>BSBK01009206.1:0-235000 GCA_027943335.1 Chamaecyparis obtusa
GCTTATAGATGACCAGATTGATCCTGTAGCTATATCATTACAATCGTCAGATTTGAGCGCTTTTGAGAGAGCATTAGAGGCTGCTATGGTATATATAATTAAATTTAAGTTTTATTTACTTAAAAAACTTACACATATATTTAAAATTTGATTAATATATGTTATATATGTGTACTCCAAGAGGTTATCAACAATGATGCTGCACCATATGGAGATTTAAAGACTCCACGCCATCCTATCCATCATGATACACAGGTACATTGAGATGTTTGTTCAAAACATTAATTTTTCTATGATCATAAGTATTTAAACTTTATTATACATGTATGTATGTGTGACATATTTTGTTTATTGTACACAAGCATCAGGAGGACGTGCACCGGCATCAGGTCACGGATTGGGACATGGCCATAGTTTAGCGACCATGTTATTATAGATATTCATGTGACATTTCATATATACATGCTATAACATTTCATAGATATTTCATTTTAGACATTTCATATATACATGTAGATATTTTAGTCATTTCATATGTGTACATGGTATATGGTTGTGTGTTATTTCATATTTTACACATTACATTACATATTTCAGACATTACATGTTACATGTTATATGTTCGTGTGTTATTTCATGTTTTAAAGACTTATTTTTATACATGTTATGTATGTACATTATGTTATGCCATGTACTAATATATTTTAAATATTTCTAACAATTAAGTAATCTAACTAATGTCATGTAAGTAAAAAATAATTAAATAAGTAACTAACTAATGTCTTAAGGTGAGATAATTAATCAAAGCATACATTAATTAAGTAACTACTTAACTAACAATTACCAATTAATTAAGTAAGTAATATAATTAACTAACATAATTAAATAATCTAACTAACATAATTAGGTAATCTAACTAACATAATTAGGTAACTAATATAATTAAGTAATCTAATTAATTAAGTAATATTAACTAACATAATTTTAGGTAACTAACATAATTACTTGTAACTAACTAATGTCTTAAGGGGGGTCTTAAGGGGAGGTAATGCATGAAAGTATATAATTAATTTTAAGTAACTATCATAATTAACTAAAGCATCATTACCAAAAGCATTAATCAAAGAATACATTTAATTAACTAACATAATTAGGTAATCTATCTAACAAACATAATTAGGTAACTAACATAATTAACTAACATAATTAAGTAATCTAATTGATTAAGTAGGTAACTAACATAATTAAGTAATCTTTAACTAACATAATTACTTGTAACTAACTAATGTCTCAAGGGGGGGTCTTAAGGGGAGGTAATGCATGAAAGCATATAATTAATTTTAAGTAACTATCATAATTAACTAAATCATAATTACAAAAGCATTAATCAAAGCATACATTTAATTAACTAACATAATTAGGTAATCTATCTAACTAACATAATTAGGTAACAAACATAATTAAGTAATCTAATTAATTAAGTAGGTAACTAAACATAATTAAGTAATCTTTAACTAACATAATTTTAGGTAACTAACATAATTACTTGTAACTAACTAATGTCTTAAGGGGGGGTCTTAAGGGGAGGTAATGCATGAAAGCATATAATTAATTTTAAGTAACTATATAATTATCAAAAGCATTAATCAAAGCATACATTTAATTAACTAACTAATTAATCAAAGCTCTTCGGCTGAGCATGTTAAGATTTTGGTGGATAACTGGACCAGGGAAAAGGGTTGCAGGTGATCACTGAGGTCAAAGAGGATCATGGTCCCAGCAGGAGGACTAGATCTAGTTTCAGGAAGATGGAGGGTAATAAGAATAATGACATTGAAGAACTCAAAGTGTCCTCAACTAATATGCAGATGCTAGCTGATCAGGTGGCAGAACTTATGAAATGTATTTAGTTTGCAGGTTGTTGTCTTGTTGTCCTTTTGTTGTCCTCTGTTAGTTTCTTTATTTTTATGTCTGTTTATGGACTTGGTTGTGTGTCTTTTTTTGGTGCTGTAGCACAGTTCTGTTGGATCTTTAATTCTTATCATGTAAATCTAATGTTAAAGGTTTCGGGTCCTTTCAAAACCTTCTTTTATGTAATCAAAACTAACATACATACATAAAAACATACAATATATATGAGTTCAAACATGAAACTTCAAACTATAGAGTTCAAATATGAAAGTACAAGAGCTACAAAAGGAAGTTTATTCTAAAGCTTATAGAGTTCTAAAGCTCCTGATACATATAGTCTGGATCCTCTCTATCTTTTATTATCTCCAAAAGTTTTTCATGTTCTTCAATAGACAACCTCCACTTTTGATTGCCACGTCCTCTTTTTTGCAATGCCTTGAATTGCAACTTTGTTGCTATAACCAAGTGACTGTAATGTACAAATTTTTTTCCACACATGTATTCAATAAATTGAACACCATTTCTGTCGACCTTTATTTGCTGATAATAGGTTCCTTCAATAACAACTGAACCAATTAGATATGTTTGTTCATCATCATCTACAGTTTGTTCTGTCAACTTGTATTTTGATTTCGTGCATCTTAGTAGATAATAATCTACACTTTCTGCATTGTCAGGATCCACAACTACAACAAAAATATCACCTATACAAATGGATTCTATTAAAATTAAACATCACTTATATGATAAATTAAAATTAAATAAAAGAACATGTATGTGTATGCACCTATAACAACTAAATCAAAAACATGCTCATAATAAATTGAATATATAAGATCATGAATGTTTATGTCAATGTCATCATCTTCATAAGGAGGCATTCGGATTAACTCCTTCATATCCCATCGTGAAACATATCCATTTGCAATATTCTCACATTGACTCAATGGATTGTCCTCAATGCAGTGAGCACAAAAACATGAATTTTCTCTTACTTGAATCAAAAGAGGCTTGTGTTGTCCTCTAGTGATCAATTGATGTAAACTTCTAATACCAATAATTCTTTGACAATTGTAAGGATTAGATCGGTCTATATCTGTTACAAATATGAAATGAAAGTTGCACATTTTTAGATCAACAATTATGAAAAGATAGACATGAACACAAAATCAAAATTTAAAATTTAAAATTTTACAACAAAATATAAACTAACTTTCACTTCCCAAAAATAACATTTGCTGTATTTGGTGTCCCGAGGAGCAAAATAACTTTGACACCATTCAACAATTTTCTTTGAATTCTCTATCATGTTACCTATACATTTCTGAATTATCTGTTTAAAGAAAATGGATCTAAGCTAAAATTATATTATTTGAAATTTATATATATATAACTATTGAACACCATTTGTACCTGCAAGTTCTTGTTGGTGAAGTGCACGCTTCACACATGCTCCTGCTCCATCATGCTCTCCTTTTCCATGTCCACTTTCAAAGAATTCCACAAAAACTTAACATTGTGTCTAGCATGTTGCATGGCTAGCCAATTAAAGGCTTTTGCAGATTTAAATTGTCCTACAAAATTAAGTTGTACATGCATACATACATGTCATCCTTTAATAATTTAACAAATAATTAAATGACAATAAAAATAAATTGATGTATTTATACACATACCTGCACAACCATCAAACCAAATCTAGTGTTGTGAAGCCTTTATCCCACGATTCACAATATCTTCAAAAAACATTGCAAAACAATGAGCCACATAGGTCCTATCATGAACCTTATCATCACTGATATAGAAATGAACCTCCTTGATGATAATGTGTTCATTTGGATCGGGACTTTCTACCTCATCTAAATCATATTGTGCATGTCTATAGGTCACTTGCACAAATATTGCAACCTGATCAGAATGATAATATTGAGCTTGAAGCTCTTTTTGAGGGGAGAATGTATAGTTCTCAGAGAAATCTACAATTGAAAGAATACAACCAGGTGGAAAACAATATTTGGAATCACGAAACTTTTTAGCTTGCCATCATGCACCATGACAATGCTGGATATGTGGATAAATTAGAGTACGAAATCTGGTCATAAACTCAAGGTAGGGAAATTTAATGTCCTTCAATATAATTTTTTTGGATTCATCTCCGCTCTTTGTTCGATATGTCTCATATTCAAATATTTTCCACAAAAATGGTGTTGAAACATTAATATTCTCAATTTGCAGTGGAAATTTATGCAAATCTCCACAATCACTGCATGCATTCTTTATACACTATACTTTGAACTCATCTGAATCTTCTAATTTATCACATAAAATAGACTTCACAAATTGTGTCGAACTTCCAAGGATGACCATGTTTGAATCAAGAACTGCCATAACTTTTTTATATGATTGCAAGCATAGATGAAACTCAACATGATTTCAACAACAAGTTTCACGAACCTTATTTATGCGTACAAAGCAAGGGTGCAACCTCTCAAACATTCTTTGACATATTTTCACATCTAAAAATTCTTTCTTGAATGCTTCAAATAATTCACTTTGTGTTGTATCTATAAAATGTTTTGGATGTGCAGTTTTCATACCAGTCTCTTCATCTTTCATTTGTATTGTATCCCTTCTATTAGAAGAAACATGAGAGTGAGCAGTCCAATATTCAATGACTAGTTTTTTTGCATCTTCAGAAATTCTGTCTTTTCGAGGAAGCCTACAAATATTTACCCCATTTTTTTCAATGTTTTCATCTAACATATTTCTCTTCCTGATATATCTTTGAATAGTTCTTCTAGATACATTCAATAAATCAGAAATTGCATGCACTTGTTTTCTCTGTGTCAACCTCCTACTAGATAAAGTAGTCATAATTGCTCTACGTGCAACACTTAAATCAGCTCCTCAACTTGAATTATTAATGTTGTTCAATGCATCTTGCAAATTTTGAACTATTGTTCAATTTACATTGTCTGCTGAGTTTTTCTTGTTGTCAACACCCAACAACTCCAAAACAAGAGTCATTTCTTTTTTCCTAAATAACCTAACAAATAATTGAGCTCTTGCAACCATACTTTTATTTTCAAAATATTCATCCCAATTTTTTTTGCAATGAGTTTTAATTGTACTTTTAGATAACATTTCTTTAGATGAAATTTGACTGAAAAGTGAATCCTCATTCATCTCCATCAAATTTCCCATGCCAAAAGATATATTTCCACTTCCAGAACTACCAATTTGTTCCCCTACTTGAATTGCATCTTCTTGAATATCAATAGGTTTCCTAAACTTCAACAGGTTGATCTTGATTATGTTTTGTATGATATTTTTTGTCATCCTTTATTTGATCATATTTTATTAATCTATTCATTTTATTCCCCATTGCAAAAACTGTTCAGATTGAAAAATATAAAAGAATCACTTAACTGGAAAAACTCACACATTTCTATAAAAGCTTACGCTCATAAGCAACCAAAATATATACATATTTATCATTCACAAAATCACAACAATCTAATCTTGCAAAATTTCTCAAGGACAATGAAAAAAATACAATCACTCCAAAATCATCAACCTATCTTGGAAACATAATGAAGACAATATTTTCCAAAGAATATTTGTAAAAAAGGTTTTCAAACCCTACCTTAAACGACCACTCGACAGAAATCGTGCAAAGAACAATCCAACAACCCTGAAATTTCACAAAGCTTTCGCAATCCTACAATTCAATCTCAGAGCCAAAATCTATAAACCTGTATATCGAATACTAGCCAAAATCCTCTTAATAAAGAAAACCAAATAAGGATTTCAATGCATGCAACACTATAAACAGGTAAACTGTCCTATGAAAAATAGAAAAGAATCACTTAACTTGAAAACACTAAATCAATACTTGACATGCAATACCCAAATATAAAATAAAAATCATTAATAAATTTCAAAAAACTATTAAAAATCACTTAATTCAAGATAAAAACCACTTAAGTACAAATAAAATTAAAATAATTTATAAATTTCAAAAAACTATTAAAAATCTATAAAAAAAATTGATTTTATTTAAAAAATCGGCCTTGTTAAAATTTGGATTTTAGGGGCTTGGTCATGCACGGGACCATGTTTGGTCGCCTATGGGTTCGACCGAGCTGGGTCCGGTCGAACCCCTTCCGGCCGGACCAGGTTTGGCCGAACCCATGTGGAATCCTATTTGGCAGCCAAGTAAGCAAAATAGGGTGGCTCTCAGACGTTCTCACTTCTAGACCTGAATTCTCCGTCAAAATTTACCTTTCTATAGATTCTAAAAATATCATTTTTTAGAGCTCGGAGTCAAGATTATGGTCATGTAATTTTTATCATGTTTTGATTTCATATAATATATTATAAGTTGAAAAATACTTCAAGTAGGTATTTTAACATTTAAGAACACACTCGTTCGAAAAATATTAAAAATAAAAAATCATGTCAGAAAAATTAAAACTTTATATTTAACACTAGAGGAGAGAGTCATCTTCAAGAATATATAATTTTTTTTTAATGGTGTAGATTTGATAGGGAAAATTTGACGCGAACACAAAACTGTTGATTTCAGGTAACACCGACTTTGGATAGTTATAACAGACAAAATATATACAGAAATCCAATCTTTCTTCTTTTATGCACTAGCTATATAGTCATCTAAAACATATTATGGAATCAGAGGAAAATAATATTATTTGCATATAGTTTGTTGACGCGGACTAGACCCTAGATTTTCAGCATATTTTAGCAATAAAAAAATGGACTTAAAAAATTTAAAAACTATGTCAATTTTTGTTCAAATTTTTTTAAAAAAATTATAAGCATAAACTTCATCAAATTTTACACATTTCATTAGTTTACATCATCTTCAAATTCTAAACACAAATGCCACTTTTATGTCGTTAAAGTTGAAAAATTTGTATGTTGTCGACCTTTTCCTTTATAAAAGTGTGACACAGGTTTGTACTTTTACCCAAGATCCTTCACCACTTTGGCTTCACCCACTGAAACCTCACCTCCTACAATGGTATCATCAACAAACTCTTGGTGAGAGAAGACATAGGTCCCAAATGACAGTTTTAGACCTTTCAAAGCCCCTGAACTCCTTGAGGTAGAGATGAGCCTTCGGAGGCATTTTGCAAGAATGATAAAAAGAATAGGGGACAGAGGATCCCCTTGTCTCAAACCCCTGGTGGGTTTGAAAAAGGTTGACGGGGAACCATTGACCAAAATTGCCAAAGAGGGGGTAGAGATGATTTGATTAATGATCTTGCAAGATTGAAAATTGAAGCCAAAGGCACCTAGAAACCTGAGTAGGAACTGCCAGTCGACCTGATCATAATCCTTGGAAAGGTCAAGCTTAAGAAGGAAGCCTTCCCTTTTACCTCCTTCTAAGGAGTGAATCACCTCGTGCACCACCATAATGGAGTCCAAAATCTATCTACCGGGCACAAAACCAGACTGCTAGAGTGCGATTAATGGAGGGAGAACTTTAAGAATTCTTGAGGTAATAACTTTAGAGATGATCTTGAAGAAGGAGTTGCACAGACTTATGGTTCTGAAGAGCTCCATTGAATCCACCCCAGTGATCTTGGGAATAAGCACCAAAAATGTGGCATTAAGTTTTTTGAGGAGATTCTTCGAGCCAAAGAATTCCTACACCACTTTGACCACATCATATTTCACCACATCCCAAAAAAGATGAAAAAAGAACATTGGGAAGCCATCAAGACCAGAAGCTTTATTGCTTGGGAAAGAATCCAGGGATTTCTTGACTTCATCCATGTCCGGGATAGAGCAAAGGGATTGTTTTTGGCCTTCAGAGATGATTTTGGGAATGTTGTTTAAAAGTGAATCATGATCCTTGTTCAACATCTCTTAATATTTTGACAGGAGAGAAGAGAAGAAGGCTATATCTTCCTCCGCAATGTCCTTTTCCTCCTGCAAAATCTGGTCTCCCTTCTTAATTTTACTTATTCCTGTTGCCATCTATGTGTCTCATAGTAGAAAGATGGAAGAACCAAGTGTTTTGGTCTCCTTCCCTTAACCAAATGGACCTAGATCTCTACTTCCAGAAAGTATCCTCTTGCCCTATAATGTTATGATACATAGACAGGATAGACTTCTCCTTAGTCAGTCTGATCTCATCATAGCCCTCTCTTTGGATTTCTTCTTGAATGAGATTTAGGTTCGAGATCATTTTGTCTTTAGCTGAGAAGATATTTCCAAATTCCTTCGTGTTCCACTGTTTGACATTGAATTTAATGTTCCTGAGCTTTTTGGCCACCCTGAACATGGTAGTTCCCTTTACTTCTATATCCCACCAAATCTTTAATTCATTTTTTAGATTAGGATGAGAGACCCACATTTTTTCTAATCTGAAAGGAAAGCTCCTTTTCTTGGTTATCTGTTCAAGAGAGAAGGATATGGGAGAGTGATCAGAGCCTCTTTTGACCAAGGCGGAAAGGTTGACAGTGAAGTGATTCATCCAGTCAACAGTTATCAAGGAACGGTCCAACCAGAATTGAATACACTCCCTTCCAATTCTCTTTTTGGACCAGGTGAAATCAGCACCTTAGAGATCCAAATCAAAGAGAGCTTGGTCATTGAAGAAGTCCATTAATTATTTCTTGCTTTCCAGGTTCAGGGAGATCCCACCCTATTTTTCCCCTTCTTTTAGGGGAGCATTAAAATCCCCCATGATAATCCTCTTAGAGAGATTTGAGCTTGCCAAAATAGATTTGATTTTCTCCCAATAGGACTTTCTACCTTTTTTGGAGTTAGGAGCATAAATATTCAAAGTAAACCAACTTTCATTGTCTTTAATTTTAGTAAAATTCATTAGGAGGAGGTTACCTTCTTCGTGAACTACTTCAGCCTTGAGGTGAAAAGAGTTCCACATAGTCATTAGGCCTCCAGAGGCTCCTTCAGAACTGATAGCTTTATTTTCCATAGCTTTAGAAAATTTGATTCCTTCAAGATTGTCCTTATTCATCTTGGTTTCCTTGATTAAAAATTTTTTTGGTATGTGATCCTTTATCATATTTCTAATTGCGTCCTGCTTGTGTGAGCTGTTGAGCCCATGAATATTCTAGGATATGACTTTCATTTCTTATTGGAGGTGCAGACTTCCTGGATGGTCTTCTGGGTCCCATCCTCAATGTTCTTGCTGGCTTCTTCTTGCCTGACCTAACTTGCTTTCTTTCTCCCTGGAGTTTTTGATTTGGCCCCTACATCAGCTTTATTTATGCTCCTGGTTGCTGCTGGGGAGACTAGTGAGGGATCTTTGCTATTGGATTTCTTCTTCTTCTAGACTATGGTCTAGCTACCCTCTTTTACTTCTTTATATTTCGCGAAGAGCTCTTCCATTTTTGTGAGCTGCCTTGGGGAGGTTGATTCCATTAATTCTTCCATTTTAGAGACTTTCCTCGAGGCTAGTTTCTCAGGACAAGGATTGGATTCTTGTGAAGAGATGCCTCTCTGTAGGATCTTCTTCAGATTGGAGAACCCTTCTTCCAAAGGGGTATCAAGGGATTCTAGGATAAAGGAGATGAGGTTTGTCCCTTGGCAAGAGTCTCCTTCTTCTGCCATTTTATCTTCCTTAATAATGATCTCTTCCAAGATCTCGTGCAGGATGTTGACTTCCAAGATTTTTCTAGTGCCATCCAAGGGAAGAAACTCCCCCCTGTTCTCTAGGTTTTCTTTTCGAGGGAAAAACACCTCCCCTTCATTTGTTTTATTATTTTTTGCCTTGTCTTCCTGGTTTTCATGGGGAATCATTGTTGAATCCTTTTTCTTCCACACCCTTTGGGTGTTGGCCTCAGTCCCTCCTGAGATTTGTTATTTTTCTCCCTTGTTGGATCTACCAATTCCCTGTCCATGATTTTTCTAGATTTGTTTTTGGGCGTTCCTATCTTTCCTTTCTTTCTCCATGCTCTAGAAAATAGGGCATGATTTAGCATAGTGTCTTGCTTTCTTACAATGAAAACAAGTGAAAGGGATACTTTCAAAGTCCAATTTCTGTACATGTCTACCTAGTTTAGAATGAATCTCTATTGTTTCTAGCATATCTTGTCCCTCTTCCACCCCTATAAAAATCCTTGCGTATGTGAGGCGTCACCTTGCCACCATGACCGGATTGATCGAGAGAAGGTTTCTGAAGGATTTGGCTATTCCATCGAAAACATCTTCGTACTAGAACTAAAAGGGGAGTTCTGGTAGTCTAACCCACACTGGGGCTTGGACAAAGAAAGAATCATTAAGATCAAGCTTGGGAGACCATTTTTTCAATGTCAAAGTCGCTTTCCCAATGGCCCAAGTTCCTGCACATAAGATTTTGTCTAGGTCCTCTTTGTAGGAAAACTCAAATGAAAGAAAGCCCTTAGCCATAGTTGTGATTTGTACTTGACCCTTCAAATCCCACTTTTTTTTGCGAAGACCTTGACTATATCTATATTAGATCTCAGCCCTACACATTTACCAACTAGAGTTTGAGCCATGGTCCCAATGTTGTGATCGACTAGCTCGTCAGGAATCTCTATGCCGTATTTACCTTTTTCCTTATCTGATAAATCCTTGATAGTAGGGAAATAGGACTTTCCTATGGGTTTAACCCCAAAAAGATTTGAGCATCGGCGATTGAGGACATTCCCTTCCTAATCATGTGGTTGGGTCCTCCTGACTGAGGCTGGTCTTGGAGGAATGCCAGGAATCTCTTCCCCCTCCCCCACCCTTTCCAGGGTCTTTCTGCTTGTCACGTGGGGTCCCATCCTTTTTTTATGGATTTGTAGAGTATTTTTCTGCAAGGGATCCATCGATGTGGGCAACACCTGAGGATCCCATAGCCTGAGGGTCAGGATTCCTGCCTGCCTTCAAATTTGAAAAACCTCCCACTCCCGCTCCTACGCTCGCCATAGATCCATTTAATACATGTTATAATTATATTAATTGTTATATTAATCATTTTTTCAACTGCATTTTACTCTAATAAATTATTAATATAAGAATATTTTTATATTATATTAAGACTAATCAAAATTTCATTATATGTTATATTAAATTGTACCATTTAATGTTTTAGATCACATTATGTGATCCATCATCAGGATGAGAGAATGTAGGATTTGAATAGCGATCATCCCTGAGACACTGATGCTAAAAAAACATACACAGTGGAATCCAGAAACAAATATTTGCATTAGAAATGGATTGTGGAAATATAATAATGGTAATTAATATAGTTTAATAAATTATAATATACCAACATATTTAAATTTTATTTATTTTTATGTGGGTTACACTAATAATATCAAATTTTAAAACATATAAATAATATTTTGTTAAGTATAGAATTAATTTTTATTATAATTTAAATTACATAGAATTTGATTAAATTTTTAAAAGTATAGATTTTGATATATAATATTTTTTTGTGTATTTTAATTATAGTTTTTATATAAAAAAAATTTAATCGATAATGAGTCGAGGCCTAGAAATTTTTATTAATAAAGTTTAAATGTTACAAACCTAGTTCAAAAGAGCAGCGAGAGGAAAGAACCGGGAAAAGAAAACATCTTGCTGTTGCTCACAGATAACCATAATACAAATAACAACCTGTAAATCTAATCAGGTTGACAAAAATATGCATTCCACAAATGGAATGACAGAAGTCATGGTTAAAACCCATCACCTATATGACATTCTTAACCCAGCTGGAAAATCAGTATTAATACCTTGAAATAAATGCGGCCATTTAGGACTCCATAATCTAAACACATTCAAACACACCCATCCATGGCCCTCATGCATCCATGGAGAGTAAAGGATTCCTCGACTCAATTGAGTTTTATCAATTCCAGGTCATCACATACATACCACATCAAATTTTAGTTGGAAGGATCACCATACCCAGTATATCATATGATTAGAGTATTTCCCACCAATATCCAATAGATCTATCTGGCATTAGAAATGACGTAGGACACATGGAGATATGTCATCTACCTCCTAGAATCAATAACATTTCTCCAAAATAGTTCATAATTTGAAGAAACATAATAGACAATGCCCCACTGAGACTGCTAAAACCCTTCTAGAGTAGTCTGAAATCAAGTATAGTTCATAGTAATGTGAGAGAGATGCTAGTGTAGATTAATCCCACAATCATCAATTTGGCATATCATACAAGGACCCATTAATACATACAAGGACCCCTTAGGAACTATTAAGACACCCAAAACCCCTTAATAAATCCTAGGACCATTTATGATATCTATGATCCCTTAAGACATCCTAGGACAACTTACAAAGACATCCTAGAACACCTTAGGACAAAATATGACACCTAGAGCCCCATAGGACATCCTATGACCCATTAGTATATCCTAGGACTCCTTAGGACCTTTTAAGACACCTAGGACCCCTTAGCACCCCTTAATACTCTAATGAACCATTTTGATGTATCATAAGACCCGTTATGACCCATTATGTATCCTAGGATCCCATAGGAACTCATGAGACACCTAGGACCCCTTAGCACCCCTTAAGATTCATTAGATTATTTGATGTATCTCAAGACCCCTTAGAATACATTATGTATCCAAGGATCCATTAGGACCACTTATGAGACCTAGGACCCCTTAAAACATCCTAAGGCCCATTAATGTATCCTAGGACCCCTTAAGATATCCTAGGACCCCTCAATGTATCCTAGGATGCATTTTGACCCTTCAAGGTGACCTAGGACCCATTCAAATCAATTAATGTATCTTAGGATCCCCTAGGACCCATTAATATATCCCACAACCCATTAAAACATATTATGACCCCTTACAACCACTCAAGACACCTAGGATCCCTTAGCACATCCTAAGACCCATGGTGTAGATTGATCTAGATTGATGTCTCAAAGATTATATTTGATAAATTATGTTGGTTATGTTTCATATATTATTCTAGACTAAATATGTTATAGATTATCTAGATTATGTTTCATAGATTAAATATGGATTACATGTATAGTTTTATAGTTCTTTTAATGTCCAAATAAATTACATGTAATTAATTCAATTTAAAATAAATATAATGTAGGATCACTTTTACATGATCACGGATGAGTTTGACACTGACAAATTTCTTAATCCACCACCAGCATCTACACCCCCACCTCCACCTCAACTTGCATATGATGAGGTTTTTTTGAGAGCCACACTTAATGATAATGTAGCATCTATTGTAGATAGCATTCATAAACTAAAGATTTAGCCTTTTGTTCCACCACCTTTAGTGTGTTTTCCATATTTGATGTAAAACATTGTAGATTCTGTCAGATCCATTGATGTGGACCTAGATAGGCACCGTACTTGGAGAGAGGAGATGAGATAGTACTATTCTGATGACCTTTCTTATTATGACATACTGTATCTAAAAACTAGCAAGGCCACTATAGCTCCACACTTCCATTATTCTAATACAAATTCCCTCATAGCACCAACCAAGAAACACATATCTACGAGGTGGTGTGTACATCTCCAAATGGTGGATAATTTTTGGGACTGATGGTGGATGGTATTTGATCATCCACCACATACAAATCAGGAAGTACCACTATAATTTTTAAGGAAATTATATGTAGATTTTGTGTTGGGTTTAAAACACAACTATTTTGACATAATTCTTTTCCAAGTGGTTGGTGGTGGCATGCCCCAGCAAAGGTTAGGGGAACAAGTTGGTGAGCTAGGAGACTTGTGTGCCCTCAACATATTTTGGATCCTCTTGCATCTTCTCTACATATACCCATTCACCAATGTGTCATGGTATCAACGTTATGAGAGTTGAGTATCCTCTCTACTAGTTCGAAGGATTAGGATAATCAGATGGCAGTAGGTACATTAGTACCACATTTGTGCATGAGTTTTCATGGGGTGTTTTAAGGTCCTAGTAATGGAAAGTTTAGTTCTAGTGTGCATGGAGTGTTAGAATATTTTGGATCATATGTAGATTATCTTTGTGCTCAAGATCATTTGCTTGATCATCGTGCTATAGAACCTACATATATGTACACTTATATACGTGTAATTTGAACATACACACTTTAAACTTTATCTTGTATCTTATTTATGGTTTGAAGTGGGATAAATTGTAGAAGAGGAACAAGTTATAATATGGCAGGGCCTTCGATTATAGTTGAAAAGTCACCTTGGAATTCTCTTAAACAATTTGGACTGTCTTTCCGCAGAGCACTGGCTGAATTTGAAAACATCAAGACGGTTGTCACTGTGATTGTAATTTTGTACCTCTTTTGTGTTGGTGTTGGATATATAATTTTCATATTCCTTATTTTTTTGAATGCAGTTGGTGGGAATCGCTATCTCTAGGGTATAGTAAACCTCCCAGAAGTGAAAAAGGAATTAGTGTTCCCTACCTACGTTGTAATTTATTAATGGATTATTGGGTTTGTTTTTGGGATTATCAATACTGACCCACAGCTCACCTCAATGCTATTTTCTCCTCATGAAGGGATATTGTTTATGCAGGTGGAAGATTCGATAGCTACTTAGAGTAAATTATGGGAGTTTAGTGGAAGAAGAGAAGAGGGAAAAGTGTAAGTAAGATGACAAAATTAGTACAAAAGGAGGATGAGTCAATTAAAACATATGGCGTGATAACTAGATCTTAACCTCTTATCAAAATGAAAAAAAAATCTATAATTTAAATATTTAGGTTGCATTATCTCACTTCTTCTGCCACTAGAGATTGAAATTGCATTTGTTTGTTCCAACCTTCATGTACAAATGGTTATCATAGTTTCCTCTTTGAAAGAGTGATGCATTTCTTATGAAGAAATTAAGCTATAGGAGAAATGTTCTTCTTTGTTAGCTTTAAGACAAGATCTTTTGATTACAACACACTTTAGCTTGGTGCCTACTCTCTATTCCTCTACAACTATGGATGATTTTACCTAATAACATCCAATTAGAGTGGGCTAATTGTATCAAGGTTTAATCTACAATGATTTTCTTGTAGTTCTCATTGTGACTTTATGGTCAACTATCTATGATTGAGTTTAATTTGGGATTGACAACAAACTTATTCCTTTATACATTTTGTGAATTGATGTAATTTTTTTTAGCATTTTTTTTGTGTTTGTAACAACTAACACTTACCAGTATCTATTACTTGTTTCTAAATCTTTCATTATTCTATGTGATTGTATCAAGTATGCTTTTCATTTTATTTTCTTTACAACTATCCCTACTACAATGAATATGTTCATTGATGTATCTCTACTATTGACACATGTAATTTATTTTAGTTCATGCAATGTATAATTTATTGTACTCAATTTAATTTATTTCATTATCTTCAAAATCCATCCACCAAGTTCTATTACAAATATTTTCTTCGTATATTAATCCCACCCTCCTACGTTGTCTAACAATCTAGCTAGTAGATCATGTTCTATGACCCAATCTATAGTTTTCCATAAAGAAACAAAAACCAACTCAACTAAATATTTTAATAATTCACAGCTATCACATCATGTCAATGTAGATAAAGAATTCTCATGAATAACTCTTTTTTCTAATATGTCTTAAAATAATAATTTAAAATACTGCTAAGTATGCAGATGAATTAGAAATCCTACTTACAAAATTAGAAACTATTTTATAAATATAATATAATCATAGAAAGTTATACCACTCATAAATATAAACCATTTATGGTCACACGACTCTTTTGAGCTACATTATAACACCCCTTGGAAGTTATCATCAAATTTATATGTGATCACTTTGTATAATAGCATTTCAATAACACAACAAAAAATTCCACCAACCTTCCCAAATTATTAGTCTAAATTCTTGAAGTACTTAGCTTATAATTGTTAATGGCTATCAAGATTTAAGTGTGTAGTTTTTAAATCAAATACATTTATCCATCTTTCATTAGTAGTTGTTCACAAGAACCCATCTCTCATGAGAATGAATGGAACACTTAACACTCATTGCATCTAGATAATAACAATATCACAATTTGACCCCTGTAAAATATCTCCTACTTATTAGCTTATAATTGTTTAACCTTTTAAATTATTTATCTTTTTCAAAATAATAAAAAGCTTAATAAAGGGAAGGTTGGAGGTATACCTAGACTCCTAGTAGTAAAATAGAGCATTTATAAATTCAAAGAATAATATATCCAGTTGAAAATTTCAGGACAATCATAAGAGATAAGGTTCAAGTCATTGTTCAATTGATGAAAGAAAATGAAGCCTGAAGTGAATTTGTCATGCTGCATAAATCTAATTTTGAGCTCCCTATAAAATGCACCATTGACCAAATTAGTACAGAGAATCCCGCAAAGAGTCCCAGAGCCCTGATAATAAATTGCAATGAAGGAAGCAAAAATTCTTGTGCCGCCCCTGGAAGATCTGCAACATCGCAGCGAAAAGATTTGGTTGAGGCTAATTTTTATGTAGAATGGTTGTTCCATTAACATTTTAATGCCAAGATTCTACTATGTGTGACGATGATGGCTGAGTTTGATGTTTTTCCCCAAATCTAATCAGCTGAAAACTTCTGCTCACTTTCATTTTCATGAGCTTCTAGAAATAGGAAAGGGGAGAGAAAAGAATCGAATGTATTTATTTATTTATTTATGATAATACAATTATACTGGAGTTCTATATATAATATGTTTCCTTATGAATTTATTTTTCTTTAGTACTCTATTAAATAACTACTAAGGTGTTGTTTATATTTACACCTTGCTCATTTTGTATAACTGAATTTGAGATATAAATACAACATACAAAAATTACTCGGCACCCAAATATTTAGTCTATGTTCTCCATTTTTATTGCTAGCATTGTTTGGTTGTCAAGATTGTAGTTAGGTAGTATAGATGATAGCAAGGATTGATTTAATATTTAGAATTTTCAACTAGAAAAAGAATTAGAAAATGATATGAGAATTTTCAAATAATTTGTGATATTGTCTATGTGGTGTCTACCTTGTGAGAGGGCATTAAGCACTATGGATATGGATAATGGAAAGGGAGAGAATCTTATAAAGGAATCCCTAAAAGGATATGACCAATAATAAAATATACTAAATAACTACCATGAAGAATGATAAACGAGTAATGTATTTCTTATTTGAACACACTCGTGGCCAAAGGAGTTAAGAAAAATTCAAGAGAGAGTCGACAAAAAATTGAGCTAACAAGAAAATTAAACATGGAAAATCAAAACAAAGAAGAAAGAATACACAAATAGAATGTTGAGAGAAAATAAAGACACTACAAAAGATTGGAGAAGTAAAAAAAAGAGGAGTGAGAGTGCGAATGAGGGTGCTACTAAGTGCGCCAATGTCAGTGCTTCCATAAGGGTTCAAAAGAAGAACAATGGAATACCCTAAGAGAAACTAAATTTACAATGGGAGAAAATAGGACACCTTATAAAAAGTTTAGAAGAAAGAATTGATGATTGTGGAAGGTTTAAAAATATATTGTTAGGATAAATTGCAGTAGTGTGAGGGCTCCATCCCTATTACAATAAAGAATATTCTAAAAATTAGAATATATCTATCACACATAATAGTCAAGTTAGATGAATGAATCCTTGAACTCACTATAAATCTAAAAAAAGTTATGTCTATTCAAGAAGAATATTTAGAGGAATTTAGCAATAGAGGTATAAACAAATTAAGAAAAAGAAGAAATATCTAGAAAGAATAGAAAGCTTGGTTCAATTCAAGAGAAGAATTGCATATTAACTACAAAACATCATAAACAAACAAGAACACGAATAGATTCTACGAAGAGTCACAACCCCGAAACTAGGATCAATTTTGTATCTATATAAGAGTAGGATTATTTGATTTGAGGAAGCACAACATAAGAAAGAGACAAGTAAAAAAGAGGATGAGCCAATAGACTGGACAAAGATTATTTAATGAGACTAATTTGGCAAGGGATAAGGGAAAATAATATAAGCCCCCTATACTAAAAATTATTAAGAGGGATAAAACAAATAATACACAATTTTGAAAACCTAATATAGATAAAAGGGAGACAAAGATGGTGTCAATAATCAAGTTGCTAGTATTAGGTGAAGACACCACAAAATTTGTGTTCAACATATTTTATTGTTAGAATCACTATGGACAAGGTGATACATTTAAGAAGATGAAGTTAAATTGCTAGATTTTTTGGCCTCCTTGGAAAAGGATGCATTAGATTTGCATAACAAGACATACCCCAAACATTAAAAAAAAAATGGAAAGAAGTGAAAAAGATTTACTAACCAATTAAATGATACTACAAATATTCCAACAAAATGTGCAAGTAAGATAAGAGAATTAGTCCAAAAGGAGGACGAGTCAATTAAAACATATGTCATGATAGCTAGCTCCTAAACTCTTATCAAAATGAAAAAAAAATCTATAATTTTTATTTAGGTTGCATTGTCCCATTTCTTCTGCCCCTAGAGATTGAAATTAAATAATTTGTTTGTTCTAGCCTTCATGTACAAATGGTTATCATAGTTTCCTCTTAGAAAGAGTGATGCATTTCTTATGAATAAATTAACCTCTAGGAGAAATTTTCTTCTTTATAAGCTTCAAGGAAAGGAAAGATCTTTTGATTACAACACACTTTAGCTTGATGTCTACCCTTTGTTCTTCTACAACTATGGATGATTTTACCTAATAATGTCCAATTAGATTGGGTAACTTGTATCAAGGTTTAATCTACAATGTTGTTCTTTTAGCTCTCATTTTGACTTTATGCTCAACTATCTATGATTGAGTTTATTTTGGGATTGATGACAAACTTATTCCTTTATACATGTTATGTATTGATGTAGTTTTTTTAAGCATTATGTTGTGTTTGTAACAACTATCAATTGATAGTATCTATTACTTGTTTCTATTGTTTCAGTATTCTATGTGATTGTATCAATTATGCTATTAATTTTTTTTTCTTTATAACTACCTCTACTACAACAAATATGTTCATTGATGTATCTCTATGAGTGAAATATGCAATTTATTTTAGTTCATTCAATGTATAATTTATTTTACTTAATTTAATTTAATTTATTATCTTCAAATCCATCCACAAATTCTATTACAAACATTTTCTTTGTATATTAATCCCACCTTCCTACGTTGTCTAACAATCTAGCTAGTAGATCACATGTTATGAGCCAATCTATAGTTTTCCATAAAGAAACAAAAACCAACTCAACTAAATATTTAAATAATTCATAGCTATCACATCATGTCAATGTAGATAAAGAATGCTCATAAATATATTTCCTAATATGTCTTTAAAAAATGATTTAAAATACTTCTAAGTATGTAAATGAATTAGAAATCGCACTTAAGAAATTTAAAAAAATATTTTATAAATATATCACAACCATAGAAAGTTATACCACTCATAAATATAAACCATTTATGGTCACACAATTCTTATGAACTAAAATATGACACCCTTCGGAAGTTATCATCTAATTTATATGTGATCACTGCTTTCTATAATATCATTTCAATAACACAACAAAAAAATTCACTAACCTTCCAAAATTATTAGTCTAAATTCTTGAAGTACTTAGCTTATAATTTTCATATTATTATCAGAATTCAAGTGTGTAGTTTTTTAGTCAAACTCATTTATCCATGTTTCATGGGTAATGGTTCACAAGAACCCATCTGTCATGAGAATGAATGGAACACTTAACACTCATTGCATCTAGGTAACAACAATATCATAATTTGACTCCGGTGGAAAATATCTCCTACTTATTAGCTAATAATTGTTTAACCTTTTAAATTATTTATCTTTTTCAAAATAATCAAAAGCCTAATAAACAGGGGAAGGTTGGAGGTATACCTGGACTCCTAGTAGTAAAACAGAGCATTTATAAATTCAAAGAATAATATATCCAACTGAAAATTTCATGACAATCATAAGAGATAAGGTTCAGATCATTGTTCAATCAATCTTAGTTGAATCCATGAAAAGGAAATGAAGCCTGAAGAGAATTTGCCATGCTCAGGCCCTCACTCTGGCTATTCCCCACCTAAGATAGCAATATGGTTCAGATGGGTAAATCCAATTTTGCACATCACAACATATTTTAGTACAATTTTGACTGGCTTAATCTTCGTAATCTGCCTCTACAATTTTGACTGGCTTAATCTTCATAATCTGCCTCTACAATGTTGTAAAAATATTTAAAAAATCAAGAAAAGACATTAAGAATATATAAACAGGACAGTTGCTGTGACATAGAAGCCATTGATGGATGCATCACCCATGGAAATAATGCTTACATTTCCTAAGAATTCGAAGAATAGTTCAGATCTGAAAACCCTTTTTCGCATATCACAACATATATTGGTATAATTTTGACAGACACTGCTAAACTCCTTACAAAATGCACCATTGACCAAATTTCAAAAACCAGACAACAGAACAGATTTTTGCAAAATTTTCAACATCTGTTCTTCAGGATCTGCATATTTTATGGTCGATAACTACAAAAAAATTGTAAAAATCACTGCTTTCATGAATCTGGAAAAAATAAAGTTTGAAATTTCATCTTTGGTACGTGTTAGCCGTGTCAATTTTGACTGACTTAATCTTCATATTCTTCCTCCACAAAATTGTAAAAATGTACAAAAATCAAGAAAACACAAATATATCCATAAAATACTTTCATAACTGACAAACGGCAGCTCTGCAAACAGGGCAGTTGTTGTGACACAGAAGCCATCTATCGATGCACCGTCCATGGAAATTATGTTTACATTTGGGGAGAATCCGAACAATCTCTTCACCATCAATTATTTCGAGGCAAATACAGCACTTTTCCCTCTCCTCTGCCGCCATTAAACTCCCATACTTCACTTTAGGCAGCCCTCGAATCTTCCATCTACACAAACAATTTCCCTTAATGCGGAGAAAAAGCTCGCGAGGCGAGGTGTGAGTTAGTACTGAGAATCCCACAAAGAGTCCCAGACCTCCATTAATAAATTGCAATGAAGGGAGCAAAAATTCTTGTGCCGCGTCTGGAAGATCTGTAACATCACAGAGAAAAGAATTCCCCGAAAACACACCCAAAAGGAGGAGCAGCATCCAAGTAAAGAATCCCACGCCAATGCACAAGGCGTACAATATTAAAACCGCAGGAATAATCGTCCTTAAATTACCCAATTTGGGTGTTGCTCTGCGCAGGGACAATCCGAAATCCATGAGAGATTTCCAGGGCTTCTTTACAACTAAAATCGAAGGCTTTGCCATCTTAGAGATTACTCTTATTCCACAATTTATCCCTCTTTCAGCCATTAATGGGGTTACAAAATGACTGTTCAATTTTGGTCTGTCTGTCTGTCTGGGCAGAGTTTTTTGAAGTGTTTGAGGCTAATTTTTATGTGAGAATGGTTGCTCCATTAACATTTTAATGCCAAGATTCTACTGTGTGTGACGATGATGGCTGAGTTCGATGTTTTCCCCCAAATCTGATCGGCTGAAAACTTTCAGCACATCCGTTGGTTGTAAAGTTTCTTATTGGAGGGTGTTCAATATAAATCTCTATCAAATAATAGATCGAAGTTACATACTAATCAAATACAGTGAGACAAAGTAACAGAAGAAGATAGAACTTAATAACAAGACAAAATGAACAGATTAAAGAAATGGAGGAAAATGAAACTCACATAAAATAGAACTTACATATAAATCAAATATAATGGGACAACATATCCAGCAAGGCAACTAAACAAATGAAGGAAAATAGAACTCACATACAAATCAAATATAATAGGACAACATATTTAACAAGAGCTGTGTTACAGCAAGAGTCCAGCCTAATAGGAAAGAAAATCATGATTAAGAAAAAAATTAAAAGACAAATTGACCACTTGTAAGATAGAGTTACTTGATAAGAGGCATATTGACAACTTAACACCTACAATAAAATAGCTTGTGTAATCAGACAAAATGTTGCTAAATTATGTGGCTAGTTTGAAATAGAGGTTAAAATATTACTTTCCACTAATTACTAAGTCTTTCAATACAAATCTTTCATACTTATTGTTTACAATGCACATAACTTATTATAATTTGATTTAGAATTAGTATAAAATTATATTATTAATTAACTTACAATTCAGTCGTAAATCAAAATGCAAATTTAAAACCATTTGGAACTGAAGCATTTATCAATGCTGAAATAAGGTGTGTATATAACATAGTAGGCTAGAATAACACATTAATTTTTTTGAAAAGAGAGCACTAAATTAGACTTAAGAGAGTGTAACTCAGTAACATATTTGTTTGATGTAGTATGAAAAACAGAAGGCACAAAATGGAGAACATGGTTGTTGTTTATAGTAGAAAAAAAATATTATTTAATTTTTATAATATGTTTTAATTTTAGGAACTTTTTTGTTTTAATAATTGTAAATTGAACTATTAATGACTTTTGTTTGTCGTAGTAATTTTTAGATCTATATTAGATTAAAAAATCTAGAAAAAAAATAGTCAAAATATAAAAATGTAAATGTTAAAAATAACAATAATTTGAAATATATAATATTAATAATAAATAATATAATCTAAGTATATCATTAACTTATTAAATTATTTTTAAATAATTAAAATAAGTGATAGATAATAAATGTGATAAAGACAAGTAGGTGCAAGATAAATAATTCAAACTTAAATAACATAAATAATTAGAATAATTTTAAATTTAAATTTAAATAAAAATAAAAATAGAATAAACAATAATTTGTATCAATAAAATAATAATTAAAAATTAAT
This sequence comes from Chamaecyparis obtusa, assembly GCA_027943335.1. Taxonomy (NCBI): domain Eukaryota; kingdom Viridiplantae; phylum Streptophyta; class Pinopsida; order Cupressales; family Cupressaceae; genus Chamaecyparis; species Chamaecyparis obtusa. The sequence continues at coordinate 22,765 of BSBK01009206.1, forward strand.
AAAATTAATAATAAAACAAAGTTTTATATATAATTTTTTAATAAGATAATAAATCTTTAGATAAAATTGATTTATTATTAAATTAAATGTAAATGAATCATGTATAAAAAAGTATTAATCTAAATGTAAAGAATCATGTATAAAAAGTAGAATTAATATTAAAGAATAGTAATATTCTTAGTACTTGTATTAATAAATAGATATTTCTTTCTCTTACTTTTTTATTGATTAGACAATTTTTGTTAATTTTGAGAATGAAAAAATAATTAAACCCCATCAAAAATAGGAGAAAAATTAAAATAAAAAGTAAAGCACTTGAAACATTAGAAATCATGTTTAATATTTTGCAAGGCACTATTTTTTAAGCAAACTAATAGCAAGAAAATCACTTGAAAACATAAGTCTCAGCGTATAAATAGGCTGGACTAACAAGACAACTAAATAAATAAAAGAAAATAGAACTCACTTATTAATCAAATATAACAAAACAAAATTATAATAAATTAACTAAAGAAATAGAAGAAAATCAAGCGTACTAATCAAATCTAATAGACAAAATAAATAGTAATATGACTAAAGAAATAGAAGAAAATCAAACTCACCTACTAAGCAATCACATCCCTTAATCATATATGTGATTCTCATCAGTACTAATATAATCTGTATTTATATTTCAATCCCAGTAATACAAGAGTGTGAAAAGCATGAACAGCATTAAGTATAAATTCTAGAATATCATTGATGAAGAGGAAATTTTGTTCTTTCTAGTCTATCAATCCACATCATATCTGATTTGATTCCACGTCACGTCAATGAGAAAAGAAAAGAAAAGATGTAGATATTTTTATCTGCATTAAAAAGAGGTTTTTTCCTTCAAAGATTATGACACTTTTTTACTTTGAATGGACATGAATTTGAAAATCTAAGTAAATAATAAATATTTTTGGTGTGTAGTTCTTTCTAATTAATTATTTAGAAATCTACAAAATAAAAAATGTATTCATTACTGAAATATCTAGAATAAAAATGAGAATGTGTTGTCTATAATCAAAAGGAAGAGAAGATAAATCTGTTGAGAGATTTTATTTGCGGTGGAATTTAGATAGCATGTAAGACAACAAGCTAATAGTTAATATTGTAGAGTAATAATAATCCAATCATCACAATCTTTTTCAAGAAGGAAATGTTAATGATCTTTTGTTTCATTCTTTAATTAGGTATATGGAATATAGGAATGTAAAGCTAACATTGTGTTAGACAATAAGAAGATAGAAAGGGCATATGCTTATTGAATTACATATAAAATAAAAAATATAAATAAATGTGCCTCCAATGATACTCAAAATATGGTCATACAAGTAGCTATGAATGCTATACAAAATATCTTATAAACATACAAAAAATTGTGAGTTACAATCCTGATAGACTTGTTAGAAAGAACATATTAATTATAAAGCATTGTTTAACATAAGATGTCATCATTGTTAGCACTATATGAGTAAGCATAGAGTCATAATATGATAGCATAATAATCATGGTAGATCATGTAATGATAGTAAAAAGATTGTACCAATAAAATATGTGAAAGAATATTAATCATAAGCATTTACATCAAAAGGAGAAAAAAAATTGTGGTTGCGGCGGCGGGGGGGTGTGGGGGAGATAATCAATATAGGAGAATACCAATTGATGTCATTAAGGATGTTCCCTCCAAGCGTGAAGCACTATATCTAAATAATGTGTAATGTATAGATAGAAATATGTTTGAGAGCCCCTAATCTTATCTCATAGTGTTGGAAGGATCATGTATTTATTTTTAAATGTCTCTTTTGACATCTAGAACAACTAATAAGCATAAAAGAGTAATCCAATATCAAATTAGTGTAACAAATAATTTTTCTAGATAGTCAATTACTTGTTTGATGTTTTTGAAGTATGGGGAATGGTATGGAACATCTTTATAAAAAAATAATGACAAATAGTACATCTTTCTAGGCTTGGTTTTGCCTATCATTGGCCTCATAAGTGCATTCATGTATTTGGAAACATAATCAACATCAATATGTTATTTATTTATTATAAAAAATTGATATCCACATTCATACAATACAGTTAATAATGGGCTTGGGGATGCATGTTGATCTATACTAAAAATTAGAACTTGTTATTAGACTATGGTAGCTAGGAAGCCAATTAATAGGATTGAAATCCTCCTCTATTTAATCTTTGTAAGGTCATAAATTGTAATCCAATGTGTCTAAACTAGAAAAATTAAAGAGAAACATTGACACATGTTAGCTTTTAACAAAATACACCTATTTTATAAGTAAACTCCAAATATTTTGTGACTAAATGGGTATGTGCAAGATCATGAGGGCCAAACTATGCCCTTAAGTGGCAATGAAAAATTAGCAAATCAGGGTTAGTCAACTTGATGTGAAAATTTGAACTAGCTATTAACCTAATACCAAAAAGTTGTAAGAATAGAATCTGTAGGAAATTGAATACAGTTTCTAAACTACTAGGTCTTTTCTAAAAAAAATTAATATAATTGGTGAAAAGTATAGATTTCAATGCAGCAGTACAAAAATTTTAGGAAAAAAAGAAGTAGGTGTATGTTTGACCACCTTAATCATGATCAAATGATAATATTTTTTATAAGATTTTATATATAAGTAGTAGACTCATGCCTGGATGTGACGCATATTTTTTTGTAATTTTATTCCAAAAAAAAATTAATTATGAATTTTATGCTACAACATTTTCAGAATAAAAAAACTCCTGTGTCTGACCACCTTAACTCATTCAAAACTTTACAAAATTCAATTTTATTTTTTTCCTTATAGTATGCAAAGCATAGAATGTGATGCATTTTTTGAATTTCAAAAATGTTATACCGTCTAAAAGTTATAGTCATTTTTCAATCAGTATATAAATTAGCACTTTAGAGGTAACTCAATTAGAAAATAACTAATAATTACTTACCGAATTCAAAATTTGATAGCAATTATATCGATAGAAAGCTGATAATCTCCTTAAAATACCCTTTTCATTTCACCAAATTCGGGTGAAAAAAAATTGTCAGCTACATGGTTGAAGTCCGGAACTCAGAGAAACTAGGGAAAAACACATTTTTGTGACATTTGAAGAGTTGAACAGGTAGGTTTGGTGCACAAAGCAATACCGAGCCTAATCGGGTACCCAAAAATCTTGGCAAAATTTTAAATTTTAAATTTTCCCTCCCCTTTCTCCCTCCAATTTCTTGATACTTCAATATATTATATATCAAAAATTATATATATATATATATATATATATATATATATATATATATATATATATATATTATATATATATATATATATTATATATATATATTAATATTAAATGTTACATTATACATCATATATTATATATTATTTTATATGTATTATATATTAATATGTATTTTACAATATATCACATGATATCTTCATATTTAAATTGTATATAATATATATTTTATATTATCATATAAATATTAATATATATAGATATAGATATAGATATAGATATAGATATAGATATAGATATAGATATATATATATATATATATATATATATATATATATATATATATATATATATAGATATATATATATATATATATATATATATATATATATATATAAAATATGTATTATATATTATATATAAAATATTGTTGTATATATAATAAAATTAAGTATAGTATATATATATAATATATATATTATATAGGACATATTAATACATAGGTTAATTACACCACTATAAGGCATCCAAAAGGTTTCCAAATGGGTCATAGAGGGTTCCTAAGGGTCCTAACGCTTGAGAAAGTGTACTAGGACCCCTTAGGTCCCTGTATAACCCCTAACAACACATTAGAGTACTCAATTATGTCCCAAGGGGTCGTATGACCCCTTGGGACACACTTTAATGTTGAAATATGTTAAAAGGGGTCATGGGGACTTCTTAGGGGTCCTAATACGCCTTATCACACATTAGGACCCCTAGGAAGTCCCCATGACCCTTTTTGACATATTTCAACACTTAAGTCTATCCCAAGGGGCCGCATGACCCCTTAGGACACACTTGAGTGTTCTGATGTGTCGAAAGGGGTCAATGGGACTTCCTACGGGTCCTAGTATGCTATATCATGCATTAGGACCCCTAGGAAGTCCCGATGACTCCTTTTGACACATTTCAATACTCAAGTGTGTCCCAAGGGGTTGTATGACCCCTTATGACACACTTGAGAATTTTAATATGTCAAATGGGGTCATGGGTGTATACACCTAAAAATGGTCACCTAGACTATTAGCCCCTTTTGCTAAATCATAAATTACTTATTCTTGATCAAATCCTAGCTCTATCATTTATTCGATTATTTTCTATGGGCTAACCATTTTATCCTAAGTCTTTATTTATTTAAAATGAATATTTCTTCCCTTTTTAAATAAATAAAAGCCCCCACTTTTCCTCTTATCCTAAGTTGCACAAATAAAACATTATTCTTATTTTATAAAAAAGGAAAAAGTATTTTTTGTCTCATATAGACACAAAAGTCAACTCTTATTTTCTCATTGGACGATATTTGTGCACATGGATTGCTCCTCTTTCAAGCTCCACCCTTGATTAAATCTTTTGCCTCTTAATCTCCATGGTCCATTCCTTCTCATTTCTTATAAAAGGAGAGCTCTCTTCTTCATTTTCATATCTTAGATTTTTATGCTAATGTTATGCTGCAGGTTTTCTAGGTCACTTTGGAGCTTTTGAAGATTTGGAGCATTCTTAGCATCTACATCTCATTTTTAGCATCTACATCTCATTCTTGCATTCTTAGCTTAGCTTCATATTTATGCTTTCTTAGATTAGCTTCATTTCTATGCTCTAAATTAGCTCACATAGATTAATTAGCTTGGGTTGTAACACTTGCATATCTTCTTTCTTAGCTTAGCTTGCATTCTCATTCCTAACTTAATTGCATTGCATTTCATTTGATTCTTGAGGATATTGGCATTCTTGCGCTTGTCTTCATTTGAATCTCCCATTGCATGGTTTACTCACAAGGTTATAGGTTAAATAGCTCTAGCTGAGAGCATTCTTAAAACCCTTGCACTCCATGTCTAGGGAGCTATGGATCGATTTAGTGAGGGCTCATTCTTGAGTTTCCTTGCATGTAATAATCCATAGAAGTGTGACACATTTATAGCACACAATGAGGACTTCCTAGCAGTCCTAACACGTGATATGACATACTAGGACCCCTAGGAAGTCCCCATGAGCACTTTTGACAAATTTCAACACTCAAGTGTGTCCCAAGGGGTTGTATGACCACACTTAAGAGTTCTAATGTGTCAAATGGGGTCATGGGGACTTCTTAGGGGTCCTAACACATGATATGACATACTAGGACCCCTAGGAAGTCCCCATGACCCCCTTTTGACACATTTCAACACTCAAGTGTGTCTCAAGGGGTCGTATGACCCCTTAGGACACACTTGAGTGTTCTAATGTGTTGAAAGTGGGCATGGAAACTTCTTAGGGGTCCTAGTGTGCCTTATAACACGTTAGAACCCCTAGGAAGTCCCGATGACCCCTTTTTACACATTTCAACACTCAAGTGTGTCCCAAGGGGTCGTATGACACTTTAGAACACACTTGAGTGTTGAAATGTGTCGAAAGGGGTCATGGGGACTTCATAGGGGTCCTAATACATGATAAGGCATACTAGGACCCCTAGGAAGTCCCCATGACCCCTTTTGAAACATTTTAACACTCAAGTGTGTCCCAAGGGGTCATATGACCCCTTTAGACACACTTGAGTGTTCTTATGTGTCAAAAGGGGTCATGGGGACATCCTAGGGGTCTTAATACGCCTTATCACGTATTAGGACCCCTACAAAGTACCCATGACCCCTTTCAACACATTTCAACACTCAAGTGTGTCCCAAGGGGTCATATGACCCCTTAGAATACACTTGAGTATTTTCATGTGTCAAAAGAGGTCATGTGGACTTCCTAGGGGTCTTAGTATGCCTTATCACGCGTTAGGACCCTTAGGAAATACCAATGACCCTTTTTGACACATTTCAACACTCAAGTGTGTTACAAGGGGTCGTACGACCCCTTAGGACACACTTAAGAGTTCTAATGTGTCGAAAGGGGTCATAGGGACTTCCTAGGGGTCCTAGTATGCCTTATCACATGTTAGGACCCCTAGAAAATCTTCATGACCCCATTTGACACATTTCAACACTCAAGTGTGTCCTAAGGGGTCGTATGACCCCTTAGGACACACTTGAGAGTTGTAATATGTCAAAAGGGGTCATGGAACTTCCTAGGGGTCCTAACACATGATAAGGCATACTAGGACCCCTAGGAAGTCCCCATGACCCCTTTTGACACATTTAAATAATAAAGTGTGTCCCAAGGGGTTGTATGACCCCTTAGGACATACTTGAGTGTTCTAATGTGTTAAAAGAGGTCATCGACACTTCCTAGGGGTCCTAGTATGTCTTATCACATGTTAGGACCCCCAGGAAGTCTCGATGACACCTTTTGACACATTTCAACACTCAAGTGTGTCCCAAGGGGTCGTTTGACCCCTTCAAACACACTTGAGAGTTCTAATGTGTCCAAAGGGGTCATGGGGACTTCCTAAGGGTCCTAAAGTGTGATAAAGTGTACTAGGACCCCTAGGAAGTCTCCATGACCTCTTTTGACACATTTCAACACTCAAGTGTGTTCCAATGGGTCGTATAACCCCTTAGAAAACACTTGAGTGTTCTCATGTGTCAAAAGGGGTTATGGGGACTTCCTATGGGTCCTAGTACACTTTATCACGTGTTAGAACCCTTAGGAAGTATTGATGACCCCTAGGAAGTACCGATGAGCTCTTTTGACACATTTCAACACTCAAGTGTGTCCCAAGAGGTCATATGACCCCTTCAGACACAACTAAGAGTTAAAATGTGTCGAAAGGGTCATGGGGACTTCATAGGGGTCCTAGTATGCCTTATCACGTGTTAAGACCCCTAGGAAGTCCCCATGACCCCTTTTGACACATTAGAACCCTCAAGTGTGTCCTAAGGGGTCGTAGGACCCCTTCAGACACACTTGAGGGTTCAAATGTGTCAAAAGGGGTCATGGGGACTTCATAGGGGTCCTAGTACACCTTATCATGCGTTAGGACCCCTGAGAAGTCCCCATGACCCCTTTTGACACATTCAAATTCTTGAGTGCTACCACCCCTTTGGACACACTTGAGCATTCCAATGTGTCAAAAGTGGTCATGGGGACTTCCTAGGGGTCCTAACGCGTGATAAGGCATACTAGGACCCCTAGGAAGTCTTGATGAACTATTTTGATATATTTGAACCCTCAATTGTGTCTAAAAGGGTCCTACGACCCTTTAGGACACACTTGAGGGTTCTAATGTGTCAAAAGGAGTCATGGGGACTTCCTAGGGGTCCTAACGTGTGATAAGCATGCTAGGACCCATACAAAGTCCTCATGACCCCTTTTGACACATTTCAACACTCAAGTGTGTCCCAAGGGGTTTTATGACCCCTTATGACACACTTGAGTGTTCTCATGTGTAAAAATGGGTCATGGAGACTTCTTAGGGGTCCTAGTACACTTTATAATGTGTAAGGACCTCTAGTAAGTTTCCATGACCCCTATTGAAACATTGGAATACTCAAGTGTGTCCTAAGGGGTCTTACGACCCCTTCATAAATACTTGAGCATTCAAATGTTTCAAAAGAGGTCATGGGGACTTCATAGGGGTACTAGTATGTCTTATCACACATTACGACCCCTAGGAAGTCCCCATGACCCCTATTGACACATTGGAATGCTCAAGTGTGTCCTAAGGGGTCCTACGACCCCTTGGGACATAGTTTTGCATTCAAATGTTTCAAAAGGGGTCATGAGGACTCCCTAAGGGTCCTAGTATGCCTTATCACACGCTTGGATCCCTAGGAAGTCCCCATGACCTATTTTGACACATTAGAACCCTTAAGTGTGTCCTACGGGATCCTACGACCCCTTCGAACATACTTGAGGGTTCAAATGTGTCAAAAGGGGTCATGGGGACTTCCTAGAGGTCCACCCCTTAGGACACACTTAAGGATTCTAATGTGTCAAAAGGGTTCATGAGGACTTCCTAGGGGTCCTAGTATGCCTTATCATGTGTTAGGACCTCTAGGAAGTTCCCATGACTCCTTTTGACACATTAGAATCCTCAAGTGTGTTCCAAGTGGTCATAGGACCCCTTCAGACACACTTGAGGGTTCAAATGTGTCAAAAGGGGTCATGGGGACTTTCTAGGGGTCCACCCCTTATGACACACTTGAGGGTTCTAATTTGTCAAAAGGGGTCTTGAGACTTCTTAGGGGTCCTAGTATGCTTTATCATGCGTTAGGACCCCTAGGAAGTCCCATGACTCCTTTTGACACATTAGAACCCTCAAGTGTGTTTCAAGGGGTCATAGGACCCCTTCAGACACACTTGAGGGTTCAAATGTGTCAAAAGGGGTCATGGGTACTTTCTAGGGGTCCTAGTATGCCTTATCACATGTTAGGGCCCATAGGAAGTCCCCATGACCCCTTTTGACACATTATAACCCTCAAGTGTGTCCTAAGGGCTTGTAGGTTCCCTTCGGACACACTTGTGGGTTCAAATGTGTCAAAAGGGGTCATGGGGACTTCATAGGGGTCCTAGTATGCCTTATCACACATTAGGACCCCTAGGAAGTCCCCATGACCCCTTTTGACACATTGGAATGCTCAAGTGCTACCACTCCTTCAAACATGCTTGAGCATTCCAATGTGTCAAAAATGGTCATGGGGACTTCTTAGGGGTCCTAACGCGTGATAAGGTGTACTAGGACCCCTAGGAAGTCCCCATGAACCATTTTGACTTATTTGAACCCTCAAGTGTGTTTGAATGGTGTTAGAATAACTAAGAGGGGGGTGAATCTATTAATCACTATCCCAATTCAAAATGTATAATCCAAAAACAAATACCACAACTTTTGCTGCTTGGTAACATAAAATACTTTTACTGTCTATGTATTTACTGATTACCAGTCTAAAACATATAGTAGTTACCGATCAAATCAAATATGAAACATGCAAATGTGACATCAAACAAATATCACAATCAACACATAACACAAGAGATTTAACGTGGAAACCCTGTGAAGGGAAAAACCACCTGGGACTGGCAACCCAAAAATATTCACTCTTCTGAAGTGAGGTCACTCAAGACCCAACCCTATTAAAGTTTAAAAACACACCATTAGGTGTGACCTTGTTAGAGGCTTTTAGACCAACCGTTATCATCCAACCAGCAGTCACTCTAGGGATGATAGGATAACAATGTTCATTCTATGAATGATACATAATAAGACTTTCTTAGTCCACTCGGTAAAGAGATTTGACTGTGTACAATGGTTAAAATGTAACAATAGGTGATATGATCTATTACAACTTCAATTGTAGTTATACAGATCAATATTCATCTCATAAAAATCTTTATGGTTAATGTAACATTCTTGATTTAATAATATATCAACTTACTATCCGTCGATAATTACTCTCTATCGCTTGGTAATGCTTTGTAGTAGGGTTCTTCTTAACCAGTATGATCAGAATGCATGAAAACTTATTCACGCGATGATTCTATAGTTTCCTTTTGTTTCGGCATCACACTCACTTATGAAATCTCTAGTCTCTTATATAGACATGTAAACCATTTTCTTCTGCTCCATCAGATTTTTCCGCTTAATCTCATCCACTGATTTTTCCCTTTAACCTTCCTCGGCTAATGTGTCAATAACACGTTTCATTCCAATCCATTAGATCCTTCTTGAATTTTGTTAGCCGTTGATCTTTGTAACAAACATTAAATGTTACCTCGAAATCATACACCTTCCAGCTCATCAATTTTTATCGGCTAAGCTAGTCATTTAGTTCATTATGTTCTACTTAGTTAATAAAGAAATGTGTCGGTGAACACAAGCTCGGTTTACACTGTGCTCGGTATACACTACACTCCATCGGTGTATACTAAAATGCTTCATTAACCGACAACACTACTTTGTGTCTTTCAGCTCTTTTCCTCATCATAGATGAATGCAACATAATCAAATCAATATCATAAGGTCATAGACTCATCAACAAGTTACTCAATGTATTCTTTATCCTCATCTATCATATCCATCTTCCTCATGTAGATAGTTATGTTCTTCATCTCTTTCACTCCTTTTCTACAGATATTTTGGTATAGTAACTTACAAGATAAGTGCTGTCAAACTAGTTGACATCAATGACAACATAATATTTGATTTAATCATCTTACATACCTAATCAATCAACTTGGTGATCTCTAATCACAAATTCTTCAATTAAGTTCTAAATCAGTTTTAGTTCATCAATCTCTCCCTTTGGCATTGATGGCAACTCAAGTAATATGAAATATACCATACACATACCAAACATATATTCTACAACTCTGTGAACAAATGTTGTACAAGCTCTCCCTAGCTTAATATGTTTAATCACTACGTTACTCAACATCATTACAAAATATAGCTTTGTCAATCTGCAAATATGATCTTTTCAGCTTTCAGATTCCTTCTTCTGTTCTCAGTAACTGATCTTCAGTGCTCTCCCTTTCTTCAATTTGTCTCTCCCTTAGATAGTTCTTATCGGTACATATTTTTTCATATTGTTTATCTCTTCTTTTGAAAACAATGCCAAAGAAACAAATAAACAAATAACTCTTTAGTAGCCAAGTAACTCTCTGTTGTCCAATGCATACTCTGTATCTTTGTATACTGATATGCCAATCTGTTCCAGTACTTTTCATAGCTTTAGACATGATCTAAAGTGTGAACTATGCTGCATCAACATGTATGATCATTTGATAAGATTAGGTTGATGCAACATCCAAATCACCTTAGTGACTAGTAGATAGGGGATGGACCCCTAGTCTAGTCCTTAAGTACTCAAATGTATCCTTCGGTAGAGGCTTTGTAAATATGTCTGCAAGTTATTCTTTTGATGTAACAAACTCTAGCTTAACTTGCTTCTCCTGTACTTGTTCTCTTAAGTAGTGATACTTAATTGATATATGCTTTGTCTTAGAGTGCATCACTGGATTCTTTGAAATGTTAATGGTACTAGTGTTGTCACAGTATATAATCACCAGCACAGTGATTACCTCATTCATTCCTTCCAACACTTGCTTAATATATGAAATGTTTGAACAATTTGTAGCAGTAGCAACATACTCTGCTTCAGCTGTAGATTGAGAAATGCAAGCTTGCTTCTTACTTGTCCAAGTAAGAAGTCTTTCACTAAAGAAAAATTCTCCTCTAGTGGTACTTTTTTTGTCATCCACATTTCTAGCCCAATCAACATTAGTATAAACCTTCAATTCAAACTTGCCTTTCTTAGGATACCATAATCCATAATCCTCTATTTTATTCAGGTATCTTAAGATTCTTTTAGTAGCAATCATGTGTGATTCTCTAGGGTTAGCAAAAAATCTAGCAACTATTCCCACAACATGTGCTATATCTGGTCTACTATGTACTACATACATTAACTTACCAATCATAGATCGGTACAGTGTCTGGTTTACCTCTATAGTTTCATCTTCCTTAGTCATTTTACATCCAGTAGCCATCAGTGTTCCCACAGGTTTAGCATCTTCCATGCCAAATGTCTTCAATACATCCTTGATATACTTGGATTGTGAGATGAATATACCATCATTTTGCTAAATCACTCGTAGTCCTAGAAATAACTTAATCTCTCTGAACATAGACATCTTAAATTCATTCCTCATTTCATCAACAAATGACTTACAGATTTGATCTTGACCTCCAAAAATAATGTCATCCACAAATATTTCAGCAATAAGAATAGTATCATTAGTATCTCCTTTCATATACAAATTGTTGTTCTCACTTGTTCTTACAAATCCTATACTTAACAAATAAGTATGCAGTCTCTCATACCAGGCTCTCAGTGCTTGCTTCAAACCATATAAAGCTTTATGTAGTCTACATACCATGTCTTTGTTGTCTAGATCAACGAACCCTTTAGGTTCTATGTAGACTTCTTCTTCAAGTATTCCATTCAGAAATGCTGACTTAACATCCATTTGATAAACTTTGAATTTATTTTGTGCAGCATATGCAAGTAGCATTCTAACACCTTCTAATCTAGCAACAGGTGCAAATGTTTCACCATAATCAATGCCTTCCTCCTGTGCATATCCTTTGCATACCAATCTAGCCTTGTTTCTTGTTACTTCTCCATTTTCATTCAGCTTGTTCCTGAATATCCATTTAGTACCGATAACATTCTTATCTTTAGGTTGGGGTACTAAACTCCAGGTTTTGTTCTTCTTTATTTGTTCTATTTCTTCTTTCATTGCATTAGTCCATTCATCATTCTCCAATGCAACTTTTACATTTGTTAGAATAACTGAGAGGGGGGTGAATCAATTATCCAGTGTCCCAAATCAAAATGTATAATCCAAAACAATTCTACTACTTTTGCTATTCTGTAAACATAAAATACTTTCACTGTTTGTATTTTTACCGATTGTCAATCTAAACTTTATAATAGTTACTAACTAAATCTAACATGTAATATGCAAAGTATGATAACAAACAAATATTACAATCAACACATAACACACGAGATTTAACGTGGAAACCCTGTGAAGGGAAAAACCACCTAGAACCGGCAACCCAAAATTGTTCACTCTTCTGAAGTGAGGTCGGTGAAGACCCAACCCTGTTAAAGGTTACAAACACACTATTAGGTGTGACCTTGTTAGAGGATTTTACACCATAAGTTATCATCCAACTAGCAGTCACTCTGGGGTTGACAGGATAAAAATGTTCACTCTATGAATGAAACATCAAAAGACTTTCATAGTCCGCTCGGTTAAGAGATTTGTCTGTGTATAATGGTTAAATATGTAATAGTAGATGATCTGCCTTAAAACAACTTCAGTTTGCAGTTTACAGATCAATGTTCAACTCATTCAAATATTTCTAATCAATATAACACTTCAGATTCAATACTATATCAACTTACTATCCATCGGTAATAACTCTCTGTAGCTCGATAATTGTTCTGCAGCTCGGTTCTTATTAATCAGTATGATCAGAATGCATGAAAACTTCTCCACGCGATAATTCTGCAGTATCTTCTTCTTCCGGCATATGTTTCATAATGAAACCAATGTCTCTTATATAGACAAGTAAATCATTTTCTTTTCCTCCATCAGATTTTGCCACTTAATCATATTCATAGATTTTGCCACTTTAAGCTCCCTCGGCTGATGTGTCAATAACATGTTTCAATCTACTCCATTAGATCCTTTTTTATTTATGTTAGTCGTGGATCTTCATAACAAACATTATCTGTTACCTTGATTTCATACACTTTACAGCTCATCACTTTATCGACTAAACTAATCATTTAATTCCTTTCTATTTTGCTTAGTTAACAAAGAAATGCGTCAGTGAACACAAGCTCAGTTAACACTGCGCTTGGTATACACTACACTTCGTCGGTGTATACTGAAATGCTTTATTTACCGACAACACTGCTTTGTGTCTTTCAGCTCTATTCTTCATCATAGATGAATGAAACATAATAAAGTCATTTTCATCAAGTCATAGACTCATCAATAGGTTACTCAGTGTATTCTTTATCCTCATCTATCATATACATCTTCCTCATGTAGATATTTCTGTTCTTCATCTCTTTCACCTTCCTTCAGATGTGTCGGTATAGTAACTTATAAGATAAGTATTGTCAAGCTAGTTGACATCAATGACAACATAATACTGATTTAATCATCTTGCATATCTAATCATCAACTCCTTAGTAATCATGAATTACAGATTCTTCATTCAGGTTCTAAATCAGTTGTAGTTCATCAATCTCTCCCTTTGGCATTGATGGCAACTCAAGTAATATGAAATGTACCATACACATACCAAACATATTTTCTATAACTTTGTGATCAAATGTTGTGTAGTGTAAGCTCTCCCTAGCTTAATATGTTTAATCACTACGTTACTAAAACATCATTATAAAATACAGCTTTGTCATTCTATAGATATAACCTTTTTAGTTCTCAAGTTCCTTTCAGGTTAACTCTCCCTTAGATAGTTCTCATCAATGCATATCTCCTTTTCCCTTTTCATATTATTTATCTCTCCCCTTGACAACAATGCCAAAGAAACAAATAAATAATCAGCTCTGTAGTAGCTAAGTAACTCTTTCTTTTCCATTACTTCTTCTGTATCTTAGTATACTGATATCCCAATCTGTTTCAGTTTCTCAAACTTAATCACAACCTTGAACAAAATCTAAAGTGTGAACTATGCTGCATCAACATAAATGATCTTATGATAAGATTAGGCTAATGCAACATCTAGATCACATTAGTGACTGATAGATAGGGGACGGATCCCAAGTCTAGTCCTCAAATATTCAAATGTGTCCTTCGGTAGAGGCTTTGTAAACATGTCTACAAGTTGTTCTTTAGATGTAACAAATTCTAATTTTAATTTCTTCTCTTGCACTTGTTCTCTTAAGTAGTGATACTTAATTGATATATGCTTTGTCTTAGATTGCATCATAGGATTCTTTGAAATATTAATAGCACTTGTGTCGTCATAGTATATGATCACCAGGTCAGTGATTACCTCATTCATTCCTTCCAACACTTGCTTGATATATGCAATGTTTGAGCAATTAGTAGCAGCAGCAACATACTCTACTTCAGGTGTAGACTGAGAAATACAAGCTTGCTTTTTACTTGTCTAGGTTACAAGTCTTTCACCAAAGAAAAATGCTCTTCCGGTGGTACTTTTTCTGTCATCCACATTTCCAGCCCAATCAGCATCGATATAAACTTTCAGCTCAAACTTACCTTCCTTATGATACCATAATCCATAATCCTCTATCTTTTTCAGATATCTTAAGATCCTTTTAGTAGCAATCATGTGTGATTCTCTATGATTAGCAGAATATCTAGCAACAATTCCCACAACATGTTCTATATCTAGTCTACTATGAACTACATACATGAGCTTACCAATCATGGATCGGTAAAGTGTCTGATTTACCTCTGTAGTTTCATCTTCCTTTTTCAATTTACTTCCAATAGCCATCGGTGTTCCCACAGGTTTAGCATCTTCCATGCCAAATATCTTCAAGACTTCCTTTATGTACTTGGACTGTGTGCTGAATATCCCATCACTTTGTTGTATCACTTGTAAACCAAGAAATAATTTAATCTCTCCGAACATAGACATTTCAAACTCATTCCTCATGTCATCAACAAAAGATTTACATACATGATCTTGACCTCCAAAAATAATATCATCAACAAAAATTTCAGCAATAATAATAGTGTCATCAGTGTCACCTTTCATGTACAGATTACTGTTCTCACTAGTTCTTACAAATCCAGTACTTAACAAGTAAGTATAAAGTCTTTCATACCATGCTCTCGGTGCTTGCTTCAAACCATATAAAGCTTTGTGTAATCTACATACCATGTTTCTATTGTCTAGATCAACAAATCCTTTAGGTTGTTTTATGTAGACCTCTTCTTCAAGTATACCATTCAGAAATGCTGATTTCACATCCATTTGATAAACCTTAAATTTCTTATGTGCAACATATGCAAGTAACATTCTAACTCCCAATTTGGCAACAGGTGCAAATGTTTCCCCATAATCAATGTCTTCTTCCTGTGCATATCCCTTGCATACAAATCTCACTTTATTTCTTGTCACTTCACCATTTTCATTCATTTTGTTTCTGAATATCCATTTAGTACTGATAACATTCTTATCTTTAGGTCGGGGCACTAAGGACCAAGTTTTTTTTTTCTCTATTTGTTCTATTTCCTCCTTCATTGCATTAACCCATTCTTTATTTTCTAATGCAACTTTCACATTTTTTGGTTCAAATTCACAAACTAGACATGTACCTTGTCTTGTTTTGCTTCTTGTCTGCATTCTAGCTTGTCTGTTTCCAATAATTTGTGTCTCAGGATGATGTCTTTTGACAAAACTAACCAGTACTTGGTTTCTTCTTTCTTGTTCATCCTGTTCATGTTCATTTTTTTTCTTGGTAGCACCATCTTGTTCATCGGTTTCCCTTTCCTGTTGCTCGGGGTTATTTTCCTACTGACCGGTTATCACAGGTTGCGACTTTGGTAGATAGTCAAGAAGTTCAATGTAAGTGAATCTACCATAGTCTTTTGATTCCTTTCTTTCTTCTATGTTTATGTCATCATACTCATCAACATAAACATTAGTACTTTCAATCATCTTATTTGTAACCTTATTCAGACATTTGTATGCTTTACTCTTAGTAGAATATCTTAAGAATATTCCTTCATCACCTTTAGAATCAAATTTTCCATTTCTCTCATCTTTCAAAATCAAACATTTGCTTCCAAAAATCTTGAAATAACTTACAGTAGGTTTGTCTCCAAACCATAGCTCATAAGGTGTCTGGTTGGTGTCCTTCTTCAGTTGTACTCAGTTAAGCACATATACAGCTATGCTGACAGCTTCCCTCCAATATGTTTGAGCAACATTATTTTGTAGCATTAGTGTTCTAGCACAATCAATGATTGACCTATTCCTTCTTTCAGCAATCCCATTATGCCAAGGTCTTCTCAGTGCAGAGACCTGTCTCTTAATACCATTCTTATTATAGAAATTAGTAAATTCATCAAAGATAAATTCACCTCCTCTATCAGATCTTAAGCATTTAATTTATTTTTCAGTCTCTTTTTCTACCTTAGCCTTATACCATTTAAACAACTTAAAAGCTTTAGATTTCTCTTTCAGGAACATAACAGTCATCAGTCTAGTATAGTCATCAACAAAAAGAATAAAGTATCTATCACCATAATAACTTTGGGTTCTCATAGGACCACATAGGTGGATATGAACCAGCTCAAGTATCTTCTTTTTTGAGTAGTCTTTGCTTTTAAAATTGGACTTAGTCATCTTACCTTTCTGACATTCATGGCACATAGCATGATCTAGTTTTGACAAGTTAGGAAATCCTCTAACTCTTTTCTTCTTATTGATCTTGATCATGCTATCAAAATTCACATGACATAACCTCTTATGCCACAACCATGCATCTTCATCTTTCATTAATAAACAAGAAGACTGATCAATATCAAGATAAAACAAATTACCTCTGGATTGTGTACCGGTTCCAACAAGTCTTCCTCCATCATCATAGATTCTTATCTTTCTGCTCTCAAAAGCAAGTCGGTGTCATGAGTTGTTCAGCTATGCCACACTTAACAAATTGTAGTTCAATCCATCTACCCAGTATGCATTCTCACATTTTATTCTATCATTAATCATCAGTGAACCTTTGCCTCTCACCATACAAGGTGCATCATTTCCCATTCTAACAGATCCACCATCATATTCATCAATTAGATCAAATTTCTCTATATCACCAGTCATATGATGTGTATAGCCACTATCTATTATCCATGTATCATTTCTGCTTACTTTAGAGATCAGTGTTGTCTCTTCATGTTTCTCTTCTTCCTCTGAATCATCCTTCATAGCAACGAATACTACTTCTACATCATCATCAGTGTTAGATTCTGATTCAAATTCTTCGGCTATGTAACATACCTTTCTCCCTTTGTCATAGCTATCTCGATTGTCTCTGTTGTTGTGTTGGTAGCCTCTATTGACTCTTCTCCCATAGCTTCCTTTGGATCGATCTTTGGATCTATCATCTTCTTTCTTATTCAGACATCTAGCAACAATGTGGCCAACTTCTTTACAATTAAAACATGCTAGAGGTAACTTGCCTCTATACCTTCCCTTACCTTTGGGAAATCTTCTGGCCATAAGAGCTTCAAGCTCATCAAGTTCATCATTGGTATTACTATCACTATCATTATTCTTATCATTCTTGCTACTAGACTTACCAATCTTCAAAGAGGACATGAAAGCGGATTCAATAGAAGGTACAATATTATTGTCAAAGTTATTCAATTCAAATATTGTAAGCTTACCAATGAGAGTGTCAAGGGTGAGGTTGGATGTAGCTCTTGTTTCATGAATTGCAAAGATCCTGATCGCATAAACTGGCAGCAAAGTTTTGAGAATCTTGCTTATTACTGTTTCTTGTCAATAACTCCGCTAGATGCTCTAATAACATGTACTACCTCTTTTAGTCTATTTGTATATTGCACAATGTTTTCACCTTCTTTCATCTTCATATCATCAAATCGACCTCTTAGGCTTTCTGCTCTAGCTCTCTTAACATTCACATCTCCACTATAAATTAGAGTCAGCTTGTCCCACATCTTCTTAGCTATATCACAGTCTTTGATGTCATCAAATTCAGCATCGGTATAGGCAACAACAAGTTCCATCATAGTAATATTGTGTTCATGCCTATCCTTCAGTTGATCAAGAGTCAGGGGACCTGGTGTCGTTTCAATGTAGCCATTCTCCATCAGTTCTAGTACAGAATTCCCAATTCCAGATATGTGCAACTTCATCCAGCTTTTCCATACTGTGAAGTTATCTTTGTTCAACTTTGGCACTTCCCTCTTATACATCTTGAGACCTTTTTGTTGAAGTCCTTAAAACTCTGTTCTAAGAAACCACTGCTCTAATACCAATTGTTAGAATAACTGAGAGGGGGGTGAATCAGTTATCCAGTGTCCCAAATCAAAATGTATAATCCAAAACAATTCTACTACTTCTTCTATTCAGTAAACATAAAATACTTTCACTGTCTGTGTTTTTACCAATTGTTAGTTTAAACTTTATAATAGTTACTGATTAAATATAACATGTAATATGCAAAGTATGATAACAAACAAATATCACAATCAACACATAACATAAGAGATTTAATGTGGAAACCCTATGAAGGGAAAAACCACCTAGGACCGGCAACCCAAAATTGTTCACTCTTTTGAAGTGAGGTTGGTGAAGACCCAACCCTATTAAAGGTTACAAACACACTGTTAGGTGTGACCTTGTTAGAGGATTTTAGACCAGAAGTTATCATCCAACCAGCAGTCACTCTGGGGTTGACAGGATAACAATGTTCACTTTATGAATGAAACATCACAAGACTTTCATAGTCCACTCAGTTAAGAGATTTGTCTATGTACAATGGTTAAATATGTAATAGTAGATGATCTACCTTAAAACAACTTCAGTTTGTAGTTTACAGATCAATGTTCAGCTCATTCAAATATTTCTGATCAATATAACACTTCAGATTCAATACTATATCAACTTACTATCCATCGGTAATAAATCTCTGTATCTCGGTAATTGTTTTGCAGTTCGGTTCTTATTAACCAGTATGATCAGAATGCATGAAAAATTCTCCACGTGATAATTCTACAGTATCTTCTTCTTCCGCCATATGTTTCATAATGAAACCAATGTCTCTTATATAGACAAGTAAATCATTTTCTTTTCCTCCATTAGATTTTGTCGCTTAATCATATTCATAGATTTTTTCGCTTTAAGCTCCCTCAGCTGATGTGTCAGTAACACATTTCAATCTGCTCCATTAGATCTTTTTTTATTTATGTTAGCCGTTGATCTTCATAACAAACATTATTTGTTACCTCAATTTCATACACTTTACAGCTCATCACTTTATCGACTAAAATGATCATTTAATTCCTTTCTGTTTTGCTTGGTTAACAAAGAAATGCATCAGTGAACACAAGCTCGATTAACACTGTGCTCGATATACACTACACTTCATCAGTGTATACTGAAATGCTTTATTTACTGACAACACTGCTTTGTGTCTTTCAGCTCTATTCTTCATCATAGATGAATGGAACATAATAGAGTCAATTTCATCAAGTCATAGACTCATCAACAGGTTACCCAGTGTACTCCTTATCCTCATCTATCATATACATCTTCCTCATATAGATATTTTTATTCTTCATTTATTTCACCTTCCTTCAGATGTGTCGGTATAGTAACTTATAAGATAAGTATTGTCAAGCTAGTTGACATCAATGACAACATAATACTGATTTAATCATCTTGCATATCTAATCATCAACTCCTCAGTAATCTTGAATTACAGATTCTTCATTCAAGTTCTAAATCAATTGTAGTTCATCTACATTTTTCGGTTCATAATCACAAACTAGACATGTACCTGTGTGTGTGAATTTTGTACCTAATCTGTAGACACAACACTTCAGTAAAATATTAGAGGTTAGCTATAATCAAAATTGTGCAAAATTGAAATCTAATCTAACCAAGCGATTTACTACCTTCTAATAGGTGCGAGATTGATGTTCTCAGATTGTAATCAAGATCAATGACCTAGACGACACTTAAATGAAAGATTTGGCTGCAAAAGATGGACATGGAATATGAATGGAATTAATCTATATTTTTTTTAATTTTAGATGCAATAAGAATGATAAAAACTTGATATGAATCTATGATATGTAAAAATGGATATGCTATGATATGTTAAATGATCTAACAATAATATGCAATATGAAGCTAAAATGAATGTAAAAAAAAACAAGATTGATCTCACAACAATGTTGATTCGCAAGAAGCTTTGATTCTTCCACTTTTAATTCTTCAGCGTGATTATGCAATTCTTGTGGATTTGAGAGATGAATTATGAAGAGCTGAACCTTGTTTTTTAGAAATCCAAGGCTTTGGAGGTGCATGGAAAAAGCCATAAATCACTCAAATAAACTCAACTTGATTTTTGAGTTATTTTTAAATAAAGATAATTTAATTCACAAAAATATGCAAATAATGCAAAAATAGCTTTTTAACTCAAATTAGAAGTTTAGATCAATTTTAAAACTCCAAAATGATGTTGAGTTCCAAAAAGTCAATAACTTGCATTGATTTTCTGATTTGGAGTTTAACTACTCTTTGATTGTGCACATGGATAATTATGAATTAATAAATAAATAAAGTGATTTATTCTCAACTTACCTGATTTTTGAAAATAAATAATTAATTTATGGGTTAATCAATCATTTAATCAAACTTTTATTAAAAACTATATTATTAAATAATGACAACATGCTTTAATTAATTAAATAAGAATTTAATCAATTATTCATAGGATATTAGATTTATTGTCAAAATTAAATAATACAATTAATAATAGATAGAATTAAATTTAATTAAACAATTAAGTGGCAAATATTAAATCTAATTAATTAAATATGAAAATATTCAATTAATCAAACTTTAGGATAAATAATATTTATCACCAAATAATCATTAAATTAAAGATAATTAAGATAATTAGAAATATTACTAGGAATATTCTCTGATGCAGATTTTAAGATAATCAATTAGATTCGATGATGCACATATGTGCCTTTGGTTAGGACTTTGATGTCGATTTCATTCGATTTGATGATATAGGAGGTTAATGAACATATAGCCCATTTTTGGGGTATTACATTTTGCCCCTCTTTGAATTACTATGCGAAGCATAGTGGTTCAAAGGTAGTTTGTGTATGATAAAGATATGAAACTGATTCGAAAGATATGATGATAGAAAGATTTGAAGATATTGGGTCCTGAATGACCAAAGATAATGTTCACTATAGCAGCAATGAACTGATGATTGCAAAAGAAATTGTCAAAACGCCTGATTCCAAACCTTATGATTGCAAAGAAGTGAGTGACCGGTTCCAGACTTGATTGTCTTAGAAGAACCACATAGGTATCACATTTGAACCCTTCAGTTACCGAAGAACCAAAGAAATAACACATTTGAACCGATAGTTGCAAAAATTGATACAATTTACAAGATTAAGAGAATACCAGATTGATATGGATCTCGATGAATCTGATATTCCTCAAGCGATGATCGATTTGCCCCAAGCGATGAGGACTTTTGACGAATCAGCAACTAGACATGGTTGTTGTCTTGATTACTGAGGAAAGATATGATTTCAAATTTGATATGATTTCAAATTAGATTACAAACTTTGAATGATATGCAATACTATGCCCCCTTCGGTATTAAAATTGAAATCTGACAAGAAAAGTCAACATTGATAGTTTAGAAGCATGTTAATTGATTGGAGAAGTGGTTAAATGCGTCTGGGAATGCATTTTGCATCATTTAGAGGTCCAGACGACCAAGTTTGACTAGGTGAAACCATGAGTTAACCAAGTTTAAATTTTGATAGTTTGATGTAAGATAATCAGTTAAGTTGAATACTAGATTTCTGTGATGAATGAAGGTCGATTATGCAAGTAGTTGATAATATAAATAATCTCAGATTTTGATTTTAATCCCGAAAAAGGATTCTACTTGCTATTTCATTGGAGGAACCTTCGTGTGGGATTCAACTCTTATTAGATTGGAAGAGGTGATTGAAGAAGCTTTTAAGTGTTCAAGCAATTTGTGAGATCATGCAAAGTGCAAAAATGCAAAGAAACATGCAGGATGATAATGCAACCCTAGGACCTAGGACCTACTCACTGATCATGTGTCGATTTGTTATCATCATTGAACTTTTAGGTAACCAGATAAATCAATACAATGTCCACTAGCCATGAAACCATAGACATATGAATATTGATTTATAACACTCAAGAACCAATACAACACCCACTAGTCAAACAACCATGGACATATGAATATTGGTTTTATTTTTGAAATGTCAGATTAGATACAAGCACCAAGGCAGAAGCACCAAGATGACCTGAGTATCATGTCCATTTTGATATAGCAATTTGCATTTAACATACACATCAAGCAGTCAAGAGATCATTCTAAATCTAGTGTGAATTACCCGTAGTGACCCTTTATCGTTCACATCCTTAGGTAAGATCGTGTTTCACAATAGGAGAAAGAACTTACTCAAAAAAATAATAGTGAGATCAAAATTTCTTGAATTTTTTGGGTATCAATGGTTGAGGTACGCATGGCCATCCAATTTGAGATAGAGGCTCTTACGGTCGGACACCATTTCAATCTAAAATTTCCAAAGACATTAGATTTTCACATACAAGCAGAAGACAAAGAAAAGATTATGCCCCTAGTCATCAATCTCTAAATCCTACAAAGGACATCATCGAAGATCTCGAAGGGACACAATATGCAAAAATCTCAATGCGAATCAATAAGCATACAAGGAGATAAAAGCATGAAAAGCACAAATTGTTTTCAGTTTGTGTTTGATGTTTGATTGCGTTGTTGTAGATGCAAAATCTTTTCTGGAGACAAGACTGACTGACTAACTCACATGAAGTTTCAAAGGACTCTGACTAGATATGATACCTCTAAGATATACTGGAGGCCATAAGATATAACATTGATTGCCCCCAAGTGTTAAGCATTGATAGGATACAGATGCTTGAGCTAAGTGGTGTACAGACCGACTTATTGAAAATAAGAAATGCAGAAACAAAATGGGAGATATGTACAAACTAAAGCAAGACTGAAAGTTGGGAAAGACCCAGATTGCGCTGATAGATGGAGCATTTTGAAACAAGTGGCGCCCATTTATCGAGTTTTCACCATCTTGGCAGAGATTCTATTTTTGCTACCAAGGCACCTGTTTCCAAGTTTTCACCAAGGCACTTTTTCTTTTTCTCATTTTTTTATTTTTTCATTTTTTAAAATTTTTTTGTACTTCTGATATTTTTTTGATTTTTTTGTGAATCATCAAGGTGCCTATTGCTAGGTTTTCACCAAGATGTTCATTTTTCAGGACTTTTTCTGATTTTTATTAAAAAAAAAAAACTCAGGACATTTTACCATAGACTAAATGCCTTAGGCGTAGAATTTCTTCAGATGGAGAATGTTGATTGGTTCTTAGAGCTGTTCTCCTTCAGTTGTTGAGAGTTGATAGGCACTAGAGCCAAAAGTAGCAGTAATTACAAAGGGACCCAGCCAATTGGATTCAAACTTCCCCTTGCGTTCTCGATGGTATTGATTTTTAGGATTTT
This sequence comes from Chamaecyparis obtusa, assembly GCA_027943335.1. Classification (NCBI taxonomy): domain Eukaryota; kingdom Viridiplantae; phylum Streptophyta; class Pinopsida; order Cupressales; family Cupressaceae; genus Chamaecyparis; species Chamaecyparis obtusa. The sequence goes on from BSBK01009206.1 coordinate 46,841, forward strand.
CTCTTAAGACTAGATCACCAACCTAAAATTCTCTATGTATGACTTTCTTGTTGTAACCTCTAGACATTCTCTTCTGATATACTCTGAGATGATCATACACTTCTTGTCTGCACTCATCTAGTAGTTCAACTTCTTGCAACCTAGACATTCTGTAGTCATCATCAATTACTAGACCATGCATTCTTATTCTTAGTGATGAGATTTTGACCTTAATAGGCAGTACCACTTCAGACCCATAAACTAAAGCGAAAGGTGTAGCCCCAGTAGGTGTTCTGATACTTGTTCTGATACTGGTTCTGATACTTGGTATACTTGACAGCATCTTTTTCATTGCAAACTCCCAAGCAAGATCATATCATGCAGTCCCAATGTCTAGCAAGGTGGAGAACAAGAGGGATTGTCAAGCTAGTTGAAGAGATGGAAGACAACAGAATGAAGGAGAATGAAAGGAAGAAATCCTCAATGGAAAACTCCTCAAGAATACCCAAGCTAGGGAAAAATTGTCCTGTAAAGTGCATTTGGACAAGCAATGAAAGGCCAACATAGGATAAGTCACAAAAGCGTAATGCCAAAGAAGGATAGGATGCAGTCAAAAGGAGTAGACATGTCAAGAGGTTTCAAAGCATCGTGTTCTACTCTTTTTTTTCTTTTTTTATTATATCAAGACCAAAGAGGAAAATGATAGTAATAGGCGAAAATGAATGGAGGAAGATGGATATGAAGGCTAAACATGGAAGGAATAAAAGCAATATCATCATAAGACAACTCAAAAAATAGCCAAATATTTGTGTATAGGTCAACCTTGTCAAGATCAAAGAGAGAAGATGAAATGGATTGAATATGTAGAAGAACTACGCATGATGCATGATTGCCAAGTTTTCATCACGGTACTTATCCAAGGCACTACAAGGGAGTGGTTTTCACCATAGGATGAATTTATTTCTCTTTACTTTTGCTACCAAGGCGCATGTTTCCAAGTTTTCACCAAGGCACATTTTCATTTTTTTCATTTCTCTTTTTTTGGAAGAAGGAAAGCTTTTTAGATAATGCTCCTTGAAAGGATAAACCATGATATGATAAGGATTCAAAATGATATGCTCAAAAATGTTGATAGGAAAAAGAAGATGGAAGAGGAAAATGGAAGATAAGGTTTTATGTAAAGCGAGTGAGGTTGGAAGATAGGAGGAATAGGCAAGTGAGGAAAAAAGATAGGGGGTAGAAGGATAATGAATGGAAGGACTGTGAAAGGGTAGGTGGAAAGGAAGGCAAGATCAACATCAACACACACCTTGAAGGGTGGCGAGAGGATGGAGGAAATATGAATGAAAGAATACATGAAGGAATATGGCGAATGGATAGTAGAGGTTGTGGTTTAGGCACATGGAATGGAAGAATATTTTTGGAGGGAAATGAAGTGGAAGCCTTTGGAAGCTTGAATGTTAATTTCACTTTTTGCTCAACACCAGACTCTTTCAAGAGAGACTTTAGAATCCATATAGCGATAGGCTTTTGATTTCCTTTTGATGATCTAGAGAGAATATCTTCAATGATGGATTTTGGAACCCATACTTGTCTTGTAGTTTTTTTCTTAGATATCTCTTTTGACTTTATGTTTCCATGTCTATTAGAGGAGACATGGTGATCTTCTTTTTTTCATGGATTCTTGTATTGCTTTTTTTTCTTGTATTGAACATTCAAGTTACTTCCAAATGACTTGGGACTTGTGGAAGAAAAAGGAGGATATGACTGGTTTAGATAGGTGGGTGGATGAAAAGGATTCAAGGGTATGCATCTATGTTGATCTTGAGGAAAGATAGGAGATGGAGGTATGTAAGGACCCAAGATGGATGGCGAATTAGGAAAGTTAGGAGGGGAAAGTGAAGGGACATAAGGACCCAAGATGGAAGGTAGACATGAAGCCTTTAGTAGTGGTGGAAGAGGTTGAAGGATAGAAGTGGAAGACGTAAAAGGATAATCAATATGTTCATCATCATTTATGTGACAACCAAGGACATCAGCATCTTTAGAGTGAGCATTAGGATTTTCAATAGGATTGTGAACATCTTGAATAGGAGCACCTACTTTGATAGGATTGTTCAAAGCTTGCAAAGACTTAGGAAGAGTAGAAAGTGGAAGCGAACATGGAGTGGTAGAATAAGAAGATGGAAGACTTTGATCTTGACAAGGATCTTTGGATAGCACAAGTGTACAATTTTTCTCTTGATTTTCAATAGGCTTAACATTGGAAGTAACAACACCATTTTTACCAACCTTAATGGAAGTATCATCTTTGGAAAGTGCAAGTGTAGTAAGGTGATTTTGATTGTCAATAAGCTCAATAGTGTAAGTAGTAGCTTGATCTTGCTTAGGAGAAGACTTAAGACATGGTGGAATGCATGAAAAAGGGTGTGCAGGATCAAAAGAACCCTGAGGTAGATAAGAGACATCATGAAGAGGATTGGATGACATGGAGGGTTCTTGATCTTGATCTTTCTTTATGTTCTTTTCTTCATCATTTTTAGAGTCCTCTTGACATGGAGCCACTTCTAAGGACAAGGAAACATGTTGGAATTGTATGGAAGATTTTGGAATAGATGGTGAAGGACTAGCTGAAGTAGGCATTATAGCACATAAAGGCTTAGGATCGCTAGGTGTAGCATTATTGGAAGTATTTGCAACCAAGTGAAGGCTAGCTTGAGTTTCTTTAAGAGATAGCCCTTGAGGATAACTATGGGGAACTGCATGAAAAGCATTAGGATCTTTGTTGGATGAAGGATTTGTGGAAGGTTTGAAAGAATCAGAAGCTTTAGGAAATGTATGGGTATTGGAGGAATTAGGGGATGGAAGGGAACCATCACAAGACAAAGGTTCAACATTAACATGATCTTTCTTGAGAGTGTAATCTTTATTTTCAGCATGAGAGTTCTTAGAGGAGAGATCCTTGTAGTATTGATGTTTGAAATCAGTGCGGAAGGCTTTCTGTTCTTTGATATCAAAAGGATCAAAGAGATATTATTCACAAAAATCATCAAATTCTGCTTCAAAAATAGAGTCATATGGATCACCATCATGATCTATCCAATGTGACGGACCATTTGTAGTAAGCAGGAGCACACGATGAGGAGGATTCTTAGGAACAGAGGTGTCATAGGTATCATTACATTGTCTATCATCATAGTCATCATAGTCTCCAAAGACGGATGTGTCACTCTCCATGGAAGAGGTATCATAGGGATTGTCACATTGCTCACATTTTGTTCAGGGGTATGGTGACATGTACAAGTCTTTATCAAATAGAAAAGGGCATAGAGCTTCCATAGAGAACTCTTTAAGTTCCTTTTCTTTCTTAAGATTGTTAAGTTCAACTTGCATAGCATGCATCTGTTTCATCATAGCGGTGATTAGAATTTATTCCTCATGTGTACTGATTCTTTGAGACATGTGTACTGATTCTCAATGGCTACTGCTCTGTTCTTGACATAGTGACTTATATGACAAATTTTGAAACTAGGCTGAAAAAGCTGGGTATCTGGTAATTCTAACAACTTTCTGACACTTTTTCTAAATTTTCCCAAATGACACTCTGCAGAATCATACAACAGTGGGTATGCTATGAAATGATAGTTGAAAAGCTCATACGATAGTTGAAAAACTCGCACGATAGTTGCTAGCAGGATTTGACTTTTTGAATTTGACTGGTAGAAAGACTCGTATGATACCAGGTTCTTTACCATATGATAGATGGGCAGTAATGAAATGACACTTGATAGAAACTCATATGACTTTCTAACCTCCTGAGATGACTTTTGACTCTAGAAAAGAATTTTACTTCAGATTTTGCAAATTTTGAGTTTTTAGATTCAGATTGTTTGCAAATTTTAATGTCCAGATTTGAGGATTGTAACAGATTTGTTCATTTTCAGTAACCAGATAGATAAACAACCATGCAAAACAACAAGAAAGTGATTTCAAGCATGTTTGAAAATAATGAACAAGGGAAAAAGCAACCTTGCGCATGAACAATCAAGCGACTTATTCATTCTAATCCTCAGAAGCACTAATTGTGTATGTTCCAAAATGTTTTGCAATAATGCACATATACCCTAGAAAATAAAAATTTGGCCTCGCTAGGGTTTTTAGTAATGGTTTGACTCTGCAACTTTTATGATCCAAAGGGGTGAACTCCAATCCTGGCGCACCAGGGTTTTGACACAGTCTGAGAACTTAATCTTCAGGAGCTGCTAGGGAGATCTGAAAATCTAACAATGAACCACACCTGTGAAGATTTCTTCCACAAGGACATTTATATAGCGACTGTCACTACCACGGTGAAAATGGCTATTATCGCTTGAGGTTCCATCAACGTAGTTTTTCTTGTGAAGGGAATGTTTGCTATGGTTAATCCTCTCTAAAGATGACTCACAGTATTGTATGATAAGGGGACTTGGCTCCAGATCCAAGTTTTTTGATGCCTTTTCACTTTTAACCCAAACAAAGCAGACAGATAAATCTGACACGCTAAGACAAAGTTTTGCTTCACCAAGGTCTATGATGTCAACTCCATGTGATCTATCAACCTCTCTAGGGAGAGAATGTATCTGATGAAAGGTGCTCCCCTTAATACCACAAACACATAACAGAAATAGAGAAACAACAACAATATGCAAGAACAGAAAATTGGCTTCTTATTATCTCCACAAATGTGAAATTATAAATTTTCAGAATTACAATATGCAAAGCCACATGGGCATTCCCTTACAATATTATGTAGGACAAAGCCTTGAATCAATACCCAAAACTATTCTGAACTGCCTAAGACAATAATACAGCCTTCCTTATATAGGCAATTTTTCACCGCCTGGGAAGGTTCCAAAATTTTAGCCAATAAGGCCGACCAAACTTAGAATTATTTTATTTTACATTTTATTACATCATAGTCGGCTCAAGATAACCTTTGAAACCCGAACAGAAATTTTGAAAAAAATTATTTTTCGCCATTTCAGGTGGCCCAACTTCCGAAGACCATAAGTCATCACCAGTTGACCCGATCAGCTATTATAACCCCATTTCAGAAATGCCACAAAATGCTCTACAAGCTTGACCTATGCAAGCACCCATCACCCAAATTTTTGACCTCATCCGGAGCCTCTAAAGCCTTCAAAATTGAGTTCAAAGTTTCTGTACCCTACTACCAATACCAAAAATCTTCAATATCTTCCAATATACACTTGATCTGGTAATGAAACTTTACTGGCAGACTTATATGACCAAAATCAACCTCCAAGAAAGAAATCAGATCATTCTGAGCACATACAAAAATTACCAAAAATAGTAACTTTCTATAAATAGCAGCTCTGCACAAAATAGCCCTTATTGAATACAAAAATAAAAATATTTTTGGGTGATGCAAGATTGCTCTTACACCCAGGATGCTCCTGCATCAGACACCCGGGGTAATTTGAGAAGTGACCCTGTCACGACTCAGGTGTGCAGAGGAAAACCAAGACGGTTAACCTCCTCCTTTGTTAGCCATGATGAATCTTCAACAGGTCATCCTTTCCATTTGACCAAATATTTTTCATATGTCCTATTCCTTGTGCTTCTGCCAACATGACTGTCCAGTATGTCTTCAATCTCCTTGATATCTGAACTGGTTGCTGGAATATTCCACTGTGCTGCTGCAACCTCATCTTCAACACCTCCTTCATGATACTCTGTCAAATCTGAAATGTTAAACACTGGTGAAATATTTAGCTCAGTAGGCAATTCTACCTCATATGCGTTTCCTGAATCATGTTTTTTCAGTATCCTATATGGTCCAAACTTCTTCATTTTCAGCTTGTTATATGTACCAACTGGAAACTGCTCCTTCCGCAAATGAACCATGACTTCGTCACCAACTTGAAATTTTTTATACCTCTTTTTCTCATCTACCTTAGCCTTATACTGTGCATTCGTCTTGGTAATATGCTTCCTCACCTCTTCATGGATGTTCTTCAAGTGTTTTGCAAAATCCTCAGCTTCAGCACTACTTATTTCTCCTTTATCTATCTTCCTCAATTCAGATGCATTTCTTGGACTACTTCCATATACAATCTGGAATGGTGATTTACCAGTGCTCCTATTGATAGAATTATTGTATGAAAATTCTGCCTGTGGTAAAATCAAATCCCATCCTGTTGGCTTATCTCCAACCAAGCATCTCAGCAAATTTCTCAAACTCCTATTCACCACCTCTGTCTGTCCATCAGTTTGGGGATGATGTGATGAACTGAACTTCAAATTTATTTTCAACTTCTTCCACAATGTACACCAGAAATATCCAACAAACTTAGTGTCCCGATCTGAAACTATGGTCTTTGGCAAACCATGAAGTCTCACTACTTCTCTGAAAAACAATTCTACTACATGAACAGCATCATTAGTCTTCTTGCAGGGAATAAAATGTGCCATCTTTGAAAATCGGTCAACTACTACAAAAATTGAATCATGTCCCCGCTGTGTCCTCGGTAAACCAAGAACAAAGTCCATGCTGATATCCTCCCAAGGCTTCTCTGGTACAGGTAATGGCTGATACAACCCTGTATTCTACTTCACTCCTTTCGCCATTTGACATACTCTGTAACTCTGTACAAACTTCTTCACATCTTGCTACAATTGTGGCCAATAATAATTCTCACCAACCAAAGCAAGGGTTTTATCACGACCAAAATGTCCAGCCAATCCTCCACTATGCTTCTCCTTGATGAGATTCTCCCTCATAGAACTTCGTGGAATGCACAACTAACTCCCTCTGAATAGCATATCATCCTGGATGATGAAATCCAACCATTTCATCCTGTCTAGAGTAATAGGTTCTGTACAAGCTTTCCATGCTTCACCAAAATCAGGATCCTCTGGATACAAATTCTTGAGTTCCTTGAACCCAACCACTTCAATCTGCATTTCTGTCAACAATAGTTGCCTTCTGCTAAGAGCATCTGCAACCCTATTAGACTTTCCACTCCTGTGTTTCAAAATAAATGTATAACTCTGCAAAAATTCAACCCATTTCAAATGCCTTTGATTCAATTTTCCTTGACTATTCAAATATTGCAAAGCTTGATGATCAGTATACAAAACAAACTCGTTAGGAAGCAGATAGTGTCTCCACTTCTTTAATTCCTGAACTATAGCATAAAATTCTTGATCACAAACATAATATTTTCTCTTGGCATCATTTAACTTCTCACTGAAATAAGTAACAGGTTTACCTTCTTGGCTCATAACAGCTCCTATTGCAGTACCACTAGCATCACAATCTACTTGAAACACCTTATTAAAATCTGGAAGTGCTAAAACAGGTTGTTCTGTAACTTTTTGTTTCAATAATTGAAAACTCTTTTCTGCCCCATTAGTCCACTTAAACTCTTTTCTATCCCCTCTCATTGTTTCAGTCAAGGGTCCACAAATACTACTAAAATTTCTGATAAACTTTCTGTAAAAGCTAGCTAGACCATAAAAAGATCTTACCTCAGTAGCACTCCTTGGAGTAGGCCATTCAAGGATAGCCTGTACCTTCTCTGGGTCCATTTTTAGACCTTCTACTGAAACTACAAGTCCCAAATACACTAACTCTTTCTTCACAAAACTACACTTCTTCAAATTAATCAACAATTTCTCTTTTCTCAACTTCTCAAATACTATATGAATATGCATCATATGTTCCTCCAATGTCTTGCTAAAAATCAAAATATCATCTAGGTAAACAATGACAAACTTACTCAGAAATTCTTTTAGAACCTCGTTCATGAGGTGCATGAAAGTGCTCGGTGCATTGGTTAGCCCAAAAGGTATGACTAACCACTCATACAGTCCTTCCTTTGTCTTGAAGGAAGTCTTCCATTCATCTCCTTCTCTGATCTGAATCTGATGATATCCACTCTTCAGATCTATCTTTGAGAAATACACAGCTCCACTCAAACAGTCCATAATATCATCCATTCGTGGTAATAGAAACCTGTACTTGATTGTGATCTTGTTTATTTCCCTAGAATCTGTACACATCCTCCATTCTCCATTCTTCTTTGGTGCTAATACCGCTGGTACTGCACAGGGACTCAGACTCTCACGGATCGATCCTTTCTGTAACAGTTCATGTACTTGTCTATTCAACTCCTCACTTTCTACAGGTGTCATTCTGTGTGCTGCCTTATTCGGCAAACTCGCTCCTAGGATCAAGTCCATCTGATGACTGATCTTCTTGACTGGTGGTAATCCATCAAGCACGTTATCAGATACAATATCCTGAAACTCATTCAACAAATCTGCAACTTCTATAGGAACATCTTCTACTTCCTCTTTACCAGCTTTTGGAATTAAAGAAAAATATACATGCTCATGCCTCATACCATCTAGGAAATTTCTTCCATCAACAAAAGTTATCCTTACATTACCACATACTTTTTCTTCGGTCTCCTTCAATGGTTTTAGCTTATGTCGCACTCCATCCTTTGTCAAGGAATAGGTATTCGCACGACCATCATGCACAACACATCTGTCAAACTGCCATGGTCTACCTAACAACATATGACATGCATCCATAGAGATGATATCACATAGTACCTCATCTTGGTACCCGCCGATCTTGAACTTTACCAGGCACTGTTCACTGACCATGACCTTGTGGTCATCCTGCACCTAGGCAATCTGATATGGATGTGGGTGTTTCTATCTCTTGAGCTTCAACTTTGTCACCATCTCTTCTGACACCAAATTGTCAGTGCTTCCACTATCAATAATCACATCACAACATTTACCTTCACACTTGCACCTGGTGCGAAACAGGCTCCTCCTTTGCTCAGGTTCATTCTCACCACTCAACAAGACTCTTCTGTTAATCAACGTTTCTCCTCTCTCAGCATCTTCAGAATTTGATGATCTGGCATCTTCATCTATATGTGCAACTCTGGCTTGGCCTTTATTTCTCCTGTCTATTTTGCCTTGGCGCTGAGGACATTCAAATGCCCTATGACCTTCTTCTCCACAGTGAAAACATGTTCCACGGAAGCCACCTCTTCCAGATCCTTATCCTCTTCCTCTTCCTCTCTGATCTCTATTATTATGATCCTGGAAGTGATTGGAATTATTTTCGCGCTGATTCTAACTGCTACTAGCCTCATCCTTCTTTTTCGGATCTTCATTTTGGCCACCATATGATCATCCACCAGATCATCCACCGCGAGCTCTTCCGTTTTGTCTGCTCTCGAACTTCTTGTTCAACTTTTCCTCTACTTTTAGGGCAAATCGGTATGCCTCCTCAATACTATTCATTCGAACCAGATTCAACTCCTCCTGAATGCTTGGCCTTAACCCATTAAGGTATCGGGCAACTTTCTCCTTATCAGTTTTTGCATGGCCTGTTCTGATAAGGAGTCGATAGAACTCCTCTGTATACTTCTGAACAGATCTTCCTGCTTGCTTCAAACTCTACATTTTCTTTAGTAGGTCAAGCTCATAATCAACAGGAATGAACTGTCGCTTTAATTTATCCACCAGCCAATCCCATCTCGTGATTTTCTCCTTTCCCCTTCTATTTCACTCCAACTGAATCTCTTGCCACCATATCTTCGCATGACCTTTCAGTCTGGCCTTCGCAAATTTGACCCTATCAGGATCCTCAACATCTTCATACTCAAAATATTCTTCACATTCATTGATCCAGTGGATCAATTCCTCTGGGTTAAGATTTCTAGAAAATGTAGGAACCTTAATCTTAGGTCTTTTCCCAATCTTGGAAATTGCCCGAAAAAGTCTTTCTTCCTCCTGGTTCACAATTTCAACTTCTCCTTCTTGATATTCTTCTTCAGCTTCATCCTCGCTTTCGTCTCTGACATTAAGATTCATTCCTCTACGAATCTCTTCTTGTAATGCTCGCACTTGTCTCTGCAGCTCTCTAACCTCAGGTGTTACAACACCAGCTCTTCCGCCACGTTCCTTTCGTGGAGGCATTTTCGTGATGCGCGCTGAAACCCTAGCCACGATCCTGGTGCAAACTGCCTCACAGTCGGTGATCTGTTTACACACTCAAGAACTCTTGCTCTGATACCACCTGATGAAGGGTGCTCCCCTTAATACCACAAACACATAACAGAAATAGAGAAACAACAACAATATGCAAGAATAGAAAATTGGCTTCTTATTATCTCCACAAATGTGAAATTACAAACTTTTAGAATTACAATATGCAAAGCCACATGGGCATTCCCTTACAATATTCTGTAGGACAAAGCCTCGAATCAATACCCAGATCTACTACCCAGAACTATTCTGAACCACCTAAGACAATAATACAGCCTTCCTTATATAGGCAATTTTCCACCGCCTGGGAAGGTTCCAGAATTTTAGCCAATAAGGCTGACCAAACTTAGAATTATTTTATTTTACATTTTATTACATCATAGTCGGCTCAAGATAACCTTTGAAACCCGAACAGAAATTTTGAAGAAAATTATTTTTTGCCATTTCGGGTGGCCCAACTTCTGAAGACCATAAGTCATCACCAGTTGACCCGATCGGCTATTATAACCCCATTTCGGAAACATCACGAAGCGCTCTACAGGCTTGATCCGCGCAAGTGCCCGTCACCCAAATTTTTGACCTCATCCGGGGCCTCTAAAGCCTTCAAAACTGAGTTCAAAGTTTCTGTACCCTGCTGCCAATACCGAAAATCTTCAATATCTTCCAATATACACTTGATCTGGCAATGAAACTTTACTGGCAGACTTATATGACCAAAATCAACCTCCAAAAAAGAAATCAGATCATTCTGAGCACATACAAAAATTACCAAAAATAGTAACTTTCGATAAATAGCAGCTCTGCACAAAATAGCCCTTATTGAATACAAAAATAAAAATATTTTTGGGTGATGCAAGATTGCTCTTACACCCATGATGCTCCTGCATCAGTATCGATCAATAAGAGAAGGTGCACTAACCAATTTTGATTCACCAAAGCTCGTGATGTCAACCCCACGTGATCTATCAACCTCTCTTGGGAGAGAATGTATCGATCAATAAGAGAAATGCACTAACCAAGTTGAATGTGAAACGAACTAAGTATCCTCCCTACCTACAAGGATTCTGTCATCAAGAAGGATTTCGCTGGGAATCCAATCTCTCAAGAATCATGAATAGTGTTCATAGGGCCTAATTACTATGTGAGCACAGATGTATGTTTCCAAAAAGAAAATCTATGAAAAGTACCCAAAAAATAGAAAGAGGAACACTTAACGCTTAAAGTGAATATGAGATGAGTCCACAAGGTGAAACACTTAACACCTCACACAAGCTAAAAATGAGTCCCCAACTTAGAAAAGAAGTGAGTTCCTAAAAGCATAAATGGGTTGCCAAGTGGAACACTTGACGCTTCTGTCCTGTTGACCCATCCCTTTTACTGTGGTGCTGACCTTGCAACCACGGGGTGGAATGAGGGGTCGGAAAATTAGAGAGTCCAATAACCCAAGATAGAAATCAAGATCAATCACAAGTATCTAAGACTACTTAATGAATCCTTAAGGGGTCACAACCTAGTATCAATTATGCAAGTGTGTAGAAATAGACAAAAGCAGGAAAAGATGCACACAAGCTAGACACATAAGAGATTTATTTTAAGTCCAAATTGAAATTTTATTAGATGAAGGAGAATAATTAGGATCCTCACAATGCGCTTAGTAGATTTTACCTGATTTTTAGCAATTTTTGTTGAGCTTTTCTATGCAAGCAAGTGACGAACTCTCCAACAAGCAAACAAGCAAACAAGATATGCAACATATATTCAACTTATGAAAACTATAGGGTTAGCTCTAAAAATAAATTATTATCAACAATAATAACCAGCAATCAACCCAAATGACAACTCATATCATTCATTGAACCATGTAAAAAAAATAAGTGCATACCCATCACAAAACTTTATTTTTTTTGCTACATTTGACCTAGTCAACAAGATCTAATTTTTTTTTATGATTTTGGCCACAAAAATAGAAATTCAAAATAGAGACCCCTACTAAAAAATAGAGAGTTTTCTAAAAATATAAAATTTTTAGAAAAATATCTTCATTTGTTCCCTAGAGACCCGTTTTATCAAAACATACTAGTTTTTGTAAATTGACTATTTGAGCTATTATATTGCATCCAAATTTAAAACACAAAGAATGGACCCCCTATAGAATTTAAAGGGCTTTCTGAAAATATAAAAATTTCCAAAAAATATGCTGATTTGTGTTAGATATTAATTTTTTCTATAATTTCAAGAAAAAATTATTAAAAATTCAAAATATCTTAGAAAATTTTGAATTGTTTACTGTAGCTTCTCTGATATGTTTCCAACCTACAAAAAAAATTTCAGAGCAAAACTACAAGCCGTTTGAGAAATAAAATTAAATCTTTGAAACTTAAGGGCTTTAGCTCCAAAAAAAAAATCAAAACCAGCATGTAAAGGTGGGTTGCCCCACGATGAGCGCTAGAAATATGTGTGTGAAAATTGTACCTGATCTGTAGACACAACACTTCAGTAAAACATTAGAGGTTAGCTATAATCAAAATCATGCAAAATTAAAATCTAATCTAACCAAGTGATTTACTGTCTTCTAATAGGTGTGAGATTGATGTTCTCAGATTGCAATCGAGATCAGTGATCTAGACGACACCTAAATGAAGGATTTGAATGCAATTGATCTAGATATAAAATTGAATGCAAATTAAGTTATTTTTTAAAGATTTTATGATGCAATAAGAATGATAAACTGATATGAAATTGATCTATATGAAAAACTGATATGCAATGCTAATCTAGAAATAATATGATATGAATGCAAATGAAATTGATCTCACAAAAGCTCGAATTCTCAAATTGATCTTCCAAGCTCCAATTGTGCAAATTCTCCAAATCTGATGTGCTATGATTCCTGTAGAGTAAGTTTGCAATTCGCGAGATATGAGAGAGATTTGATGCAAATTCGAGAGATGAATTATGAAGAGCTGAGCCTTGATTTTAAAGAAATCCAGGGCTTTGGGGATGCATGGAAAAAGCCATACATCACTTTGATAAACTCATTTTCATTTTTGAGTTGATCATGAAAGATAATTAACTCACAAAATTATGCACAAACAGTTTCTTAACTCAAATTAGAGTTTAGATCAGCTTTTTGAACTCCAAAAGGATGTTGAGTTCTAAAAAGTCAACACTTTGCATTGATTTTCTAATTTGGAGTTTAACTATTTCTTTTGAATGTGCATAATAATTATGAATTAATTAAATAAATAAAGTGATTTATGCTCAACTTAACTTATTTTTAAAAATAAATAATTGATTTATGGGTTAATCAATTATTTAATCAAACTTTTATTAAAAACTATATTATTAAATAATGACAACTTGCTTTAATTAATTAAATAAAAATTTAATCAACTATTCATAGGATATTAGATTTATTGTCAAAATTAAATAATACAATTAATAATATATAGAATTAAATTTAATTACATAATTAAGTGGCAAGATATTAAATCTAATTAATTAAATATAAAAATATTCAATTAATCAAACTTAGGATAAATGTGATTTATCGCCAAATAATCATTAAATTAAAGATAATTAAGATAATTAAGAATATTGCTAGGAATATTCCCCGATGTAGAATTTAAGATAATCAATTAGATTCGATGATGTGCAGATGTGCCTTAGGTTAGGACTTCTATGTCGATTTCATTCGATTTGAGGATGTAGGAGGTTAATGAACATATAGCCCATTTTTGGGGTATTACAATACCTTATCTTGCTTTGCTCCTTGTTTGCATGCCAGCTTGTCTGTCTCCAATAATTTGTGTCTCAAGATGATGTCTCCTGAAAAATCTTGCTAGTACTCTGTCTTTTCTTTCTTGTTCATCCTGTGCAGGTTCATTTGCTTGATCGGTATGTCCATCCTGCTCATCGGTTTCTCTACCTGTTGTTCGGTATTGTTTTCCTGTTGACCGGTTAACACAGGCTATGGCTTCAGTAGATACTCTGGTTGTTCAATGTAAGTGAATCTACCACAGTCTTTCGGTTCCTTTATACTTTCCTCTGTGTTCTTTTCATCAAACTCATCAACTTGGACATTAGTACTTTCAATCATTTTATTAGTAGTTTTATTTAGACACTTATATGATTTGCTTTTACTGGAATATCCTAGAAATATCCCTTCATCACCTTTTGAGTCAAATTTTCCATTTCTCTCATCTTTTAGAATAAAACATTTGCTTCCAAAAATCCTGAAATAACTTACAGTAGGTTTGTGTCCAAACTATAGCTCATAGGGTGTCTTATTGACCTATCCTTCTTCAGTTGAACTCGGTTAAGAACATAGACTGTAGTGCTCACAGCTTCTCTCCAGTATGTCTAGGCAACATTCTTTTGGAACATCAGTGTCCTAGCATAGTCAACTATTGACCTATTCCTTCTTTCAGCAATGCCATTTTGCTGAGGCATCCTCGGTGCAGAGACCTATCTTTTAATACCATGCTCATTACATAAATTAGTAAATTCATCAGAGATAAATTCACCTCCTCTATCAGATCTTAGGCATTTCAATTCCTTACCAGTCTCTTTTGCTACCTTAGCTTTATACCACTTGAACATCTTAAATGCTTCAGATTTTTCTTTCAAGAACATAATAGTCATCAATCTAGTAAATAAAGTATCTATCACCACAATAACTCTGAGTTCTCATAGGACCACACAAGTCAGTATGAACCAACTCAAGTATCTTCTTTGTTGAATAATCCTTACTTTTGAAACTAGATTTAGTCATTTTTCCTTTCTGACATTTATGACACATAACATGATCAAGTTTTGACAAGTTAGATAGACCTCTAACTCTTTTCTTTTTATTGATCTTAATCATGTTATCAAAATTCATATGGCATAACCTTTTATGCCACAACTAAGCATCTTCATTTTTCATCATCAAGTAAGAAGACTCATCAGTATCAAGATAAAATAGATTACCTCTTGATTGTGCTCCAGTTCCAACTAGTCTTCCTCCATCACCAAAGATTTTCACTTTCTTGCTCTCAATAGCAACTCAGTGACCTGAATTGTTCAGCTATGCCACACTTAACAAGTTATAGTTCAGTCCATCTACCCAATAAGTATTATCACATTTTATCATGTCATTTATCATCAAGGATCCTTTACCTCTTACCATACAGGGTGTGTCATTACCCATCTTAACTGATCCTCCATCGTATTCTTCAAGTTGATCAAATTTCTCTTCATTGCCAATCATGTGATGTGTATAGCCACTGTCTATGATCCATGTATTATTTTTGTTAACTTTAGATATCAGTGTTGTTTCTACATGTTTTTCTTCTTCCTCAGAGTCATATTTCATAGCAACAAATACAACTTCTACATCATCATTAGAATCAGATTCAAATTCATTATCTTCGGCTATGTAACATACATTTTTTCCTTTGTCATTGTTGTCTTAGTTATCTCTCTTGTGTTGGTAGCTCCTGTTGACTCTCCTGCCATAGCTTCCTTCAGATCGGTCTTTGGATCTTTCATCATCTTTCTTATGTGAACATCTAGCAGCAATGTGGCCAACCTCTTTATAGTTAAAGCATGCCAAAGGTAGCTTACCTCTATACCTTCCTTTACCTTTAGGTAACCTTTTGGCCATAAGAGCTTTAAGTTCATCAAGCTCATCATCGGTATTGCTATCACTATCATCATTCTTATTGTTCCTGCTAGACTTACCAATCTTCAGAGAAGATATGAAAGCAGACTCAACAGTTGGTACAACACTGTTATCAAAGTTATTCAATTCAAAGGTTGTGAGCTTACCAATCAGATTGTCAAGTGTAAGGACATTACTAGATGCAGACCTTGTTTCATGAATAGCAAATATTCTAATTGCATAGACTGGCAATAAGGTTCTGAGTACTTTGCTTACAACTGTCTCTTCACTAACAACTCCATCAGATGCTCTAATGGCATGTACTACCTCTTTCAGTCTATTTATGTATTGCACAATATTCTCACCTTCCTTCATCTTCATATCATCAAATCTACCCCTTAAGATTTCTTCTCTGGCTCTTTTGACATTCACATCTCCATTGTAAACTTAAGAAATTTTATCCCACATGGCTTTTGCAGTAGTGCAGCTCTTAATATCTTCAAATTCAGCATCGGTACAGGCAGTAGCAATCTCCATCATAGTAACATTGTGTTCATGCCTATCTTTCAGTTGATCAAGGGTCAAGGGACCAGTGGGTGGTGCAAGGTATCC
The DNA here is from genome assembly GCA_027943335.1 of Chamaecyparis obtusa. Lineage (NCBI taxonomy): Eukaryota > Viridiplantae > Streptophyta > Pinopsida > Cupressales > Cupressaceae > Chamaecyparis > Chamaecyparis obtusa. The sequence goes on from BSBK01009206.1 coordinate 63,156, forward strand.
ATTCTCCATCATATCTAGTACATAATTCCCAATTCTAGATATGTGCAACTTCATTCGGCTTTGCCATACTGCAAAGTTCTCTTTGTTTAGTCTCGATACTTTCCTCTTATACATTTTGAGATCTTTGTGTTGAATTCCTTAAAACTCTATTCTAAGAAACCAACACTCTGATACCAATTGTTAGAATAACTAAGAGGGGGGTGAATCAGTTAATCATTTTCCCAATTCAAAATGTATAATCCAAAAACAAATACCACAACTTCTTCTACTTGGTAACATAAAATACTTTTACTATCTATGTATTTACCAATTACCAGTCTAAAACATATAGTAGTTACCGATCAAATCAAATATGCAACATGCAAATATGTCATCAAACAAATATCACAATCAACACATAACACAAGAGATTTAACATGGAAACCCTGTGAAGGGAAAACCACCTGGGACCGACAACCCAAAAATATTCACTTTTTTGAAGTGAGGTCGATGAAGACCCGACCTTGTTAAAGGTTACAAACACACTGTTAGGTGTGACCTTGTTAGAGGATTTTAGACCAACCATTATCATCCAACCAGTAGTCACTCTAGGGTTGACAAGATAACAATGTTCATTCTATGAATGATACATAATAAGACTTTCTTAGTCCACTCAGTTAAGAGATTTGACTATGTACAATGATTAAAATATAACAGTAGGTGATCTGATCTATTACAACTTTAATTGTAGATATATAGATCAATATTCAGCTCATATAAATCTTTCTGATCAATGTAACATTCTTGATTCAATAATATATCAACTTACTGTTCGTCGATAAGTACTCTATGTCGCTTGGTAATGCTCTGCAGTAGGGTTCTCCTTAACCAGTATGATCTGAATGCATGAAAACTCACTTATGAAATCTCTAGTCTCTTATATAGACATGTAAACCATTTTCTTCTGCTCCATCAGATTTTTTCGTTTAATCTCATCCACTAATTTTGCTACTTTAACCTTCCTCGGCTGATGTGTCAATAATACATTTCATTCCAATCCATTAGATCTTTCCTAAATTTTGTTAGCCATCGATCTTTGTAACAAACATTATCTATTACCTCAAAATCATACACTTTCCAGCTCATCAATTCTTATCGGCTAAGCTAGTCATTTAGTTCATTCTATTCTGCTCAGTTAATAAAGAAATGCATTGGTGAACACAAGCTTAGTTTACACTGTGCTCAGTATACACTACACTCCGTCGGTGTATACAGAAATGCTTCATTAACTGATAGCACTGCTTTGTGTCTTTCAGCTCTTTTCCTCATCATAGATGAATGCAACATAATCAAGTCAATATCATAAGGTCATAGACTCATCAAGAAGTTACTCAATGTATTCTTTATCCTCATCTGTCATATCCATTTTCCTCATGTAGATATTTCTGTTCTTCATCTCTTTCACTCCTTTTCTACAAATGTTTCGGTATAGTAACTTACAAGATAAGTGATGTCAAACTAGTTGACATCAATGACAACATAATACTGATTTAATCATCTTACATATCTAATCAATCAACTTGGTGATCTCTAATCACAGATTCTTCAATTAGGTTCTAAATCAGTTATAGTTCATCAAAGGGATCCTTCAACCCCTTCAGACACACTTGAGGGTTCTAACGTGTCAAATGGAGTCATGGGGACTTCCTAGGGGTCCTAACATGTGATAAGACGTACTAGGACCCCTATAAAGTCCCCGTGAGCCCTTTTGACACATTTGAACCCTCAAGTGTGTTCGAAGGGGTCCTATGAACCCTTCAGACACACTTGAGGGTTCAAATGTGTCAAAAGGGGTCATGGGGACTTTCTAGTGGTCCTAATACACCTTATCACGTGTTAGGACCCCTTGGAAGTCCCCATGACCCCTTTTGACACATTGGAATGCTCAAGTGTGTCTGCAGCGACCCCTTCAGACACACTTGCGCATTCCAATGTGTCAAAAGGGGTCATGGGGACTTCCTAGGGGTCCTAACGCGTGATAAGGTGTACTAGGACCCCTAGGAAGTCTCGGTAACCCCTTTTGACATGCAATTTAAATATTATGATCTATAAAGTTTATATATTAATATATATATATATATAAGATATTATTATATAAAATATATATTAATATATAATTATATCTATAATACATATTAAAAAATATATAAAATATTTACATAATATCCCTTAAACATTATATATATATATATATATATATATATAATTTGTACATATAAATATAATATAAGTTCGTTAAATATATTTATATACAATACATATTAATATAAAAAATATATTAATATAAAATATATATTAATATATAATTATATATATAATATATAGTAAAATATATATTAAAATATTTACATAATACCCCTTAATACCCCTTAAACGTTATATATATATATATATAATTTGTACATATATTTATATAATATAAACGTTAAATATAATTATATATAATATATTAATTTATAAAATATTATAATATAAAATATATATGACATACAATTTAAAACCCCTAAGATATTATAATATAAAATATATAAATTAATATATAATTATATATATAATACATATTTAAATATTATATATAAAAGTTTAATTTTTTCATTTACTCCTGCCATTTTTTCATACTCAGAAAAATCAGGTACCCGATTAGGCTTGTGCTTTGGTGTCAGGTTTGCCCAGGTGTACTGACACCCATGCCTACTAAAAAGTCAACATACATTTTCATGCACATTTGGATGACTGAAAAGTGGATTTGTTTACATCGCCACTTTTTGGCCCCTCATGATCTTCCACATACCCAAATTCGCATTATGTTTTAAATTGTTAGAAGACTTATAGACCTTCTAATAGTTAAATATAGACTTATATACATGAGGCTTCTATTTAATTTTAATGCTCAATAATAGGTTCTTTAGAATTGAACATTTTAAAATCATTCAATAAGAGGGCCACTATTAACTCTAGTTTGAAAAATATGGGTCCATAATATATTGGCTACCCCAAGCTTAAATCGATTTTACCATGATGAAATATTCAATGTAAGCCACCCACTCTATCCTTATATAATACGGTTTGTCACCAAGAGAAATAAGAACACCCTAGTAGAAGCTAGACATGATTAATATTATTAAAAAAAAAAACTCAAGTTTAATGTATACTCAAAATAGTGAAACAAAACTCAATTCATTTTAAAAATATATAATTGTTTAAGAATAAAAGAGTGGGCACTAGGGATTGAATGGATAACTATAGAAGATACCACAAAACATGGCCAGAACAAAAAAATAAGTATTATTACATCAAAGGTGCGATGCAAAATAGGACAACTATCATAAAGGTCTTACGATTATGATACAAACGTATAATCATAGCTAGGCAATGGAATTCAATGGGACCTATTAAATTGAATTTCTCAAATTGAGTATTAATAAAACACTAGTATGTAATTTAAAAAATATAGATAAGGGATACAATAATATTTAATAGGCTTTGGCTAAGGATGTGCACCCCAATAGGTGCAATGAGAATATAGGAAAGTATCAAGCATAATATATTGATTCCAAAGGTAAACAAAAAGGTGAAAAAACACAAATGTAGATTTACATGTGGCAATTACTAAAAAAATGGATAGTTAAAACATAAGTAAAAATATGGTGGATCAAAAAATTACATGTGTAGCTAATGACATAAAAGTATAAATTAGTGACATATGCCATATTTCTCACACATGTGTTAGTATGCTATCTCTTAAATCACATATGATACATGTATCCCTCTTATGACAATCATATCTAGGATAAGTATTTAATCCATGTCTTCATCTTCTTCAAATATTATTCTCCATTCAATAACCCATCTTTTTCTGACATTGGAATGTTGTGATAATTAAGTTGTGGTGTTCTTATTCTTTCCATCAAGGTTCAAACCTTAATAGGGTGCTATTGTTCATTTTTGTAATTGGGATGATGTCCCCCATTTGTGGCCTCACTAGATCATAGCTCCAAGTCAAAGTGTTTACCCTTCTTTATAAAAATTGATGAAGGGTGCTCCCCTTAATACCACAAACACATAACAGAAATAGAGAAACAACAACAATAATATGTAAGAATAGAAAATTGGCTTCTTATTATCTCCACAAATGTGGAATTACAAACTTTCAGAATTACAATATGCAAAGCCACATGGGAATTCCCTTACAATATTCTATAGGACAAAGTCTCGAATCAATACCCAGATCTACTACCTAGAACTGCTCTAGACAACACTACGGGCCTTCTTTATATAGGCAATTTTCACCGCCCGAGAAGGTTCTAGAAATTTAGCCCTGAGGGCTGACCCAACTTACAATTATTTTATTTTTCAATTTATTACATCAAAGTTGGCTCAAAATAAATTTTGAAACCCAAACAGAAATTTTGAAAGAAAATTATTTTTTGCCATTTCAGGTGGCCCGACTTCCGGAGACCATAAGTCATCACCAGTTGACCTAATTGACTATTATAAACCCATTTCAGAAATGCCACGAAGTGCTCTACAAGCTTGACCCATGCAAAGCACTCGTCACCCAATTTTTTGGCCTCATCCAGGGCCTCTAAAGCCTTCAAAACTGAGTTCAAAATTTCTGTACCCTATTGCCAATACCGAAAATCTTCAATATCTTAAAAACTAGACCTAATCTAGCCATGAAACTTTACTGGTAGGCTGATATGACTAAGATGAACCTCCATATATAAAATCGGACATTCCAAGATCGTAAGACCAACTTACTAAAAATAGAAAGTTTCCATAAATAGAAACTTTGCACAAGATAGCCCTTATTGAATACAAAAATAGAAATATTTTTGGGTGATGCAAGATTGCCCTTACACCTAGGATGCTCCTGCATCAGACACCTAGGGTAATTTGAGAAGTGACCCTATCACGACTCAAGTGTGCAGAGGAAAACCAAGATGATTAACCTCCTCCTTTGTTAGCCATGATAAATCTTCAACAGGTCATCCTTTCCATTTGACCAAATACTCTTCATATGTCCTGTTCCTTGTGCTTCTACTAACACAACTGTCCAGTATGTCTTCAATCTCCTTGATATTTGAACTAGTTGCTGGAATACTCCACTGTGCTGCTGCAACCTCATCTTCAACACCTCCTTCATGATACTCTGTCAAATTTGAAATGTTAAACACTGGTGAAATATTCAGCTCAGTAGGCAATCCTACCTCATATGCATTTTCTGAATCATGCTTTTTCAGTATCGTACATGGTCCAAACTTCTTCATTTTCAGCTTGTTATATGTACCAACTAGAAACCAGTCCTTCCGCAAATGAACCATGACTTCATCCCCAACTTGAAATTCCTTATGCCTCCTTTTCTCATCTGCCTTAGTCTTATACTGCACATTCATCTTAGTAATATGCTTCCTCACCTCCTCATGGATGTTCTTCAAATGTTCTGCAAAATCTTTAGCTTCAACACTACTTATTTCTCCTTTATCTATCTTTCTCAACTCAGATTCATTTCTTGGACTACTTCCATATAGAATCTAGAATGGTGATTTACCAGTGCTCCTGTTGACAAAATTATTGTATAGAAATTCTTCCTCTGGTAAAATCAAATCCCATCCTGTTGGCTTATCTCCAACCAAACATCTCAGCAAATTTCTCAAACTTCTATTCACCACCTCTATCTGTCCATCAGTCTGTGGATGATGTGATGAACTGAACTTCAAATCTATCTTCAACTTCTTCCACAATGTCCCCCAAAAATATCCAACAAACTTAGTATCTCAATCTGAAACTATGGTCTTTGGCAAACCATGTAGTCTCACTACTTCTCTGAAAAATAATTCTGCTATATGAACAGCATCATTAGTCTTCTTGCAGGGAATGAAATGTGTCATCTTCAAAAATCTGTCAACTACTACAAAAATTGAATCATGTCCCTGCTGTGTCCTTGGTAAACCAAGAATAAAGCCCATACTGATGTCCTCCCAAGGCTTCTCTGGTACAGGTAATGACTGATATAACCCTGTATTCTGCTTCACTCCCTTCGCCATCTGACATACTCTGCAACGCTGTACAAAATTTTTCACATCTTGTTGCAATTATGGCCAATAATAATTCTCACCAACCAAAGCAAGGGTTTTATCATGACCAAAATATCTAGCCAATCCTCCACTATGCTTCTCCTTGATGAGATTCTCCCTCATAGAACTTCATGGAATGCACAACTGACTCCCTCTGAATAACATATCATCTTGGATGATAAAATCCAGCCATTTCGTCCTCCCTAGAGTAACAGGTTCTTTAGAAGCTTTCCAAGCTCCACCAAAATTAGGATCCTCTACATACAAATTCTTGAGTTCCTTGAACCCAACCACCTCAATCTGCATCTCTATTAGCAATAGTTGCCTTCTGCTAGGAGCATCTACAACCTTGTTAGACTTTCTACTTCTTTGTTTCAAAACAAATGTATAACTCTGCAAAAACTCAACCCATTTCAAATGCCTCTGATTCAACTTTCCTTGACTATTTAAATATTGCAAAGCTTGATGATCAGTATACAAAACAAACTCCTTAGGAAGCAGACAGTGTCTCCACTTCTTCAATGCCTAAACTATAGCATAAAATTTCTGATCATAAATAGAATACTTCCTCTTGGCATCATTTAACTTCTCACTAAAATAAGCAACTGATTTACCTTCTTGGCTCATAACAGCTCCTATTGTGGTACCACTAGCATCACAATCTACTTGAAACACCTTATTAAAATTTGGAAGTGCTAAAACAGGTTGTTCTGTAACTTTTTGTTTCAACAATTGAAAACTCTTTTCTGCCCCATTAGTCCACTTAAACTCTTTTCTATCTCTTCTCATTGTTTCAGTCAAGGGACCACAAATACTGCTAAAATTTTTGATAAACTTTGTATAAAAGTTAGCCAAACCATGAAAAGATCTTATCTCAGTAGCACTCCTTTGAGTAGGCCATTCAAGGATAGCCTGTACCTTCTCTGGGTCCATTTTTAGACTTTCTGCTGAAACTACAAATCTCAAATACACTAACTCTTTCTTCACAAAACTGCACTTCTTCAAATTAATCAACAATTTCTCATCTCTTAACTTCTCAAACACCATACAAATATGCATCATATGCTCTTCCAATGTCTTGCTAAAGATCAAAATATCATCTAGGTAAACAATGACAAACTTACCCAGAAATTCCTTAAGAACCTCGTTCATGAGCCGCATGAAAGTGCTTGGTGCATTGGTTAGCCCAAAAGGCATGAATAACCACTCATACAGTCCTTCCTTTGTCTTGAAGGCAGTCTTCCATTCATCTCCTTCTCTGATCTGAATCTGGGGATATCCACTCTTCAGATCTATCTTTGAGAAATACACAGCTCCACTCAAATAGTCCATAATATCATCCATTCGTGGCAATGAAAACTTATACTTGATTGTGATCTTGTTTATTGCTCTAGAAACTGTACACATCCTCCATTCTCCATTCTTCTTTGGCTCTAATACCGCTGGTACAGTATAGGGACTCAGACTCTCTTGAATCAACCCCTTCTGCAATAACTCATGTACTTGTCTGTTCAACTCTTCACTTTCTGCTGGTGTCATTCTGTGTCCTGCCTTGTTTGGCAAACTAGCTTCTGGAATCAAATCTATCTGATGACTGATCTTCCTTACCGGTGGTAATCCATTAGGTACATTATCAGATACAATATCCTGAAACTCATTCAACAAATCTGCAACCTCTACAGGTACATCCTCTACTTTTTGTTTACCAACTTTTGGAATTAAAGAAAAACATGCATGCTCATGCCTCATACCATCTAAGAATTTTCTTCCATCAACAAAAGTTATTCTTGCATTACCACATACCTTTTCTTTGGTCTCCTTCAATGGCTTTAGCTTATGTCGCACTCCATCCTTTGTCATGGAATAGGTATTCGCACGACCATCATGTACAACACATCTGTCAAACTGCCACAGTCTACCCAACAACATATGACATGCATCCATAGATATTATATCACATAGTACCTCATCTTGGTACCCGCCGATTTTGAACTTTACCAGGCATTGTTCACTGACCATGACCTTGTGGTCATCTTGCACCCAGGCAATCTGATATGGATGTGGGTGTTTCTGTCTCTTGAGCTTCAACTTTGTCACCATGTCTTCTGACACCAAATTGTCAGTGCTTCCACTATCGATAATCACATCACAATATTTACCTTCACACTTGCATCTAGTGTGAAACAAGCTCCTCCTTTGTTCAAGTTCATTCTCACCACTCAGCAGGACTCTTCTGTTAATTAGCGTTTATCCTCTTTTAGCATCTTCAAAATTTGATGATCTGGCATCTTCGTCTACATGTGCAACTCTGGCCTGGCCTTCATTTCTCCTGTCTATTTTGTATTGGCACTGAGGACATTCAAATGCCCTATGACCTTCTTCTCCATAGTGAAAAAATGTTCCATGGAAGCCTCCTCTTCCTGAACCTTGTCATCTTCCTCTTCCTCTCTGATCTTTATTATTCTGATCTTGGAAACGATTGGAATTGTTTCCTCTCTAATTTTGGCTACTACTAGCCTCATCCTTCTTGGTCGGATCTTCATTTCGTTCACCATATGACCATCCACCAGATCTTCCACCATGACCTCTTCCATTTTGTCTACTCTCAAACTTCTTGTTTATCTTTTCCTCTACTTTTAGGGCAAACTAGTATGCCTCCTCAATACTGTTCATTTGAACTAAATTCAACTCCTCCTGAATACTTGGCCTTAACCCATTAAGGTATCAGGCAACTTTCTCCTTATCAGCTTTTGCATGGCCTGTTCTAATGAGGAGTCGATAGAACTCCTCTGTATACTCCTGAATAGATCTTCCTGCTTGCTTCAAACTTTGCATTTTCTTTAGTAGGTCAAGCTCATAATCGACAGGAATAAACCGTCGCTTCAATTTATCCACCATCCGATTCCATCTTGTGATTTTATCTTTTCCTCTTCTATTTCACTCCAATTGAATCTCTTGCCACCAGATCTTCGCATGACCTTTCAGTCTGGCTTTCACAAATTTGACCCTATCAGGATCCTCAACATCTTCATACTCAAAATATTCTGCACATTTATTGATCCAGTCGATCAATTCCTCTGGGTTAAGATTTCTAGAAAATGTAGGAACCTCAATCTTAGGTCTTTTCCCAATCTTGAAAATCGCCCGAAAAAGTCTTTCTTCCTCCTGATTCACAACTTCAGCTTCTCCTTCTTGATATTCTTCTTCGGCTTCATCCTCACTTTCGTCTCTGACATTAAGATTTATTCCTCTGTGAATCTCTTCTTGCAATGCTCGCACTTGTCTCTGCAGCTCTCTAACCTCAGGTGTCACAGCACCAGCTCTTCCGCCACATTTTTTTCATGGAGGCATTTTTATGATACGCGCTAAAACCCTAACCACGGTCCTGGTGCAAACTGCCTCATAGTTGACAATCTATTTACACACTCAAGAACTCCTACTCTAATACCACTTGATGAAGGGTGCTCCCCTTAATACCACAAACACATAACAAAAATAGAGAAACAACAACAATAATATGCAAGAATAGAAAATTGGCTTCTTATTATCTCCACAAATGTGGAATTACAAACTTTTAGAATTATAATATGCAAAGCCACATGGGCATTCCCTTACAATATTCTGTAGGACAAAGTCTCGAATCAATACCCAGATCTACTACCCAGAACTGTTCTAGACAACACTACGAGCCCTCCTTATATAGGCAATTTTCACCGCCCGAGAAGGTTATAGAAATTTAGCCCTGAGGGCCGACCCAACTTAGAATTATTTTATTTTTTAATTTATTACATCAAAGTCAGCTCAAAATAACTTTTGAAACCCGAACAAAAATTTTGAAAAAAATTATTTTTTGCCATTTCAGGTGGCTCGACTTCCGAAGACCATAAGTCATCACCAGTTGACCCGATTGACTATTATAACCTAATTTTTGAAATGCCACGAAGCGCTCTACAAGCTTGACTTGCGCAAAGCGCTCATCACCCAATTTTTTGACCTCATCCGGGGCCTCTAAAGCCTTCAAAACTGAGTTCAAAGTTTTTGTACCCTATTGCCCATACCGAAAATCTTCAATATCTTCAAAACTAGACCTGATCTAGCAATAAAACTTTACTGGCAGGCTGATATGACTAAGATGAACCTCCATATGTAAAATTAGACATTCTGAGATCGTAAGACCAACTTACTATAAATAGCAAGTTTCCATAAATAGCAGCTCTGCACAAGATAACCCTTATTGAATATAAAAATAGAAATATTTTTGGGTGATGCAAGATTGCCCTTACACCCAGGATGCTCCTGCATCAGACACCTAGGGTAATTTGAGAAGTGACCCTGTCACGACTCAGGTGTGCAGAGGAAAACCAAGACGGTTAACCTCTTTTGTTGGCCATGATGAATCTTCAACAGGTCATCCTTTCCATTTGACCAAATACTCTTCATATGTCCTATTCCTTATGCTTCTGCCAACATGACTGTCTAGTATGTCTTCAATCTCCTTAATATCTGAACTAGTTGCTGGAATACTCCACTGTGCTACTGCAACCTCATCTTCAACACCTCCTTCATGATACTCTGTCAAATTTGAAATGTTAAACACTGGTGAAATATTCAGCTCAGTAGGCAATCATACCTCATATGCATTTCCTGAATCATGCTTCTTCAATATCGTACATGGTCCAAACTTCTTTATTTTCAGCTTGTTATATGTACCAACTAGAAACCGCTCCTTTCACAAATGAACCATGACTTCATCCCCAACCTGAAATTCCTTATGCCTCCTTTTCTCATCTGCCTTAGTCTTATACTGCACATTCATCTTGGTAATATGCTTCCTCACCTCCTCATGGATGTTCTTCAAATATTCTGCAAAATCCTCAGCTTCAGCACTACTTATTTCTCCTTTATCTATCTTTCTCAACTCAGATGCATTTCTTGGACTACTTCCATATACAATCTAGAATGGTGATTTACCAGTGCTCATATTGACAGAATTATTGTATGCAAATTCTTCCTCTTGTAAAATCAAATCCCATCCTGTTGGCTTATCTCCAACCAAACATCTCATCAAATTTCTCAAACTTCTATTCACCACCTCTGTCTGTCCATCAGCCTGTGGATGATGTGATGAACTGAAATTCAAATCTATCTTCAACTTCTTCCACAATGTCTGCCAAAAATATCCAACAAACTTAGTATCTCGATCTGAAACTATGGTCTTTGGCAAACCATGTAGTCTCACTACTTCTCTGAAAAAAATTCTGCTATATGAACAATATCATTAGTCTTCTTGTAGGAAATGAAATGTGACATCTTCAAAAATCTGTCAACTACTACAAAAATTGAATCATGTCCCCATTGTGTCCTTGGTAAACCAAGAACAAATTCTATACTGATATCCTTCCAAGGCTTCTCTAGTACAGGTAATGGCTAATATAACCTTGTATTCTGCTTCACTCCTTTCGCCATCTGACATAATCTACAACTCTATACAAACTTCTTCACATCTTACTGCAATTGTGGCCAATAATAATTCTCACCAACCAAAGCAAGGGTTTTATCACGATCAAAATGTCCAACCAATCTTCCACTATGCTTCTCCTTGATGAGATTCTCCCTCATAGAACTTTGTGGAATGCACAACTGACTCCCTCTGAATAGCATATCATCTTGGATGATAAAATCCAGTCATTTCATCCTGTCTAGAGTAACAGGTTCTTTACAAGCTTTCCAAACTCCACCAAAATCAAGATCCTTTAGATACAAATTCTTGAGTTCCTTGAACCCAACCACCTCAATCTGCATCTCTGTCAGTAATAATTGCCTTCTGCTAGGAGCATCTGCAAACTTGTTAGACTTTCCACTTATGTGTTTCAAAACAAATGTATAAGTCTGCAAAAATTCAACCCATTTCAAATGCCTCTGATTCAACTTTCCTTGACTATTCAAATATTGCAAAGCTTGATGATCAGTATACAAAATAAACTCCTTAGGAAGCAGATAGTGTCCCCACTTCTTCAATGCTTGAACTATAGCATAAAATTCCTGATCATAAACAAAATACTTCCTCTTGGCATCATTTAACTTCTCACTGAAATAAGCAACCGGTTTACCTTCTTGGCTCATAATAGCTCCTATTGCGATACCACTAGCATCACAATCTACTTGAAACACTTTATTAAAATCTGGAAGTGCTAAAATAGGTTGTTCTATAACTTTTTGTTTCAATAATTGAAAACTTTTTTCTGCCCCATTAGTCCACTTAAACTCTTTTCTATCTCCTCTCATTATTTCAGTCAAGGGACCACAAATACTGCTAATATTTTTGATAAACTTTCTCTAAAAGCTAGCCAAACCATGAAAAGATCTTACCTCAGTAGCACTCCTTGGAGTAGGCAATTCAAGGATAGCCTGTACCTTCTCTAGGTCCATTTTTAGACCTTCTGCTGAAACTACAAATCTCAAATACACTAACTCTTTCTTCACAAAACTGCACTTCTTCAAATTAATCAACAATTTCTCATCTCTTAGCTTCTCAAACACCATACGAATATGCATCATATGCTCCTCCAATGTCTTACTAAAGATCAAAATATCATCTAGGTAAACAATGATAAACTTACCCAGAAATTTCTTCAGAACTTCATTCATGAGCCGCATGAAAGTGCTTGGTGCATTGGTTAGCCCAAAAGGCATGACTAACCATTCGTACAATCCTTCCTTTGTCTTGAAGGTAGTCTTCTATTCATCTCCTTCTCTGATCCGAATCTTGTGATATCCACTTTTCAGATCTATCTTTGAGAAATACATAGCTCCACTCAAACAGTCCATAATATCATCCATTCGTGGCAATAAAAACCTATACTTGATTGTGATCTTGTTTATTGCTCTAGAATCTATACACGTCCTCTATTCTCCATTCTTCTTTGGCGCTAATACCGCTGGTACAGCACAGGGACTAAGACTCTCTCGAATCAACCCCTTCTCCAATAACTTATGTACTTGTCTGTTCAACTCTTCACTTTCTGCTAGTGTCATTCTGTGTGCTGCCTTATTTGGCAAACTGGCTTCTGGAATCAAATCCATCTGATGACTGATCTTCCTTACCAGTGGCAATCCATCAGGTACATTATCAGATACAATATCCTGAAACTCATTCAATAAATCTGCAACCTCTACAAGTAGATCCTCTACTTCTTGTTTACCAACTTTTGGAATTAAAGCAAAACACACATGCTCATGCCTCATACCATCTAAGAATTTTCTTCCATAAACAAAAGTTATTCTTGCATTACCACATACTTTTTCTTCGGTCTCCTTCAATGGCTTTAGCTTATGTCGCACTCCATCCTTTGTCATAGAATATGTATTCGCACGACCATCGTGTACATCACATCTATCAAACTGCCACGGTCTACCCAACAACATATGACATGCATCCATAGATATTATATCACATAGTACCTCATCTTGGTACCCGCCGATCTTGAACTTTACCGAGCACTATTCACTGGCCATGACCTTGTGGTCATCCTGCAACTAGGCAATCCAATATGGATGTGGGTGTTTCTATCTCTTGAGCTTCAACTTTGTCACCATGTCTTCTGACACCAAATTGTCAGTGCTTCCACTATCGATAATCACATCACAACATTTACCTTCACACTTGCATCTAGTGGGAAACAAGCTCCTCCTTTGTTCAGGTTCATTCTCACCACTCAGCAGGACTCTTCTGTTAATTAGCGTTTCTCCTCTTTCAACATCTTTAGAATTTGATGATCTGGCATCTTCTTCTACATGGGCAACTCTGGCCTAGCCTTCGTTTCTCCTGTCTGTTCTACCTTGGCGCTGAGGACATTCAAATGCCCTATGACCTTCTTCTCCACAGTGAAAACATTTTCCACGGAAGCCTCCTCTTCCTGAACCTTGTCCTCTTCCTCTTCCTCTTTGATCTCTATTATTCTGATCTTTGAAACGATTGGAATTGTTTCCTCTCTGATTCTGACTGCTACTGGCCTCATCCTTCTTTTTCTGATCTTTATTTTGGCCACCATACGACTATCCACTAGATCTTCCACCATGACCTCTTCTATTTTGTCTACTCTCAAACTTCTTGTTCAGCTTTTCCTCTACTTTTAGGGCAAACTGGTATGCCTCCTCAATACTATTCATTCGAACCAGATTCAACTCCTCTTGAATACTTGGCCTTAACCCATTAAGGTGTCAGGTAAATTTCTCCTTATCAGCTTCCGCATGGCCTATTCTAATCAGGATTCGATTGAACTCCTCTATATACTCCTGAACAGATCTTCCTGCTTGCTTCAAACTTTGCATTTTCTTTAGTAGGTCAAGCTCATAATCAACAGGAATGAACTGTCGCTTCTGTTTATCCACCATCCGATCTCATCTTGTGATTTTATCTTTCCTTCTTCTATTTCACACCAATTGAATCTCTTGTCACCAGATCTTCGCATGACCTTTCAGTCTGGCCTTCGCAAATTTGACCCTATCAGGATCCTCAACATCTTCATACTCAAAATATTCCGCACATTCATTGATCCAGTCGATCAATTCCTCTGGGTTAAGATTTTTAGAAAATGTAGGAACCTCAATCTTAGGTCTTTTCCCAATCTTGGAAATCGCCCGAAAAAGTCTTTCTTCCTCCTGATTCACAACTTTAGCTTCTCCTTCTTGATATTCTTCTTCAGCTTCATCCTCGCTTTCATCTCTGACATTAAGATTCATTCCTCTATGAATCTCTTCTTGCAATGCTCGCACTTGCCTCTACAGCTCTCTAACGTCAGGTGTCATAGCACCATCTCTTCCACCACGTTCTCTTCATGGAGGCATTTTCACGATGTGCGTTGAAACCCTAACCACAGTCCTGGTGCAAACTGCCTCACAGTCAGCGATCTGTTTACACACTCATGAACTCCTGCTCAGATACCACTTGATGAAGGGTGCTCCCCTTAATACCACAAACACATGACATAAATAGAGAAACAAGAACAATAATATGCAAGAACAGAAAATTGGCTTCTTATTATCTCCACAAATGTGGAATTACAAACTTTTAGAATTACAATATGCAAAGCCACATGGGCATTCCCTACAATATTCTGTAGGACAAAGCCTCAAATCAATACCCAGATCTACTACCCAGAACTGCTCTAGACATCACTACGGGTGTTCTTTATATAGACAATTTCCACCGCCCGAGAAGGTTCTAGAAATTTAGCCCTGAGGGCCGACCCAACTTAGAATTATTTTATTTTTTAATTTATTACATCAAAGTCGGCTCAAAATAACTTTTGAAACCCAAATATAAATTTTGAAGGAAAATTATTTTCTGTCATTTCAGGTGGCCCGACTTTCGGAGACCATAAGTCATCACCAGTTGACCTGATTGACTATTATAACCCCATTTCAGAAATGCCACGAAGCACTCTACAAGCTTGATGCGTGCAAAGCACCCATCACCCAATTTTTTGACCTGATCCGAGGCCTCTAAAGCCTTCAAAACTGAGTTCAAAGTTTCTGTACCCTGTTGCCAATACCAAAAATCTTCAATATCTTCAAAACTAGACTTGATCTAGCCATGAAACTTTATTAGTAGGCTGATATGACTGAGATGAACCTCCATATGTAAAATCAGACATTCCGAGATCGTAAGACCAACTTACTAAAAATAGCAAGTTTCCATAAGTAGCAGCTCTGCACAAGATAGCCCTTATTGAATACAAAAACAAAAATATTTTTGGGTCATGCAAAATTGCCCTTACACCTAGGATGCTCCTGCATCAAAAATAAAAGTATAAATTATTAGAACTCAATTCTCATATGAAAGTACATATATCACAAAGAAAATAAATTTTGTAAACTATTTAATATGTAAATAAATTATTTACTCCAATATCATTAGATAATTTTTATATTATATTTTTGTCTTTCAAACATAACTTTTTCTTAGTTAGTTTAGCTTGTTAGATGATGATAAAACTATAAATAGATGAAAAAAATCATACTTTTCCAAACATATGCATGGGTCTACTATTGTTGAAGAAGAAAAATTATAATTATATTTTTTTAATCATTGACTAGCAACAATGGAGCTGCACTTTTTTCTATCCATTTTTCTATTCATTATTATAAAATTTATTACACCAAGGATTACAATGATCTAACAAACCTATAAATTGGTAAAATAATAACATTAAATCCAATTCAAGATTGTGCTCCATGTTTGTCTTGGAAGAAAAGATGCATGTTAAAAGTAATTTCACTTTTCTTCTGTTTCCTTCAAACTTATGTCTAATTACATTTTGAGGCCCCAACTCTTTGTATTCCATTCCAATTCGCCATGTATTTTCTTCATCATTGAAAGTTAAAATATATCAAAAATCCTCTTTCCTAGTCATATTAAAGTGTGGGGATAAAGAAGATTTAATATGATCCTTCCCTAGAGGAGGAGGAATAGTTGGAGTTGACTACAATTTATTTGGTGAAAGCTTGTGGAGTAATTCCATGGATGACTTATCACAAGCATCAACACCAGTTTTACATTGCCACATGATTCATCATCAATAATGATATTATCATTCTCATATGACACACCCTTTTCTACTGATTAATGTTGGGGAGAGACATATTTCCACCAAATAGCCTTGTTATCATTCCTTTGTTCTTGTATTAAAATATTTGTAACACCTAAATGGAATAACTTCAAATTTTATGATCTTATTCAAATTTCATTTCTTGATGCAAAGAGAGGGCTTAGGTATTAAGCTCCTTAGTAATATAAATCTCTACCAAAATGCAAGCAAAAGTAGTATGTAAACACTTTGACGGCCTCTCATCCACTCTTATAAATCTCCCTCGTGAATTATCAATGGATTTAAAGCATGATTCAAACCAAAACAACAAGGGAATATTCAAAAATCTTACCTAGACTACAATTTCTATGAAAGATTCAGTATTGGATCGAATGAAGGGTGTCACGATTTCAGCATTAATAGGTGTTCATTGTAACCTCATTGGAAATCACACAAAACAATGCAATTCAATCGTCGACCTTATAAAGAACCACAACAAAGAATCCTTGTACACAAGGGTAAGCCTAAATGTCACCTATAAGAGGGTGAACCCACAATAGTGGGTTACACTTTTTATCCTAAATAGACATTGAACTCTAGATTTTGAAAAAAACTTTTAGACTCGGATGCATATTGTCGTTAAACTGTTTGAAATCAAGTAAATTAGTCTTTTAGAATTTTTTGTCTAGATTCTAAATATATTTTTTATTTTTATTTTTAAACTAATTTGGATGGTTTTTTATTTCTCCCACGAAAACTAGTATGTTGCTGAAAACGTCATTTTCAAAGAGTTACATTATGTTCATAGAGCATAACTTTTTTTCTAAAATAGATATCAATGTGATTCTTTTGAATTTAGTTTTCTAGCATCCATATAGAGAGCATGTAAGTGGTTTGATGACATTATTACTATTATTTCATATTTTATTAACGTTTGAAGTTGACTAAATCATAATTTTGACATACCTTGACTACAAAGCTTATAATTTGTCATGTATTTGTCTATTTTCATTTTTTATTTTTTTTATAGAAAGATAACTTCAATACCTAGGGCATAGATATTTTTAGAATTTTTTTTCTCTTATTTACTATTTTTCCATAAGCATCAAACATAGAGGTAGACATATAGTGAAATATCTATGTTTAGTAAAACTAAAAATACAAAAACATAATAAACTTAATATATATTAACATTATAATCATTGGAAAGATTTTTATCAGTAGTACCTTACTATATAGATAGGTTTGTCAAATAGATTCATTTGATCTGCCAAAAGGTAAAGTCAAAGTGATTTTTTGTCAGCATTTTAATAGGTGTGAAGGAGACTCCATTGTAGGTATGAATGATGAGTATAGATCTTATATCAATGTTTTTTTTTATCTAAGAGGATTTAAGCTAACCATTTGTAATTAATTCCTTCAAATGGAACCTCTCAAGGCTTGAATCATTAGATTTTATTAAAAATGTGCTACTTCAGCAAAAACCAGCATGTTTAAAAATGTGTAACCCACTATTGTGGGGTCTCCCAAGAATGGAACACCAAGTTTTTGAAATCCATTGATGCAAGTCTGCCAAACTCAACCAACATCCTCTAGATCTACTAATTAGGCATTCTTGGAAAAAAAAAGTTGACATTTTCATTTACCTCTTACAAGACCTTCTCACCTAGTTATGACCTAGCCCAACCTTTTGGGCATTTTTGGTAGGCTTAGCCATGGGACGATCCCCCTACCTCACATTCTTAGATCATATTTTATTCATGTATTCTCTACGAGTGGCCAACCATTCTTAGTAGGGTTGGAAAAAGGTTTTTCAACATTAAATGGTTCATTTCTCAATTCTATCCTCACAAACCCTAGCTAGAGACAACAAATCAACTAGCTTCGCATGAAATTTAAAATTCCCCTTTCGATCTACAAAGGAATCCAATCCCTAAGGCTTAGGAATAGATTAATCCTTTAAAGAACATTATTACTCTATGAAATGGGGTGATTTATTGTTTAAATGTTCACTCTCATTAGCTCTTAGATCTGAATTTGCACCTAGAAAATTTCTTTGCAAACTGTTAAAATCCCCACTACCTACACTATGAAGATACATTTAATTCATAAGAATACACCAAGGATCGGTCTCTTTCCTATAGAAATCAAAGGTTGCAATAGTTACCCTAACCGTAGAATATTATAGATATGGAAGTATCTTTTAGTAGCAAGAAAGTTAATTGCAGTTACACAAAAATTATAATTAAACTTAATTCCCTTATTATAAATTAAATAACTCATAGTTACATAATATATGGATCGTGAATATTTACATGTAATCATTATATTTATGATTTTGACTAATATTGATGAGAAGAAGAAAGAATTAAAATATTTTTCCACTTGATGTCTTGAGAAAATGGTTTATTGTAAGTGCAATTATAAGGTTCCAAATATAAAACATTATCCCAACCCTATAGCTACACTACTAGCAATTATATTTTAATTTTTAATGGGTACATTACATGCATGTTTTCTCTTACATTCTTCTTAGATTTATTATTATTTTTTAATTCTAAATGTTTTGTTTATCCTAGGAGGCATGTATTTGTTGCAACAACTTACATTGTGATCACTCAAATCTCCCGCATTTATGTAATTTTATATTTTTAAAATTTTGATATCATGTATGATTAAATGATCTCATTAGTGTAGTGATTTCTTAGAAAATTTTGAGATATACTAAACAAATTTCTTCTATTCTCAAATTATGTAGAGTTCAAGTATTTCTTTGTCATGTAAAGAAATAACTCTATCTCTATGAGAGCTTGTTGCAAACTATTTATGCATGAATTTTGGATATTCGGTCCTATAAAACTAAGGATAATATGATACTTGTGACTTGAAAGTTTTCTATTAGCAAGTTCTAAAAGTTTTGAAATTTGATATATTTTATTGTTAAAAAAATAAAATAATTAAATAAGAAATTGTGATACATATAGAAAGTACTATAAAAGAATAAACTTACAAGGTCAAGTGTAGTGCAATCAATGGATATATTCATTATGATCTAGATGGTTATTTTAACACTATGCCATCAAAATTCTCATTAGAAAGGAAGGTAGATAGAGTGAACTCTTGAGTTACAAGTTTGATATCATTTGATTTGTTACCCATGAAAATATTCAATTGTGCACTCTCATTTTCATCATCCATTTCTCAAGATAAGAAATGCTTATATATAGCTTACTAAGAAATCAATATAGTCATTCCATACTTGACCAAATATGCTCTACAATTTCCTAGAATGGACATTTTTATACCAATATAGTATCAATCTTCCAATAATACACACTATTTTTGAGATGTTCCAATCTCTTAAAAAATTTAATTGCAACAATTTCTTTAGGGGATACAATGTAGGGTCCTAAATGCACATAGAATCACTGAAAAAACTTTGATGTCAAATTATAATTAAAAGATAATGTAAAATTAAAGGTTAAAAGTAACTGTACTAAAACTTGATCAAATGACTGTGAGCAAAAAAAAGCTTGATCAAATGATATATGTTGATAAGGACATGAGATCTGATATAGAGCACATGCCATTTAACTAAACAACACTTAAAGGATTTCATCATTGGACTTTCTATATGTGCACTATTGTGAGAACATGCCACATTTTATCATCCATTAACTATTATAATTTGTGATATGACTTGTCATTTATACAATGCAATGGACTTCAGTTATGCCTCTCAATAGACTAAACATATAAGTGGCACTCTCTAATTAATTTTCACAAGGTTATTGCATTATTCCCTTTGTAAATATGTTTTCGTGAATTTTATTTACATTGCATAATTATTGTGCAAGAAAATCTAATTATACTTACAAGCGGGAAACCACATATTGTGCATGACCTAAATGAACATTGCTTAGACCAATTAAGAACATAAGGATTCGATGGAGAGTTAGTGAGGAAGATATGCATGCATTACAGCCATCCTTTTTGTTTCGGACAAACACGAACAAGTCATGCATGACGTCGGGGCAGATGGCAATCGACATTTTTTCTGTCTTACATCGTTCAAATTGTCTTGCGTCTTTTTCATCGACTTTTGTGGAAGGTCTGATCGTTAAAATCTTGACGTATAAGTACACGCAACGTCATTAACGGATAAGGATGTATAATTTTTTGAGGTTTGTTTCGCCATAACCTTGGATATAATTAATGTTTATTTCTGGTTGGTGGAGAAATGATATTTTATTTTGAGTTTAGTTATCTTTAGGTGAACGAATCATGTGGCGATAATGATCACATATATATATATATATATAAAATTGATGTTCATAAAGGTGAAGTATTGAGACTTTCTAAGAGGTCACCTATCTTAGTACTATTCTAGCTCAAGTCTAGGTGCTTCACCTCTCCAAGCATCACCTAGATGCAATGAGCGTCACGTGTTTCATTCATTTTTATGAGAGATGGGTTCTTGTGAACCACTACTCATGAAACATGAGTCAATGAGTTTGACTCAAAATATACACAATTGAATCCTAAAAGCAATATCACAATTTGACTAGTTGTGGTAAATATCTCCTAGTTATCCATTGATGAGCTTAAGGGACTTTCTAATTTGAATAGTTTATAAGGCACAACACTCAAGTTAAAGGTTTTGCAAATGGGGTTACAAGAAAAGTGGGTTTAACATTGAAGGAAACTCTGTGGTTAAGCACGCTTGAGCTAGAGTATTGAGATGGGTGACCTCCTGAGAAGTCTTGATGCTTCACCTCTATGAGCATCACCTAGATGTAATGAGTGTTAAGTGTTTTATTCATTCTTATGAGATATGAGTTCTTGTGAGCCACTATTCATGAAACATGGGTCAATGAGTTTGACTTAAAATCTACTCAATTGAATCTTGGTAACAATATCACAGTTTAACTTGTTGCGAAGAATATTTCCTACTTATCGATTGATGAGCTTAAGAGGCTTTCTAATGAATGGTTCATAAGGCACAAGATTTGTTAAAGGTTTTGCAAATGGGGTTGCAAGAAAAGTCAGTTTAACTTTGGAGGAAACTTTATGATTAAGCGCACGTGAGCTAGAGTAGTATTGGGACGGGTGACCTCTTGGGAAGTCCCAATGCTTCACCTTTATGAGCATCACCTAGATGCGATGAGTGTTAAGTGTTTCATTCATTCTTATGAGAGATCACTTAATATTAAGATTTTAAGTATTGAATATAGTACATTTTATTTAAAATGATATTACAATATAAAATATAATAATCACATAACATAAATATTTTTTAACAATATAAGTTTATTATACTAATAAAATAAAATTATTATAAATATTTTTTAATAATATTTATTTTTACCTTGTGTTTTAACACATGCCAAAGAAATATAAGAAAAGAGAATAAAACTCCAATTTTTGTATAGAGATGGTTATATAACTAATTAGGATTAGGGTCAACATTAAGATTCAATTAGAATTGAAGATTGCATTCTTAAGATTTAAATTAATGTTAAAAATAGTTTTGAACTTAAGATTGAATTAGTATTACACATCCTTTTAGTACATAATAAAGTATACATTCTTGAAGAGCATTGACGGAGATAGATACTCCAAAAATGGTGACCAGTGAATGAATAAAGACGAGGAGGGAATGCATGATCAGCATAAAATCTATAGATTGTACAACATCATCTTTGACTATTGCAAAACATTTTGTTTTTTGCGATTAGTGAACTTTGCTATCATATCTAATTAGATCCCACCTCACGTTAATACTCTTTCCTTGAAAGATGATGACATTTTTTTAACTTTGAATGCATGTTAACTTCGAAATCTATGTAAATAATAATAATGCCTATAGAATATAGGATATTAATGTCAATTTTTAGTGGAGTGTTTCTTTTGAGTTAATTAATTATTCTATTTTGAATCTTATCAAATAAAATAATTATTCAATGATTATTCATTATATAGATATTTTTTAAATAGAAATAAGAATAGGTTGTTTGTAGTTAAAAGAAAAAAAAAGGGGAGAAAATGGTATTGAAAGATATTTTATTTTTAGTGGGATAATGATAGTTTACAAGACAACATATCAATAAATACTATTGTGGAGTAGTAGAAAAAATCATGTAGTATCATTACAGCTCTTTACAAGAAGGAAATGTTAATGACCTTGTACTACTTTTTATAATTAGTTAGATGAAATATAGGATTGTAAAACTAGTATCATAGTACACAATACAAAGATATGAAAAGTATATGCTCATAGAATTGCATATAAAAACTGACAAGAAATGTGCTCCTAATGATACTTCAAATATGGTGATAGTAGTAGTTATGCATACTAGATAGAAGATCCTTTAAGCATATACAAAATTGTAAGATATAGTCATGATAAACTTGTTAGAAAAAAATATATTGGTCATAAAGAAATGTTTAACATAAAAATGCATCGTTGTTAGCACTATATGAGTAACCATAAAATCTTAATGTGAGAGCATAGTACTCATGGTAGATCATGTAATCATTGAATCAAAAAATTATGACAATAAAACATATAACAAAAATAGAAATCATAAGAAATTACATCATAAGAAGAATTAGGGAGGTAGATAATCAATATAAGAGAATAGAAATCGATGTTATTAAGGAGGTGCCACCCAAGTGAGAACACTATATCTAAATAATGTAACCTATAGATAAAAAGATGCGTGAGAGCCCGAAATCTTAGCCAATAGTATTGGAAGGATCATGCATAAAAAAATTAGTCTATTTTGACTTCTAGACCTTTGAGTTCAAGTCATTGTAGCCTACAATGTAATGATAAGCCTAAAACAAGAATTCATTATCAAAATTAATGTAAGAAGGAATATTTCTAGATAGAATCTTACTTGTTTGATGTTTTTGAATTTTGGGGGATGGTATGCAATATCATTTAAAAAAATTTTTAGCAAATAAAACATCTTTCTAGGTTTGGTTTTGCCCACTAGTGGCCTCATAAGTATAGCTATGTTTTGGGAAATGTAATCAATGTTGATATGTGATAAATCCATTCTCAAAAATACAATTCAAATTCCTAAAGTATACACTCAATATATATTGATACTCAGTTCAAAAAATAAATCATGATATTTTGATACACAAATCAACTAGTTTTAGTAAATCTTATAATTGTATGATACAATTATTCATCTTTAAAAAGATTCAATTATAGGAATTTGATCCTAAATTTTATGTTCATGCTTGAATGTTGTTCATGTTCATACTAATGAAATATTTAATTTAATGAAGCCATCTCACCCATAATATGGTCCCCACCCTAAAAATTATTTTCCAAGGACATGCCCTCTTGCTGTATATTTTATGTTCTCATAGTTGATGTTTGAGCAGATATATCTTACATCATGCCTAGCTAAATTATTGCATTCATTACATCTTTTTTCTTAGAAATATTATATAGATCTTTATTCCCACTTCACTATATTAATAACATGATTTTCATTCAAAATACAACTAGAGTCACCAATAGTTTTCTAGATATCCTTGATTATCATTGCGTTGTCTCAAGCTCCAACTTGATGATGCACAAAATTAATTTTGGATGACATGTCCCAAATATTATCTACCATGAATTAAAAAATACTCAAAATATATCAAACATGAAATGATTTCTTGATACCTATTTCTTTCAGAATAGGAATATCCTTTATATATATATATATATATATATATATATATATATATATATATATATATAGACACACACACACACATATACATACATACATACATACATACATACATACATACATACATACATACATATACATACATATATATATACATATATATATATATATACATATATATATATATACATATATATATATATACATATATATATATACATATATATATATACATATATATATATATACATATATATATATATATACATATATATATATATATATACATATATATATATATACATATATATATATACATATATATATATATATACATATATATATATATATACATATATATATATATACATATATATATATATATATACATATATATATATATATATACATATATATATATATACATATATATATATATACATATATACATATATATATATATGTATATATATATATATATACATATATATATATATATGGAAGTGTTTTATTAAAAAATTAAGTTTTAAATTGTTGGCTTCAAAAATCTTCTTCTCTCTATGGTTGGGTGTATATAGGTGACTATAGAATTTTAGAATCTACAAGAGATGAAAAAAGTAAAATAACACAAAATGAGAGCAAAGTTGACCCACTCAATTAGCTAGAGAAGCAAGATACATATAGGAAGAGTGATTAGGTCAAATCGGAACTCAAACCCAACACTCAATGAGTGGTGGCGAGTTTCCCCCATTAAAATAGCATGAGGTGTCGAATAGAATCAATGCCTCTCTTTAGAACAACACCTAAATGATGAAAAACTTGTATGAACAAGTATCAAATATACATCGACGACTAAGTAGGCTTAAGTAAGCCTAAGTGTAGATATGAAATAAATAAACTAACACCCCCTTTAAGAATAAATTAGGAGCACAAGATAAAAAATGGGTCTTGGCTACTAGCCTAGTTAGGTACCCATGTACAATGAAAACTATCATAAACGGAGAAAGATAGAAAACCCAATGGGAAAAAACTATCCTCCAAAAAAGATATAAGAAGAGAAGAAGCCTAGAAGCCACCCCCCCCCAAGGATAATGATGTTGTTGATGTAGAATGCACACCAAGAAGATCTTATGCCCCCCTAAAAATATTCCTAAATAGGATTGGCATTTGTTGGATCTTGTACCCCAATATCTACCCTATGTAGAGTGTGATGTATCCAGGTGATGCAAAAATATCACTCTTAGCAAACACAACTGATTGGATATGACTATCTTTCTCCAAATGATATAATCAAGTCATCCTATTAGAACTTCCTTGAAATCATAATAGAGAAACAATATAACTCTCCATTAACATCTCCAATGGCTAAACCAAGCACGCAACACAAATAGGACCGCGCAACTCAATATGAGTAGACGTGTCGCTTCACATAGTCGGCTCCACCAAATTATCTGAAACTTTATTCTCATGCTGAAATACGTTACATGTGTTCTTAACCAAACATTCTTAACTCATCACCAAACACGAAACCAAACATGCATATCAAAATGATAAGCGCAACTACTAAAACAATATAAACACTGTCGGGTCCATCATATAATCTTAGGAATTTGTAACTGGAAAATAGAAACATCATTACTCAACTTGTATTGCACAAATAACTCCGCGTCCATGAACATAGCAACATAAACATGTCTTCAACACAAATATAAATGTGCAATGCTCCAACATAACCATACTGAAAATCATATACAAAACTCTACCTGTAACATTGCCAGTAACACTACTGATACAAACAACTACACAACTACCTACACTCAGAATCAACCTCTACGTCTATGATATCATGCTGATAACATATCTAAGAAACATATGCTCAAGGCTCTCTACATAAGACTTCAACGCATGTTGCTTACCATATATTGTCATCAATGACAAACATACAGTCAACACTGGCTTGCTGGCAAATCTCCAACAATCTCCCCCTTTGGCATTGATGGCAACATATGGAATGAAAAACACCTCCAATCCAAACATTCAATTATTTTATAACATTCTCCATTTCCTCAACAAAACTCCCCCAAGGATGAATCCTTCATCTACTGTTGAATGCTTTGAATATCAACTGATGTATCTTCTTACGATATACTCCCCCTTACTTCATACTCCTCAACTGTTTTGTTTTTCATGACTATATATAAATACTCCCCCTTTTACATCAATGGAAAAGGGTGCCAAAACAAATAAGCATAGGTACTACTCCTGAAGTAGAGTAGTCAACCATTCATTAGTCACTGAGGACTGATGCACTACTGCAAACTCTAATGAGATCCAGGGAAGAGAATTACTCCCAGCTTCTCTTTGAGATACTCAAATGTATCCTTCAGCAAAGGCTTTGTGAAAATGTCTGCTAGCTGTTCTTTTGTGCTCACATAATCCAATTTTACTTCTTTGTCTACAACTTTCTCTCTTAGGAAGTGATATTTTATCTCAATGTGTTTTGTCTTTGCATGCATCATAGGGTTCTTTGACATATTGATAGTGCTAGTGTTGTCACAATGAATAACAATAGGGTAATCAATTTGAATTCCAAAGTCCTTTATCATCTACTTGATCCACACAATTGTAGAACAATTTAATGTTGCTGCTATATACTCTGCTTTTGTTGTGGAATGAGAAATACAATTATGCTTCTTGCTTGTCCAAGTAACTAGTCTATCTCCAATAAATATTGCTCCTCCTGAGGTACTCTTTCTATCATCAACACAACTTGCCCAATCTGCATCTATATACACATGAAGTTCTAAATTCTCCAAATTAGGATACCATAAACCATAGTCTATAGTTCCTTTCAAATATCTGAATATTCTCTTTACTGCCATAAGATGACTTTGTTTAGGATCTGCTACAAATCTTCCAACAATATCAACTGCTTTAAAAATGTCTGGTCTAGATTGAGTAAGATATATGAGTTTACCAATCATAGACTTGTATAGGGTCTTGTCTACTATTTTAGAATCATCTTCTTTTGAAAGCTTGCTTCCTATTATCATAGGGGTACTTACTGGCTTGCAATCATCCATCTTGAATTTCTTCAATATTTCTTTCACATACTTAGACTAATTAATGAAAATACCTTTTTCTGTCTGCTGCATATTTAGTCCCAAAAAGTACTTGATAGGTCCAATCATGCTCATTTCAAATTTTCTCTGCATCTCTTTAGAAAATTTTGCACTAAGCTTGTCATTACCACCAAAAATAATGTCATCAACAAAAATAGCAACTATTAATAATCCATCAGGTGTCTCTCTTATGAATAAGTTACAATCTGCTGCTCCTTTCTTGAATCCGATCTTTGTCAAGTAACCATATAGCCTTTCATACCATGCTCTAGGGGCTTGCTTAAGTCCATAAAGGGCTTTCTTCAGTTTGCATACCATATCAAGTTTTTCTGATAAAGTAAATCCTTCAGGCTACTCTATGTAGACTTGTTCCTTTAACTCTCCATTTAGGAATGTTGACTTGACATCCATATGATATACTTTAAAGTCTTTGAATGTTGCATAGGATAGAAATAAATTTATGGCTTCCAATTTTCTTACAAGGGAAAATATATCTGAATAATCAATTCCTTCTCTTTGCACATATCCTTTACATATTAGTCTTACTTTGTTCCTTACTACTGTACCATCTTCATTCATCTTGTTTCTGAATATCCACTTGGTTCCAATCACATTCTTGTCACTAGGTCTAGGGACCAATTCCCATGTATCATTCTTAACTATCTAATCTAGCTCTTCTTTCATTGCTTCATGCCAATCTGAATCATTACATGCATCTTCAACACTCAAAGGTTCAATTTGTGAAAGTAAACATACCACTTCATCAATTGTTGAAATTTTTGCCTTTGATCTTGTCATGACTTTGCTATTTTGATCTCCAATGATATCTTCTTTTGAATGGTATCTAGATGTGAATTTTGGAACATTAGGTGTGACTCTCTAAACTATCTTCTGTGATTCTTCTTCACTTGTTTCAGGATCATTGAATAATACATCAATGTTGTCAAACATTTCTTCAACAACTGTTTCTCTACTGATAGGACTAGGTTCTTCTTCAATCATAGGTGCATAATCATGATATCTCTCTTGAATCATAAACTTTTCATCAATCTTTACATGAGCACTTTCAATGATCTTCTTCAATCTTAAGTTAAAACATCTATAAGCTTTGCTTTTAGTAGAATAACCAAGAAAAGTACCTTCATCGCTTCTTGCATCAAACTTGCCAATAGCTTTATCTCTCTTGATGTAGCACTTGCTTCCAAAGATTCTGAAGTATTTGACTGTAGGTACATTCCCAAACCATAGCTCATAAGGTGTCTTGTCTGTGCCTAGCCTTAATTGAATTCTATTGATAGTATAGACTACAGTATTGACTGCATCTCTCAAATAGGTGTGTGCAACTTTTCCTTCAATCATGATGGTGCGTGTTGTGTCAAGTATAATCCCATTTCTCCTTTCTATAATTCCATTCTACTGAGGGGTTCTATGTGCACTTAGTTATCTCTTTATCCCATGTTCTTCGCAATACTCATAAAATATGTCCGAGGTGAATTCTCCTCCTCTATCTGATCTCAGACATTTTATCTTTAATCTAGACTCATTTTAAACTTTAGCTTTGAATATTTTGAACTTCTCAAATGCTTCAGATTTATCTTTTAAGAACACAACCCACATCATTCTAAAATAATTATCAACAAATAAAATAAAGTACCTTTCACCATAGTATGATCTTGTTTGAGTTGGTCCACATAAGTCTGTATGCACTAGATCCAATTTGTTCTTTGCCAAATTATACTTGCTTCTGAATGAATTCCTTACATGTTTTCCCATCACACATTCCTTGCATATTGTATCAACTAGTTTTGCAATGCTAGGAAGGTCTCTAACTGTCTTTACATTGCTTATCTTTACTATATTGTCAAAATTGATGTGACATAGTCTTTTGTGCCACAACCAACTGTCATCTACTTTAGCAAAAAAACAACATGCTTCTGAATTAAGCTGAAAAAAATTACCTTTTGTCTTTGAACCTAATGCAATCGTTACTCCTTTTTTATTATTGATGCACTTATTGTCTTTGAATTCCAACTGATATCCTTTGTCAAGCAGTTGTCCAACACTTAGTAGGTTATGCTGCAAACCATCAACATATAGAACATCATCAGTGTTATTCTTTCCATCCAAGGTGATAGCTCCTCTACCTATGATAGGTTTAGGGGTGTTGTTTCCAAATCTAACCATGCCTCCTTTGTACTTATCCAGATGTACAAATCTATCTTTGTCTCTTGTCATGTGATGTGAACAACCACTGTCAATGATCCAGTCTATTCTGATGTCAGCTTGTGAAATTAATGCTTACCCTTGTGCTTTCTTTTCATCTTCAATATCCATTTCATCAAATATTTTCTCCATATCTTCAATAGCAATGAATCCAATTTCATCTTCTACTGAATCTTCATCTGATACTCCATCTCTAACATAATAACATTCTTTTGTATACTTAGGCTTGTAATTAGTTTTGAACTTCTTGACTTTTGTAGGACACTTAGATGAAAAGTGACCAATCTTGTTACATGAAAAGAATTTGAATGGTAACTGACCTTCATATTTTCCTTTTTCTTTCCTTTCTTTCTTAGCAATCATAGCAATGAAATCATCTAGTTCTTTATCTTCATCATCATCATCAAAGTTACCAGAAATGTTCAAGGATTTCTTACCATGGACTTAAGCTTTGAAGGTTGTTTCACTTTTAGGCTCTGTCTTCAAACTTGAAATCTCGAATGCTGAAATCTTGCTTATTAAGCTCTCTCTTCTGAAGTCTTTTGAAAACTGTATAGTCTCATCTAGAATGTTTAACTTTCTCTCATATTCTGTTTCATCTATAGAGTAGTCATCAACTTATCCATTATGTCTTCTTCCTAAATTTCTCCACCATTGTTTATGATTCCTGCAACTGCTTCATTAATTATTTGATTGTAGGCTTTGATGTTCTCTTCAAGTAGCATCTCCAATGTATTGTACTTTTTCTTCCATGTCCTTCTGCGTGCATTCTTGGCTTGGATATCTCCTTCAAACATGTCTTCTAGATACTTCCATATCTTGTAGGCTTTATCTACTTTCTTGATCTCTGAAAACTCACTGTTAGACAAGGCACTGATAAGGGCTTCTTTGACAATTGCATTTTGAGTGAACATTTCATTTTTCTTAATAGTTGCATCTTCATTTGCAAGATTTGATAAAGGGGGAATATGAACTTCTTTAGTGGCTACTTCAAAAATCTCAAAAGCAATGCACTGCAAATGTGTTGTTGTCATGCCCATAAATTTACACACAAAAACACAACATTTTTTATTTTATTTTAACGGAGGGGGAACAAGTCGATAGTTTAGTTAAGCCCATAACCAGATGTCCTAAAATTAAAATGCACAAATGTCTCCCCTATGAGGGTAGGACTTCGTCTGCACATCAAGTTGTTCATGTAAATCTATGTTCGGAAAGTGCAACTAGACTTCAAAGGAAAACTAAATCTAATAGATTAAGTTCATAGAAAATTACTTATTTGGGAATTCATTAACCTATAGGTTTAGTATTACATTCATTCATGTTAAAATTTTAATACAACAACCTCTATAATTATCTGGTCAAGATTGTCCTTCCATGAATCTATAGGTGCTATAAGGCTAATACTTTTAAGCCATGTCTCAAGAATTGTTTAATGAATCCATCTACATCCTAACCCGACTTAATCATGAATTAAGTTAATTAGCTAAAATTTCTTGAAGGGGAATGTAGTTCAAACTTCATAATGAATCCCAATTTATCTAACATCAAAACTAGACTATAATTCTTTTATCAGTTAAGCTTAACTTAATTCACTAAATTCCTTATCAATTAATAAATTGTAAAGATAAAATTATAAATCTAAATTATGCTCAATTTCCCATTACATCAAATTAACACTTAAATTTAATAAAACTCTCCTATCTAATTACAGAAGCATAACTATTCCATAGGAGAGAATTAATTGAAAACATTTATTGAAACATATTAATTAGCTATTAATTAATATGTTAATAAATTTTAGTTTGACTAACTAGTCAATTAAAGAATTAAATTAAATTTTTGGCTAACAAATTGATTAGATCTGACTAATTAACTCTTGAAGAAGGACCTCATCAACTAAACCCAAAAATGTAATATACAATAAGAAAATTATATATTTATTAATATAACATATTAATAAATAAACAAATACATTTATTAACAACTAAAATTATCCATAATAAATTCTAAATATTAATAATTAATAAATAAATAAATTTGTTAATAAAAATAATTATTAAATATTAAATAGTAAATATTAAATGATACCATATTTATTAATAAATAAATTTATTAATAAATATGATTATTAATAAATAAATTTATTAATAAATATGATTATTAATAAATAAATTTATTAATAAATATGATTATTAAATTTTTTTTAATAACATAACTTTTAATAATTAAAATTATTATAAAATAAACTAAATAAAATAAAGTAAAATAAATATATTTTATTAAAAAAAAACAAATGGCAAGGTTTTTTTTTAAGTCCCTAAGGGACTGCGTGGGGGCCCGCGTCTTTCAGCGCGGTACCTCGCGTGGCAGGGCTCGTCTTGCTATAGGCAGGTGGTACCCTGCGCTTGGCAGGGCCCGTCCTGCTACGACAGGTGGGTACCTACCTCCGCAGGGCCCACGACCTCATCAACTGTGTGGGAGGAGGGGTGTGGGGCCCACGACCCCCCAAATAATATTAATTTTTTAATAAAAAAAAATTTATATAATTTTTTTTAAATTTTGATAAAAAAAAGTTTTCAAAGAGGGCCACTTTTCATACGTGGGTCCCTTCTTTTGAAAATGTATCTTTTTTTTTTTATAAGCGAATCTCTAATTTAATAGAAATGAATATATTTATTTATTTATTCTTTTTTTTTTGTTTTTTTTGTTTGGGTTTTCTTGGGTGGCGACCCAGGTGGGTCCCACCCAAGTTGACTCATCTGGAGAAATGCTTTATTTTTTTTTTATGAATACTAATATTTTATTTTTACTTTATTTTTCTTTCACCTATCTGCCAAGTGGATGAAGAATATAATATTTAAATGATTGTGGTTATTTTTGGAAAATGCATGGGATTTCTCCCATACATTTTCCAGAGACCTGTAGGTCTCATTTTCTCAACTTTTTGCTTTACACTTCTTCTTTTTTCTTTTGTGTTCTCTTCTACTCTATTATCTAATTTTCTTTCTTCACTCTTTTGTTGATTTTTTTTGCTAGATTATTATAGGGTCCTTTATAGTTTTAATTTTACACTAGATGAATTGAGTCTCTCCTAAGATCTATAGGACAAACATGATTAACATAAAATTTGACATCAATGAAACAACTAAAAACTTCTATAATATCAAACTACTTTATCCTTTCAACTTGAATATCATACAATGTGCTATTAAAAATATGTTCCAAGAAACTGTATTTTCACTACTCTTTGACCATGAATAACCATTATTTACTATATTGGAATAAAATGCTAGAGAGAGATTATCCTCACAAATTTGAAGAAACTAATATGCAACATATCCCCTATTCCTATCATTATTTTCCAGCTTACATTATTTCAACAAAGAAATACAAATTTGTAACATTCCACAATAAGAGTTACAAGGAGAATGAACAAGATTCTCTCCATTTACAGCTTGGTAACCTCCCAAATTTACAAATACACATTTTCAAGAAGAGGAGAACTATACACTCAAATGAATAACATACTTTGTTAATTTCCTCAATAAACTATTTCACAATGATTAAGAACATTTGGACATACAACTTGATACATATTTCAAATGTACATTACAACAATCAACATGAGATGAATTTCTCATTTCAAGAGAACAACAATGCAACACTCTAAGTTGCTTTCACATATACACAAAATAAGAAAACTCTGCCAAAACTTTTTCCACAAGCATCTTGGCTTCAAAACTTACAAATACAAAAATATAGGCCATGGAGTGCTCACCTCCCAACCTAGGCTTCTATGAAGCCACCCCCGAGCTTGGGGAACCATTGCATAGACAAGGATTCACATTCAAGAAAACCAAAATCACAATAACACATTAAGCACATTTAAACTCCCATCCAAGGCTATGAACAATGAGTCTCAAAATGACTCAAAATTTGGGGTGAAGGTGGAACTAAATCTCAAGGGGAGAAAGCACATTTCATAACAAGATACAAGCCTACACTTGGCTTTCTCATCACACATCTTACCACAATATCACAACCCAAAAAAACTCCTTATGAACCCCAAGGCTACAAGCCATACAATCTCTTATGACCTCCAAAATACAAAAAAAAGTAATGGCTACATGGAGCCCATACATCCATGTTTTCTTCCCCCTCCTTTCCAAGGAGAGACTCTACACCCATGGATGTCCCAATTAATCCCTTCACCCCCAAGGCTACTCTTCTCTCCCAAGGGTGAGTATGGCCTTGAGAACTCCCTTTAAAATAATACAACACAAACAAGAAATCTTCAAGAGCTCAAAACTTCACATTTACAACATAAATAAAACATGCACTACAACAAGCTCAAGATCTCACAAACACAACTACAAATCAAGCAACACAACATACTTTCATCAACAAGAATATGGAGAGCACAAAATTACAATACTACATACAAAGAAATTATCATCTACAAGAGCTTTCCTGAGGAGCCACCAACCTAAGTCCAAACTTATGGATGAAATTTGATGAAGAGCCTCCTCTTTGACTAAGTCTCCTTTCTCCAAATTAGCAATGTCTCTAAGTCTAGAGAGTGGGTGTTCAAACTCTTCCAAAAGAAGAGTCTCCTCTAAAAAGACCTCCACACATACTCCTAGGGATAAGATTACATTCTCATTGGGTGGTCTTCCCTAAGTTCCTTACATGGTTTCCAAATATGGGCTTCTAAAAAAGTTGGCCAAAAAGGTGGGCAAAGGACTTACATCCTAATGGATGGAGCTCTAACCAAGACCTTGCTTCAAAAGTTGATTTTCGGCCATTTTGAAAATCCAACTTTTTGAGGGGTCTTTTGGTCAACTATGGGTTGTCCTATGGTTGAAAATTCCCCTTACCCATAGGTATATCAAGTGGGCTTACTAAAAAAGGCCTAAACACACCCCTAGGCACCTTTTAAGCCCCCCAAAAACCCATGTAAAGCTCAAATTCGAAATTCATTTATAAGACACGACCTCAAGCTCCCTATCCAAAGGATTTATCATGGGGATCCTCATGGTACTATCCTAGGTTGATGGGCATCCAATCCCCAAGTGGACACGTCATGGCCACAAGTACACACACAAGTGTCAAGTGACACAACAAGAAAGACACATCAGAAGCCATGTGGCATATCCACTTGAGCATACTCACAAATAAATAACATTACAATTTAACATATAAATTAAATACATTCATGCACATTACTTTCACAAATAAAATACGATACAATGAGGTTTTTTTTGCCTCTCACTAGAAGCAACCTTGGCTCGAACTGATTTTCACACAGGTCTATGCTTTGGTTCCTCGAATACCATGGTCTAATTCCCTGCACACTAAAGCCAACATCAGTAGTCCAAGAAATATAAATCCAAAACATATATGAATCAATACATTCAACTTAACAAATCATTTTTATCGCCACATAATCAATTTAAATTCACTTCGCATATTCAATGTAACCTTCTTCTCTCCTGTCATCATGTGCACTCATAAACTTCACATAAGTAATTAACTTTCAATTCACAATAGAAATCTTATCCTATCATAATCGAACCAAATCTCCATTTCCTACTTACTTATGTAAGCATATAAAATCCATCACTTCATCACAACATTCATAAATCAAAATAGCCATAAATTAGAATTTATATTTATATCATAAAATATTCATCAATAATTCATCACCTAACATTTAACCCTAAATGAAATACACATCTCAACCTAATTCATTTCTTGATTTTCATTTTCCTAACAACTCATATCGACATAAATTCCCTAATTGCACCTCTTAGTATTTCATCTAAATCAATCATCATAATGTCAGTCGTAATGTATTATAAAGTCAACATTGTGAGTATAGAAAGCATCATAAAATGTAATGTATTCTCATCAACTACAATCAAATCTTTGTCAATTAAAGGGTAAAATCTACTAAACTAATCAAAACATTAAGCCAATAACTAGGTCTACCATAACGATAATGGAAAAGCTATGACCGGTCTAGGGTGAGGCCTCACATCCTCCCCCCCTAGGCATGAACTTCCTAGACTGGAAGTTACACCACTTAGGGTTAAAGTTCCAGGGTTGACATCTAGCTTAGTCCATTGGATAAATTTTGAATCACTGATCTCATGCAATGAGGAATTCTAATGTTGATACATGTTAAGGATATGTTTTACCTTATTTTAATCAATTCTAACATTTAAAAGTATAAACATTGTACGATTGAATGGATTATCCAAACATCACAATCTTGTTAGGATTAACAAGGCAGAAATAACAATTATGTGCAAATATAACTAATATCAGAAAATAATAAACCACACAGAATAGAACACAAGACACACAAATTTAACGTGGTTCACCCAATCCCTGGGCTACATCCACCAACAGCGAGTCCAATATTATTATTATCCAGTGATTACAACCTGATTACAATCCGTAATCCCTTACAACCATTCTGCCGCAAGTACTAAAATCATACATAATGAAAATCCCTAACCCTAAGCCATATTATACAATATTTTTCCGCTTTAGGGTTAGAATGAGTTATAAGTAGTCGGCCCAAATAATCAAAAAAGTAGTCGGCCTCAAAAAAAAATTTCCTCGGGGGCTGCGCCCCCGAACCCCGGCGAGGTCGGGAAGAAAAGTGTACAGTACTTTCTTGGATAGTACTTTCCTGATTAGTCACCACAAGCTAACAATCTCCCACTTGGTGACTGATCAATATCCACACTATACTAAAAAACCTCCCACTTGGAGACTGATCTTGTAGCAATACCGCTACCCACATGAGGCTCCCACTGGATTGAACCACCTTGGACTCAGTTGTTCCTTTATTTTGTTCAGTCTAGAAGACCAACTGAAGCTGAACATGAGTTCAACTTCTCCCTTGTTACTACCTTTGTAAACATATCTGTTGGATTATCATCAGTATGAATCTTTTCCAGCCTTAACTGTCCATCATCCAAAACTAATCGAATGAAATGGTACCGCAACTATATGTGTTTTGTCTTTGAGTGCAAAGCAGAATTCTTTGCAAGATGACTGGCACTTTAGCTATCTGTATGTAGAAAATTATCCTTTTGTGGATGTCCCAATTCTTCCATGAAGAATTGAAGCCATATCATCTCCTTGGCTGCCTCTGTAGCAGCAACATACTCTGCCTCTGTAGTGGATAAAGCAACCACCTTTTGTAGTCGAGAAATCTAACTCACTGCTGTCCCACCAACAGTAAATATATAACCTGTAGTACTCCACCTACTATCTATATCTCCTGCCAAATCTGAGTCAACATAGCCTTGTACAGTAGTAGTAGAACCCCCAAAGTGTAAACACTTACTGGATGTGCCTCTCAAATATCTGAGAATCCATTTGACTGCATTCCAATGCTCAATACCAGGGTTACTCATATAACGGCTAACGACTCCCACTGCGTGTGCAATATCTAGCCTAGTACATACCATAGCATACATTAAGCTCCCTACAGCTGAAGCATAAGGTACCTTAGACATTTTAGTCTCTTCTTCTGGTGTCTTGGGACACATATCCTTAGTCAATTTCAAATGACCAGGCAAAGGTGTGCTGACAGCTTTGGCATTTTCCATAGAGAAACGTTGCAACACCTTCTCAATATAATCATCCTGAGATAGAGACAATTTCTTATTTTTCCTATCTCTACAAATTTTCATACCAAGGATTTGTTTTGCTGCCCCCAAATCCTTCATAGCAAAAGATTTTGCTAACTGTTGTTTCAACCCCTTAATGTGATCCATGTTAGACCCAGCTACAAGCATATCATCAACATATAAACATAAAATAATGTAGCTGTCATCATCCAACCTCTTAAAATAAACACAATGGTCAGAATGACACCGACTATATCCATGCCCATTCATAAATGTGTCAAATTTAATATACCATTGCCGAGGTGCTTTCTTCAAGCCATATAAACTTTTCTGCAATCTGCACACCAAATTCTCCTTACCCTTGACCTCAAATCCTTGTGGCTGAACCATATATATTTCTTCATCCAAATCACCATGAAGAAAGGCTGTTTTAACATCAAGCTGCTCTAAATGCAAATCTTTAGTAGCCACAATACTTAAAACAGTACGAATAGAATTCATTTTAACAACTGGAGAAAATATCTCATCAAAATCAATACCATGTTTCTGTGCAAATCCTTTTACGACTAATCTGGCTTTAAATCTTTTCGTACCTCCATCCTCTTCTTTTATCCTGTAAACCCATTTATTCTGTAAAGCCCTTTTACTTGCAGGTAACTTACATAAATCCCATGTTTGATTTTTCAGCAAAGAGTCCATTTCATCTGTCATTGCAGACTCCCACTGAAGCTTTGTATCCACCTGCACAGCTTCATTATAACATTCAGGTTCACCAACATCTATTAACAGAATAGAATACAAAGATGGAGAAAATCTTTCTGGAGGTCTACTTAGCCTTGTTGACCGTCTAACACTCACTGGGGTGTGTGGTATTTGTTGTTGCTGTTGTTGCGGAGCATAAGGAACTACTAGAACATGAACTTGTGGAGTATCATCCAGTACTACATAGTCATTTTCTTTCTTCTCATGCTGCAGCAACAGATCTTTTTACAATACTTTCTCATTGAATATGACATCCCTGCTTCTTACAATTTTATGATTTTCAAAATCCCAAAGCCTATAACCAAATTCATCAATGCCATACCCAACAAATACACATTTCTTTGACTTAGCTTCCAGCTTGGTTCTATTTTCAGAGTCTATAAGTGCAAAAGCTTCACAACCAAAGGTTTTGAGAAAAGAATAACTCACCTTCTTACCACTCCATGTTTCCTCTGGAATAC
This sequence comes from Chamaecyparis obtusa, assembly GCA_027943335.1. Taxonomy (NCBI): domain Eukaryota; kingdom Viridiplantae; phylum Streptophyta; class Pinopsida; order Cupressales; family Cupressaceae; genus Chamaecyparis; species Chamaecyparis obtusa. The sequence continues at coordinate 101,781 of BSBK01009206.1, forward strand.
CACAGTCCAAAGGAGTAGAGGGGCCTCTATTGATTAAATAAACAGCGGTGTTCACTTCCTCTGCCCACATATTTTTGGGCAGCCTAGCATGCAACCTCATACTCCTTGCACGCTCCATTATTGTCCTGTTCATGCGTTCAGCCACTCCATTTTCTTGTGGAGTCCTTGGTACAGTTTTCTGCCTACGAATACCATTAGAGGAACAATATTCTTCAAATTCTGTGCTGCAATACTCACCACCATTATCAGATCTGAGACATTTTAACTTTTTACCAGTCTCATTCTCAACCAAGCATTTCCATTTCTTAAAAGTTTGAAATACATCAGATTTCTGTCTAAGGAAATAAATCCATACTTTTCTTGTTGCATCATCTATAAATGTAACATAATACAGAGAGCCACCAAGGGAAGATACCTGAGCTAGTCCCCATACATCTGTATGCACAAGCTCTAATCTCTCATTTTTCTTTTCCTTCCCACTCTTCACAAAACTAACTCTCTTTTGTTTTCCATAAACACAACTTTCACAGAAATCCATATTGACACATTTCAGACCAGGTAAAACTTTCTTTGAATGAATTAATTTCATACCTTTTTCACTCATGTGCCCGAGTCTGTTGTGCCACAGTGCTGTGTCAGAATCTACAACAACAGTTTGATGTTCTTCCTACTCAACTGCAGCCACTGTTCCTGAACATTCATTATCTTCTGAAACAATTAAAGTAGAAGGAACAGTATGACCTATACAAAGATATAAGGTGCCTACTTTCACACCTTTTTCTACTACTAAGGAACCTTTTGAAACCTTCCAATTTTTATCATTAAAAGTAACTATGCAACCCTCATCACCCAGTTACCCTGCTGAAATTAAATTCCTACTCAGCCTTGGAACATGTCTTACCTCTTGTAGTAGCCAATGATTCCCATTCTGCAACTTAATCTTAATTTTTTCCTTTCCAACAATCTGACAGGGTTCATTATCTCCCAAATAAACTAGCCCAAAATCCCCTTGGACATAATCAACAAAATAACTTCTATGGGGTGTAGCATGAAATGAAGCCCCAGAATCTAAAACCCATGAATCATCAATACTTTCTAAGGACAAGAGCAAAGCATCCTCCTCGGATTTGTTACTTACCACATTTGTCTCCTTGTTTCCATCATTTTTGTCTCCTTGATCTTTCTTCCGAGACCAACAATCTTTCTTCTTATGACCTGGTTTTCCACAGTACCAGCAATCATTTGGCCCTTTAGATTCGGACCTCTTTCCCTTTGATTTTCCTCTTGATTTCCCACGATTTCCAGAGTTGTTTCCTCTATCTCTTGTTCTGCCTCTGCTTTCTATGTTCAATACACTACCCGATGTGGATGCCCCTGAGCTTTTCCTACGAATTTCCTCACTCAATATAACACCAATAACATCATCATACTTTAGGGTATTAGAACCAGAAACAGAATTACTAACAGCCATTACCAAGCCATTCTAGCTTTCTGGCAAAGAACACAAAATCAAGAGAGCCCTAACCTCTTCATCGAAAGTAATTTTAATTGAGGTTAATTGACTTGAAACTGTATTAAACTCATTCAAATGATCAGTAACTGATCCACCTTCTACCATTTTCATATTAAATAAACGCTTCATAAGAAATACCTTGTTTGAAGCTGAAGGCTTTTCATACAACTTCGCTAGGGTTTCCATCAGATCTTTAGCTGTCTTTGCTTCAGTAATATTGAATGCCACCAATTGTGCCAGGCATAGACGAATACTCCCCAGTGCCTTCCTATCCAAAATATCCCAATCTTCCTGAGACATTGATTGCTCTTTCTTGGCTACTCCCTCTAATGGCCGCCATAGATCCTTCTGATAGAGATAATCCTCCATTTGCATCTTCCATAACTAGAAGTTCTGCCCATTAAACTTATCAACCTTCAGCCTACCCTCGTCTACCATTTCTCCCACTTAACCGAGAGACTCTCCCACTAACTCGTGAGACCTACTTCAGAGAATAGATGAAAGAACGAATGAAATAACCTCGCTCTGATACCACTTGTTAGGATTAACAAGGCAGAAATAACAATTATGTGCAAATATAACTAATATCAGAAAATAATAAACCACACAGAATAGAACACAAGACACACAAATTTAACGTGGTTCACCCAATCCCTGGGCTACATCCACCAACAGCGAGTCCAATATTATTATTATCCAGTGATTACAATTCGTAATCCCTTATAGCCATTCTGCCGCAAGTACTAAAATCATACATAATGAAAATCCCTAACCCTAAGCCATATTATACAATATTTTTTCGCTTTAGGGTTAGAATGAGTTATAAGTAGTCGGCCCAAATAACCGAAAAAGTAGTCGGCCTCAAAAAAAAAAATTCCTTGGGGGCTGCGCCCCCGAACCCCTGCTCTTGGGGGCTGCCGCCCCCAAACCCCTACTCGGGGCCCAGCCCGGCCCGGCCCCGAACCCCGGCGAGGTCGGGAAGAAAAGTGTACAGTACTTTCCTGGATAGTACTTTCCTGATTAGTCACCACAAGCTAACAAATCTAATATTATTTTACATAGTTACCATATCTTCTTCTAGCAACAAGATCACGTAAGGTAATTCCATTCAACACACCAATGTTGGATCTGAGGTCACAAGGAAATGCACTAAAACAAGGGACATCTTCCTTACAACATATCTCAAATGTAGGCTAACATCACTCTAGATGTTAGTCCCTATGAATTTCAATATCTGGAGTATAGGCCCAATATTATGCTAAAGGTATCATTTGTCACTCTACAAATCCTTAGTTTGTACCAACTTTATATTATATTTGTTGATAATATCATAATATCTATGAAAGAATATCATAAAGTAATCTTACAAGGACTATACATATCACAATCCATAAAAATACTCTTGCGAAGGCTACTAGCATGGTCATAGATAACACTAATGACAAGGGTGAACATAGTGTGATGGGAAACTTCTTTACAATTTCTCCCTATTTATAATAATAAAATATGATGGATCTCCCTAATAAATCTTCTCCCTCATACAACCTACCATGAAAGGACTTGCCAACAATTGCAACCATAAGAGCCTCATCAAATAATCATAAAATCCATAATTTAAAAATTGAAAAGAACGTTCCATCAAAGTGAGATTCAAAAAGTGGCCACATCGGTAAAAAAAATTTCACAAAATAAGTAAAGACAAGTCCTTGAGGCAAATAAGGACATTAAAATAAATTTTGGCTAAGCAACCCAACACATAAATTAATTACTTTTACATTGTTGGCAATCACAAAAATCAACTTGTGAAACAAAGTAAAATAAAAGAAAAATAAATTTAGCAATCCATATTATACCACAATCATTACATGAACTATGTGACCTTTTGAGGTCACTAAAAGGGAGACGGGGAAATCACGTCATACATTTATTATCATAATATTTAATATATACCAATTATGTCTTGACAAGGATAAAGCATTGAGGGTTTTCCAAGAAAACATTTATTTGGAAAGAGAGGTAGACACACAAAAAAACTCAGGAGACAACTGCATGTTTACTAATAATAGTCCTACTTACTCTATAAGTTCTTTCACTACGTCAAATCATATAATCATGGTATTCACATCACAACATCCTCCTCTCCTAGAGAGAGAATTTGCCACTGCAATGTGGTTCACTTATGCCTCACTCTCAACAACATTAAATACATCATCATACTTACACAACATTTAAATGGCCCACTCAGGCTAAAAGGGCATAAAACAACTCTATTACAACATCTATAAGGCTATAAATTTTAGGAATATAGGAATGACCAGAGATACGATTACTAGCACAACAACTCCATGGGTACCTCAACTAATATAATTAATTCATAGGAATATTTTTAGCATCACAACCATCAAGAAATTTCTCAAGTGGCTCTATTTGGTGAGTTTGCACTTGATGTGCACCACTACGTTCCTAGCTAATTGAACTAGTCACTCACTCAGGGTACTTCACATATAACTTCACTCATCACAAAAGGCATTATGTTATTTAATTTATATTACTATACATATGTTTCATTATGTTTCCATACTACTCTCAATATTACCACTTAATATCCACTTTACACAACATTCCCAAGCATATTACATTGACTCATGAGGAGGGTTGCCTACCAGTTTGTACATGGTGTAAAGACATATAGTATGTTATACTTTAAGAGTCTGATGAATATCCATAAGGATTTAACGAATCACTTTCACAATCATGTCTTATGTTTGTTTAGGTCAAGCTCTCCATCTTATTGGACTCAATTAGGCATGTCCATCCAAAGGTTTCATATTCTCATTCGTCATCCATATAGCATGCCTCAGAAGAAAATTATACTTTATAGCAGGTGATTTACTTTTGAGCTAACTCTGCAATGCACAAGGGACTACCCAAAAGTACAATCCCTAAATTATATTATTCTATTTATAAATGCATTAACAAGGTTCCAATTTACTTATGCACTACTAATTACAACAACATAGGATAGTCAAGTTATTTATGCTAGATTAAATGTATATTATCTCCGTCGGTGCCATTTTAGTCTCAAAAATTGTCATTGATTGTCCAAAGTTTCATTACAATTCATATTATTTATTTACAAAACACTGACAAGAAGTTCATTGATTCATAGCTGACATCTACCTCCTGGTAATTCATAATTGCCTTACAATATATTAGGACACAAAAGAATTTGAAGTTACCTTTCCACCTTGACCCTTGTATCATTTTGGAAGTGTATCTCGATAAGGGTCTCCACATTCAATTACCAAGTAACTCTATTGACACATGTATTATCTTCATTTTTACTATTGTATTATAGTCATTATGCAATTAGATTGATTGGTAATTTGATACTAAATTCTTAAGAACTCCCCTTAAGTTTTATTCATGAAATCTGAAGAAATTTCTAGGTAGTTGAATCTTCCATTACTTGTCTATATTAGTCTTCGCTTTCATATTTCCAAGGTGGGGTCATCATGTGTTATTCAATCTTTTGGCCAAGTTACTCTTTACATTATTACTCCTAGGGTACTCTTTTGTTATTAACATGTGCTTGATAAAGTATTTCTTATTTAAGTTGAAAAGAACCTATCAGAAAATTTATGCAGCCTAGACTCTCAATAAAGAAGTTTCTAAATGTTTCCTCACAAGTAGTTTCAGTTGCTAGCACTACCATAACAACATTTCCATCATAAATAATAAGGTTTTAAACTATGCACAAGATAACGGTAGGTGGTTTCAATGTTGAGCATTTGTATAACCTCTGATTTATTCTCCATTCAAGCATTATGTGAATCCTACCACAACTAATGCTTTCCTTGATACATGTTGAGTGTATAACCACGTCTTAATCTTACTTAATAATGTGGTCACAAAAATTTTTAATGCGTGTTTCCATCGACATTGAACATAATCCATCCATAACCCTCTTAAGTTATTCTTTTTATGTATACTCACTATATTAGTTTATATGAACTTCTTATGCAATAACATGTTTCCAATTTACTTTGACCCCTTAACTTGAGTTATTAAGATATTTTCATGTTCCTAGTCTATCTCTTATAGAGAAAAATTAAGCTGAATCATGGAATTAAATTAAACCAAAAAGTGATCCATCCTATACAGAATTGGAATTATAATAATTTGATGGATCCCAAGGGTCACAAGAATCCCCTTGATAATGTAATGAAGGGCCACCATACTATTTACTAATAAAACTATTAAAATTTATCAAAAATCTATGTATAAAATTGGGTCTACTTGGAGAAGGCATAACTTTCTAGTCCTAGCTCTGAATTGCGAACTACTTGATGCATAAGGGGAAGGCATCCTAACAATTTAAAAAGGGTAAATTTAGATAAGAAACATAATGGGTTTAGGTTCCAATGTTGAAACCTAGGCTCTGATACCAAGTGTCATGCCCATAAATTTACATGCAAAAACACAATAATTTTTTTTTTTTAACAGAGGGGGAACAAGTCGATAGTTTAGGTAAGTCCATAACCAGATGTCCTAAATTTAAAATACACAAACGTCTCCCCTATGAGGGTATGACTTCATCTGTGCATCAAGTTGTTCATGTAAATCTATGTTCGGAAAGTGCAACTAGACTACAAAGGAAAACTAAATCCAATAGATTAAGTTCATAGAAAATTACTTATTTGGGAATTCATTAACCTACAGGTTTAGTATTACATTCATTCATGTTAAAATTTTAATACAACAACCTCAATAAATTCCCTATTTGCACATCTCAGTATTTCATCTAAATCAATCATCATAATGTTAGTCGTAATGTATCATAAAGTCAACATTGTGAGTATAGAAAGCATCATAAAATGTAATGTATTCTCATCAACTATAATCAAATCTTTGTCAATTAAAGGGTAAAATCTACTAAACTAATCAAAACATTAAGCCAATAACTAGGTCTACCATAACGATAATGGAAAAGCTATGATGGGTCTAGGGTGAGGCCTCATAGTTGTCAATTTGTTCTTCCAGTCTAGATAATTTTCTCCACCAAGCTTAGGACTTTCTTTTCTAAAGAATGTCATCTGATCAACCTCAATTTGTTAAAATTTCTCTCCGAGGCACTTGGCTCTAATACCAATTTTTAGGAATAGTCCCAAGAGATAACTGAGAGGGGGGGGGGTGTGAAACAGTTATCTACAAGATTCAATTCTTTATCCAATTAAGTAAATAATAACATTAAACACATACACAATAAGATAACACTTAACACAACACCACAATTTTGGTTACAGGGAAACCTAAATAGGTAAAAACCCCGGTGGGAATTAGCACCCAAGTTATGAACTACACTAGATTATAATGATCCCTATTAGAAGATCTTACAACCCTGTTAGGAGTTGATCTTTACAATGCATGAACTATAGTGACCTAGTCAAAGGTCAGACCTTGTTAGGAGTCTTTTATAATTAACCTTGTTAAAGGTGAGGACACACTGTTTGGGAGCACACTGCTCAAATGGTGAAGGCTGCAACCTTTTGCATAATAGATACACACTATATCTGGATCTTGGTGAACTGTAGATTAGACATGTTGTCTTGATTAGTTCTAATGAATAGCATATACTCTCTTCTTCTTCACATAGATCTTCAATTGATGATTGACTATCTTAGTACATTCACATCTATTGTTCTACTCTTCTCAATCACAATCACTCTTAGCAAACACAATTGACTGGCTATAAGTATCTTTCTCCAAATGATATAATCAAGTCAGCATGTTAGAACTTCCTTGAAATCATAATAGAGAAACAATATAACTCTCCATTAACATCTCCAATGGCTAAACCAAGCTCACAACATAAATAGGACCGTGCAACTCAATATGAGTAGACGCGTCGCTTCAAACAGTCAGCTCCACCAAATTAACTGAAACTTTATTCTCATGTTGAAATATGTTATGTGCTCTGAACCAAACATCCTTAACTTATCACCAAACATGAAACCAACCACACATATCAAAATGATAGGTGCAACTACTAAAACAATATAAACACTATCAGCTCCATCAGATAATCTTAGGAAACTGTAACTGGCAAATAGAAACACCATTACTCAACTTGTACTGCACAAATAACTATGTGTCCATGAACATAGCAACATAAACATTTCTTCAACACAAATATAAATGCACAATTCTCTAACATAATCATACTGAAAATCACATACAAAACTCTATCTGTAACACTATCAGGAACAATACTGATACAAACAACTACACAACTGTCTGCACTCAGAATCAACCTCTGTGTCTATGATATCATGCTGATAACATATCTAAGAAACATATGCTCAAGGCTCTCTACATAAGACTTCAACGCATGTTGCTTACCATATGTTGTCATCAATGACAAACATACAATCAACACTGGCTTGCTGGCAAATCTCCAACAAAAGTATCTCGACAAACACATAAAATTTAGAACCTAGTTTGAAGTATGGAAAGGATTAATTGATCAAATTTCTTGTTAATTCTACAATATTTTAGTTAACACTTCAAAGATTTAAATTTAGTGGAGAAGTCCTCTAATGTTAAAAAACTTGAAGGACTAAGACCTAAGAGTTGATTTTCTAACTCATGACTACTAAGTTCGTCAATTGTCCCAAATAGTTTTTTTAGAGCTTCCCAAACTTGGTTGGGTATTATCAAGTTCTCAACATGAAATGATAATTCAAGAGATAGTTTTAAACACAAGAAACCAAACTCTTTGTCACACTTATTGAAATTTTTTTATTTTTCCTTAGCTATATTAGGTTATTTTTCTGTTCCAATAGTTATCCTACATAAACCTTTATTGTTAAGTAAAAGAATTACTTTTAACTTTCAATCATGATAATTGAAAGGAGTTAAGGATTGTATAGTTACATTAGAATCCAAGCTACTAGACTTAGATTGTTACTTTGTAGAATGCAGAAATGGAAAACTTTAGAAATGCAACAAATGTGAAGTGATAGAATAAAACAACACAAAAAAGAACTTTTTGAGGAAATGTGAAAAATAGAACACGTACAACACCCCCTTGATTATCTTCCCACCTTATTTTGGCACTTTATATGAGTTCTTTGTAACCAAACCTAAAAGAAAACTAAAAATGGCACTCTATAATGAGAGAGTGTGAGCACGTGACATTTGGATTCGGGATGAAAAACATGCACTTTTACAAAAAAAAAAGAGCTCAATTTCAAGTTGTTGAGAAAAATCTATGACAAAATGTTTTTTGTCTTGTTACAAAATTAATTCTCCTTCATAATTTTGTTTAGCTTCACCAAAAAAATTTGTCAAGTAACAAAGAAACAAATAAATTTAATCACCCTTGGGTTGGAAAGAACCAGAGGCTTAAATCCCATATGACCACAGACTAAAGTCAAAAAAGGTACTCTTCCATGACATCACTCCCCCTAGTTTCTTATGTCATCAAAAAAGTTCCTTTTTGGAGATGAATAGTGGCCACCTTAACTAGTTTAAAATTGACGACTATCAATTTCAAAAGGCTTGAAGACTCCATTATCTATGAGCTTTGTATTTTTCCATTGTGCACAGGCTTTAGACTTTTCAAAACCAAAAGATGGTGGAGGGGCAAGGCTGAGTGGTGAGTCGAGACATGGATGTAGATGTCCATCCAAATGGGTGTGTGGGGGCTACAACCCTCTTCAACTCGTAGATGGCACACTGAGAGAAGGGTTGTAGAGTGTCTGGAGATGTCGTTGGTAGTAGACCATTTCTCACAATCATGGATCTGACTTGCAGGCCACCAACAAACATGACTAGGTCTTCACATCCGATAGCATGGGCTAGGGTTCCTTGCACACAGGTTGAAAACCCTTGGCTACTGACTTTTCCCAACTTTGACACTGAAATGAACATTCAAAAAAAAACTTCACATTCAGACACCTATTGCTGCTAAACCGTTACCAATTTGAAAATCACGCAAATTAAAGTCTTTTAGCATTTTGTGTGTAGATTATAATTTTATTTTTTTTGAAAATCTTAGGAATTGATTTGAATCCATTTTTGTATCTCCCTCTAATACTAGGTTTTGTACTTAAACAACATTTTTAAAGAGTGACACTCACTAACTTTCAAGCATAATTTTTTTTCTAAAATAGATATGAATGTGATTCTTTCAAATTTAGTCTGTAACATCCATATCTAATGTGTGTGATTGGTTTCATAACTTTATCCTTAGTATTTCATATTTTATTTAAAGTTGAAGTTCAGATAACTGTAATTTTGACATTTGTTCATTTGTTCAATCGTAACTTGTTGTGTATATGTCCAATTTCAATTTATTTTTTTGGTTAGAAAGAGGACTTCAATACCTACTGTTTAGATATTTTTCAAAAAGAAATTCACTTGTTTACTATTTTTCCATAAGCATTGAACATAGAGGTTGATGTTTGGTGATAAACCTATGTTTAATTAATCTAAAAAAAGGTTCATAATAAACTTGATATATATTAACATTATAATCATTGGAAAGTTTATTCCGAGTACTACTATCATGCATTTGGGTTTGTCAATATTGTTTCATTTGAGCCCTCAATTTGAGGTCTAAAGGCCAGAAAAATGCAGAAAATGGGAGACCTTTGGGGGATCATTTTTGACAGGGATTTTGATAGAAAGAGTTTCAAACAAAGTTGCTTTCGATAGAAAGAGTTTCAAACAAAATTAAGGGGTTTCAATGGAAACCCATTTCTGTCAAAATTCAATGAGATAAATTTTAATATCCTAGCAAATTTTGATCCAAAATAGTAGCTTTCAATATAAACCCTTGTCAACCAATTTATTTTTTTCTTCTGCTATTAACAATTTCATTTAAATAAAGATGTCTTTTTTTTAAATTTTCTATTTATCAAATTTTAAGGATAATTCATATTTTTCACAAGGCATTTTAAACTGCATTTTGTTGGTGTGAAATTTTCAAAGAGCATTTTTTCAAAGGAAAGATATGGAAAATCAAATGACAAGGACAAATAAGGATTCACAAAAGTATTCACCTTAAAGGGAACAAAGGCATTGTGAAAATGAATTGGCAATATCATAAGAAGAAAATCTCTCTCTCTCTCTCTCTCTCTCTCTCTCTCTCTCTCTCTCTCTCCCCCCCCACTTTAGTCTTCTTAGGTGATTTAAACTTGTATGTTCTTTTTAGGATTACTCATACTCTCTCTCTCTCTCTCTCTATATATATATATATATATATATATATATATATCCTTTATCTTCTTAAAGGAGGGAAGAGAAAGGGAAATAGTTTATAAAATTATGTTATGATAGTTCCATCCATCAAAGAGAATGTAAAGAGGGAGTTCATGTTCTAGAACATGCTAGTAAACACATGAAAACTTATGAAAATTAGAGTTTTTTGATTAAGTGAAAATAGGTTTTGAAGGGGACCTCAAACCCTTTACAACATTAAGGAGAAATAAATCTCATCAAAACATAACAAAGAAGGGCCAAACAACAAGGATAAAATAGATGGAAACTAGGAACAAAAGATAGAAAACAGATAGCAACCAAAATAGAATAAGAAGATAGAAATAGAAAAGGAGAGAAGAACGTCTAGGCAGAGACAAAGTTGTGTGAAATTATTTAGAAGCTCTTCTTCTTCTATCTCAAGATGGTGCATGGTATCAGTAGCTTTTTTCAAGTCCTTAAGATCCTTGTTAGCGTTTTGCACCATCTTCTTCATATTGGCATGTGTTCTCTTACCAGGCCCATGAGGAACGCCAATAGGATTGGTGTCATTTTCATCTACCTATACAAGGGATTTCTCCTTGTTGGTGTTCTCCAACTTGTGAATGAGTATCCTAAGGTGTTCTAAAGAATCCTTCAGGATCTTAAAAATATGTTCACTGATCTTCTTAAGAGCATCCTCCAAACAAGTAACTCTTTCTTCAATAATAGAAAATTGATCATCCACCTTCTTATACCTTGAAGTTTAGGCTTCGTTCATTTCTTCAACATGATTAACAACCTTGGTGAGATCTTTGAGCTCTTCAAGGAAGGATCTATCCTTGCCAGGACCAATAGCCTCCATAAATTCCAATTTGTTGGTGAAGGACCTCTAATTTATCTTCATTTCGTTCACCTTGTTGAAAAACCATTTAAAAATCCTATAAAAATTCATTTCCCCTTCCTTAGCTATATGCAACACATTCATGTTGGGATCATTGCTACAATTATCAAATTTAGAAAAGGCAGCTTCCTCCCTATGGGTACCCATATCAACATCAATATTAACAAGATCACTTTGAGGAAGAGAACCACCACCAGTCACATTCTTCAAAATAATATCCCCTCTCATATATTCGTAAACAAATTCTTAGGCCTAGTGCTCACTGGAAGAGGTGGGGAAGGGAAATTAGAGTCTATAGGAATCAAATGAGCAGGGCTTTTAGGGACACATGGAGCATGGGGTGGGTAGGGAAAAGGGCTATCCCTACTAGCAACCCTAGGATTTCTGACCATAGAAGCTAAAATAATAAGTTTCTTTCAGGAATACCTAACATCTTCCTCAAGTTTAGTGTCCATTTTCTTTCTACCATCGACACCTTCCTCAACCCAAATCTCCTCCTTGATTTTATTCTTTTTCCTTCCTTTCAACATCTTCCCCTTCTTAATCTTAGTAGACCCAAAGGCCTCATTTTTACCCTTACCCTTGCTAACACATTTCTCTGGGGTATTAGAATCAGTGTCTTCCTCCAACTCAATATCAGAATCCCCATCCCCCTCAAAATCATCAAATTCATGAGAATCCTCATCCGAGGCCGAATGCTTAGAAATAGCTTGCTCAATAGAATTAGCTTTAAAATGATCAGAAATTAAAACCATAATCCCTTCATGAAGGGATGGATTGACCCTAGAACTCTTAATAGTTTATTTCAGAGAAAAAAAGAGATGATAGGGAAAAGATACCTTATGATTATGCCCGAAGTGGTTCAACAAAACAAAATGATAGCCATAAATGTGAGAGAATCTCCCATCCAAAATAATATATTACATGATGGCTAAGAGAACTAGCCTTCAAATATTCTTAATAGCCATAGGGGAGTAGTAGGTTTCAATTTTGACCAGGTTGTCCCTCTCTTTTTGATTTTTTGGAAACTTCATAATGGCAACATCTGTAAGCTTCTAATCTTTGTAGAACTTCTTCCCTACAATGAGCATACCAATAACCTCGACAATCATCCCTTCATAAATTTTGACCTTTCTCCCATCAATAGTCATATTCCCCTCCTTCCAATCCTTCTGAAACATTCTATTAATTGAAGAGTTACAACCATGAAAATGTTCCATGAAATTATTCATCTTACCCACCTCCAAGATCTCCCAAGCTTTGGGGTTTTTCTTCCAATCCTTATGGGATAAGGGCTCCCTTCTCTTTCTACTACCCCCCATAGCACCTCTAGAAAAACCACTAAGCACAATTCATAGAGAAACTAGAAAGTGTGTGAAGTCATTTCATAAAACACAAGCCAATATAGGGTAAAAAATACCTAGAAAGTGTGTGAAGTCATTTTATAATTACTAACCAAACTGTCAGTCAGACAACCACATTTAATTATCATTATTGCTTGGGTCATTGGAAAGTGAATCCTAATCAGATTTAAGTACACCCAAACCTCTATGTATCCTATCATGTTATAATATGTCCTTGGTGTCATAGGCGAGGTCCATCTCACCTTGTCAAATCACTTGTTTGTCAAATCTCACTGCCAGATTGGCTATCCAATCCACCATGGAATTAACCCCCCTAAACCTATACGAGAAAAAACAATTATCAAAAGAATTAATAATTCCCCTTTCCTTAGATATAATATTATTTATTATCCATGAGGGGGGAGACAAACCCTTAAGACATCTAATTATATTGTTGCAATCTCCTTCAAGCCAAACCTTAGTGTAGCCCTTTTTTTAGCAAGCATGAGGGATTGAAGAGCTTCCATTGCCCCATATAAGTGTAAATTAGAGGTTGAATGGTCTACCAAAGTGTGATATGCTAGTCAACCCATAAAAAGGATAGGTCAAATGGTCTAGAAAATTGTGTTATTCTAGTCAACTAATCCCAAAAATGAATGAAAATGAGAGGAAAAATATGCTAGAAAGTTGTGTTATGCTAGTTCAACCAATCCTAAGGATAGCCATAGAAATCATTGTATCCAAGGAAATCCACCAAAAATTTATAAAGGAGAGTGATCTAGCCCTAGAAAATTATATTATGCTAGTGTACTCTACTTGAAATCCTTAAAATAAACAAAATATTTGCAATATATGCCCCCCTTTAAGATAGAAAAATATAACCATGTTGACATCTTAAGTAAATGAGAAACAAGGATAAAGAACCTTTAACACAAAGGAGGCATCCCACAATCAACACCCATTCCAATCCAAAGAGGTCACAACTCCTATGAGTCAATGAAGGGATGAATACAAAGAGATACCATGCAAGAAGTGTAAAAGGGATCATTTTGAATAATGTCAAAAAAAGATGTAGAACAATAAGGGAAGAATTTACACCTTCTCCAATTCTAGATAAAGAGATTCTTGAGGAAGGATGACACACTTTTAGCCCCTAAGGTAAGGGATTTTTTTACCATGGACACACGATTGCAAACAATGAAGAGCATATGATCAAGGAAGAATATCTCTTGTATAGGAGAGAATCCCTAATGTAAACAAACAATTCCATGTAATATTGAATATCACAAGATAAATAAATGCCACTTATCCAAGAGAAAAGAAGATCCTTAGAAAGGATGAGATAGATTGAAATACTACCCTTTCCCCCCAAGTTTAGAGACAAGAATAAGATTAGGGAGGACTATTATGTTACCCACGAAGTATGATTACACTTGAAATTGTACCACCATGAATAAAAATGAGCCCCTAATGGAGAGGCTAACAATATCACATGGTGTAGGGAAACATAATAGGATCTTAAATATTATTTGAAATAATCATAACTGAAGATTAATTCATTGTCACATGTTATGTGAATGGTGTCATAATCTATGAGTTTTTGTATTTTTTAATGCAAAGCTTCACATTCATTAGTAGAGTGGTCATGATATTGGTGATACATGCAAAAAGGGATATTCACAAGATTTTGACTATGCTTCTTTTTCCATTTAGGTCGAGTAATCAACTAAGCATGAAGAAGGTTTGGTAAAATGATCTCTTGATTAAAGTAAGCATAGAAGAAGCGTTAGATAGTGAATGAGGGGATGTTGAAAAAGGAGGATCTATTTGAAACCAAATGATTACATAGGTTTATCATGAGTCTAAAATATTTATTGCACACATCCTTAACCATGTTGAAGATTAGTAGTTGAAATTTTAGGATAATTAGGTTGAACAAATGACACACTAGGACCTTTAAAGGGTTTCATGTTAAAATTAGGAACTTTATATTTGCCCAAAAAAGATGGCATAAATTATAATGAGCCCCAATCATCTTCTAAAAGGGAACTTTTAGAGAAAAAGTTTCTTTAGTTTGAGAAGATATGTTTTTTTTTGAAATGGTGTAGGATTAGAATCAGATTTAGTTTGTAGGAAATGTTTTGGTTTATTGTCAACGACAAGGGTATATATGATATTGGTGTAGATGAAATTTAGTTTGTGATGAAGTGTCGAAGGAATGATGTGCATGGCATGTAGCCATTGTTAAGAGAAGATTATAATTAAGAGAATTGGGTATGACATGAATAGGATTAGGTAAGGTGATAGGACCTACTTTAATAGGTAAAGTAATAATCCCCATAGTTTGTTTAGCAACATTTTCAAAACCCACAAATAGAAATAGAATAAGGTTTAATTAAAGAAACATCTACATTAATCTTGTGTAATAAGTAAATGCTACAAACATTAAGTCCTAAGGTATTATCAACTAAATTTCTTTGAATAAGATTACCATTGATAAGGACAAAAACCATAAGGGAATCATGTTGATCTTGTATTTCATTAGGAGGAAACTCATCTTGAGAAAACACAATTTGAGTTTTGTTATTGGTCACATTCATTCATTCCAATATGGAAGTTATATTAGCTTGATCAAGAGGTGGGATAGTCATGTTTATCAAGACCCATTGTAATACTTCATGATATGTAGGTGAAGTTTAAAGAAGCTTCCAAAGGGATATCTTGGTAGGAGTAGAAAAAAATGTTCTACTAAATCATACTCCTTTCCAAGATTTTGAGGGAGATGGGGTGCAGGAGGAGGCACCGGTTGAGAAGTAGGAAGAGGAAGAAAAATTGAATGAGTATGTTGTCTATTATTTCTTGTGTTATATGTGTGATCGATGGCATGATAGTTGGGTTGTTGAGAACCTTTCACCACAAAAATTGGTTTATTTTGTTGTAGAGGGGTATCTTGATGAAGATGAAGAATAACCTTAGGATTTTCAATAACCAAAACATTGAAAACATTTACTTTATCAAGCTCTTGATTGTTTATGGGTTTATCACTTGAAGGGAGAGCATTAGTGAAAGTGGAAATGATATTATTCTCTTCTTCTAAGGTGTTATTATGAGTAGGAAAATATTTAGAATGGGGATTAAGGACTTCCATCAATGGTTCATCTCTAAAAGAAATGTCAAATAAAGGTAAGGAGATATTAAGAAAGGTATTTATAATTTCCTCCTCTTAATCCAAAATATCCTCATGAAGGGGGTGAATTTTGGGCCAAGGATAAATAGCATGCATGAATGTGTCATCTCTAGAGGGAGTAGAAGAAATGTCAACCATAATATCATGTTTTTTTATAAAGTTTGCTTCATGTGGAAGAGAATAATCAATGTCATTTTCTAGTGGTTCATCCCAAATAGGAGAATATTAAAGGGTAGGAACATCTCTATGAATAAAGCACATTTTAGGAGAGGAATAATCGTGACTCACTAAAGCTTCATCTTTAAAAGGGAAGGGATGGGAAGGAAAGTAGGGTTATATATCCTTCTCTTGGACCAAAATATCTTCATGGGAGAGATTCATTTCAAGAGAAGGATCAACATCATCCTTCAAGATATAAGATCCATAAGAAGGATATTTTTTTTTAAAATATTAATAAGTGCTTCTTGTGCTAAAATTCTATCATGGGTGGCATAAATTTTAGTGCAGGGAATATTATGATTATGGATGAAATTAAGAACTAAAATATCATCATATGCATGAAAGGAAACATCTTGAAATTCTTGAAAGAAACTTGAAATTGAACATACAAGAACTGAGATATTTTCAATGAAATTTCCAAACAGATATTTTAGTATTTTTTTATTGTTTTGAAACATATAAGAACAAAAAGGAAATGCAAGAATGAAATAGATCTACATTTGGTAAAACTAAATACAACAATGTAATTCATATAAATCAAATATAGAAACCAAATTAGAATTGGAAATGTTATGAGTCGGGTTCACCAAAATGTACAATAGGTGAACCTATATACCTAAATGCATAAAATGTATGATGTAAATATTGACTAATGCAATGCATAAAAAGGAAATATAAACAACAAATCAGAATGGAAATGTTAGACGTCAAGTTTTCCAAAAATGTATAATATGAAAAGGGGATCATGCATAAAAGGATTGATTTCCCTAGTTCATAAGACACATTGGAATTAAAAACCACCTCAAGAAAAAAATTATTGACACCACTGTGTAAGAAATATGCCAATGTAATATCATTTCCTTTGGTGTTTCTATTACTTTGTTTCTTACAATTGAGAAGGAGATAGATAAGACAGATAATCAAACTATGAAGTGAATCAATTGATCTAAAAGGTGGATGTAGAGAGGAATTAGAGAGGGTTTTGAGTCCACCTAGAAATTATAGAGGAATTATGTTGCTACAGATCTAATTTTTTGATGGTTGGGAACCTACAAGTACCTATAAATGCATATCTGGGACCTGAAGACTGTAACCTAACTCCTTGCCAAATCTAAGTTGGACCTTGAGGGTAAAGATAGCCAAACCCAAATTCTACCTAGGTAAAGAACATCAAACCCATTCTATACCTTGGATTTTGGTCTGAATCTAGCAAGCATGCTTTGTCTGGTCCCCATCTTCCTATTTTTTTTCTACAGCTCTGTGGTTGGTTACATAAAGAATACTTAATAACTAGGTCCCTAACTCTCCTTGGGGATTAGATATCCTATCCAAGTAGCTATATTTTATTTTTATGGAGACACATTTAAATATCGATCCAAGGAGGTATACTTGAAATGATGCAACACAAGATGTTCACTAAGTACCCATTAAAGCCATTTACTAAGAAATTGTAGGAAATGAGATACATAAAGCAAATATTATTATATAGCTGCAGGAAGTTAAATGCTTGAAGGAACTTAACTAAAATATCTTGCAAAATGGAATACTAATCTGACTTACTTAATTAAAGAAAATAAAGTTTAGTTCACACCAAACAAGGACTACTTTATCTTCTTTTTCTATAGGAATAGACGCACAGACTAGATTCCAGTGGCTGTAGGAACAGTCAATGTGGGAACTTTGGAAACTATGGATGAAGAAAAAGAAAACTACACTAAAGGAGGAATGTCTCACTAAGTGGTCCCCCTTAGTGAGTATTCCTAAAACCTCAATTACTCATAATATACTCAACTTCATTATCTATTCATAAACACAACTTGTTACATGCATAAATTGTCATAAAACTAGAAAACAATCTTTATCCAATCTATATCTCTCCATCAACTTACTACCTATGGAGGGGAGTAGCATTTATTTATACTGAAAAAAAAAATACAACTTAATTTAATGCACACACCACAAGTAAGGTGGGCCATAAATTGTTCCATAGAAAGAGGAACACATTAACTAATTCATCAGTGAATAGAAAAATCGCTCATTAAGAAAAGAACAAATATAGTGTCCACTATCATGGATTTCCTTGACAATGATAATCTTACCCTATGAATCGAGCAATTTAAATTTGAAATAACATCATCTACATACTTTCTTTGAATGCTTCAGCTCACCTGGACTGGGTCTTTGAGAAACCACCAACTACCTTTGCTACAGGACCGATTCCTTGCAATCCTTCATCACTCCAATCTTCAACACGATGCCCCTATTTCATTAATACAAATAGAAAAAAGAAAGACATTCCATGAAATATGCAACATGTCCATTCACCATATACTAAAAATTTATGAAAACAAACTATAAAATATCACATTAAAATCATGTTGCATAATAAAGGTTTTATAAGTTCAAACCATGAATTCTTAATGCTCAAAGGTTGTAGGAAAGTCTTTTCAACTATGGACAAGAAACCAAAGTTTAATGGTGTAGACTATAAAAATTAGTTTAAAACAACAAGGATGTGATCAAAATAAGATGTAAAATATGTGCATCTTTGTGTCTCATCATTTCCCCCTTCGAAACTCATGTTGATCCTGCAGCATTGTAGAGCTTTGCTACTTTCTTGAAATCTCTTGCATCTGTCTCTTTGTTGCTTCTTGAGCCTCAAACTATCTAATAGAACCCTCTTGATCACTCCCACTTCTAAATCCTCATGTTTTCCATGTTTTCATTCATCTCTTTAATATTATGGTGGTAAAGGGGCCACATGAGAAGTGGTGGCTAAAATGTCATGGGAAACCACAACTCTAGCCTGGCTTGCCTTCTGAATCTGATATACTTTGGCACCCACTACATGGAAGCCCTGAAGTTAAGGGGACTGTGTGGTTCCATTCTCTTTAAGAATGTGGGAAGACTTTCCCATCATGAAGTGATTCCAGAGAAATCCCTCTAACCAATGTGATAAGGCATTCTACGAAATTCCTTATAGACCTGTTCCCTAATGTCAAAATTCTACTCTCTTCATTTTGGCTTGATGGATCCATAAGTAACTCTATGCCAATCTGAATATAGTTTATCTGGGGTTCCGCTTTTAGGCCTGAGAGGTAATGGTTCATTTCTCTCTTTCTCTGCATAAACCTCCCATTGTTTCCCATAATTAACCTCATTTCTCATCCAAGACATTAAAGCTCTTAGATGAACATCCCTAATGTAATACAAGGTGTTTCATTCTATATTGGAGGGAGCATCATATTATGAAGATAAATTTCATAAAGTAAATTCCTAATCCTCTCTAGGGCAGACTAAAAAAGTGCATAAAAATCTTGTGGAGTTTGAATGTTAGGAGATAAATCCTTAAGAACTCTCATTAATTTAAACAATAAATATTGTTCTTGTAAAAAAAAGGTATATACCTTGGGAGGTGATCTTCATTCTTCTATTTGTGAAGTAAGACTCAACACTGAGTCCAATTTTTCTTGCAAATGTTGAATTTCTTGCTTTTTCTTCTCAATTTCCTTCTGCATTTTCTTCTTCTCTATTTCCCACAAGCTGTATTGAAACAACACCTGGTAATAAAAATTAAAAGAGAGGCACTAGAGAGTGGTAGGACCAGATGTTGTCTTTGGCTTCCAAACCCTTTCTAGATATTTTATTATGGGTGTCCTTCAATACGGCACCAATGTTGTATGTTTCAAGAAGCTAGATTGATGGCTTGCAATTGACTCAACAAGTGCTTCAACCAAATCATTCAAATTTTAAAATCCTTCCTTAGTTTCTAGCTATTCTTTATGGTTTGAATCCTTTGGTTTATTAACATATCGAGTCTCCTAATCAACAACATCTTCTTCCCCTAACACAATGAATGGAATGGATGCTTCCTTTTTTATAATCCTAGAGATTCTCCTAGTTGGAGTTTTTGTAGTTGTCGAATGAGATGTTCTAGGGGTTTTCCTTTTAATAGTGTTATCCATGGAAGATGGGGTTGCAGGAGGTGTTTTCCTCTTTTTACTCTTGTGGATAACATTTTGAGGGGTTTGTTCTAAACTTTATTCTTGAATTATTTCTGCATCCTTCCCCTTTTCCTTTTCTTTCTCACGGTCAGACCTAATCTAAATTGGGACAGTTGAAAAATAAGGAACTAATTCCTCCTTTTCTGTTACAAACTTCCTGGCCTTCTTGGCTACAGGACAGGTAGAGGAAGGGGATTTTGTGGGAATCACAATTCTCTCAATATTGGGCTGCAAATCCCTAGCTACTCTAAAATCTTCCCACTCACTGGGAGGCCTATCTCTCAAATATCTCTCTATTACT
Organism: Chamaecyparis obtusa; assembly: GCA_027943335.1. NCBI lineage: Eukaryota > Viridiplantae > Streptophyta > Pinopsida > Cupressales > Cupressaceae > Chamaecyparis > Chamaecyparis obtusa. The sequence goes on from BSBK01009206.1 coordinate 122,495, forward strand.
AACTTGACCAACCTATGATGAGTTATAGAATTTTGATTTCCTTTTTGTGTCTCACTAGAACTGGTTAACAAGAAATGATATAGGAAACTAGATACATTTATCATTTGGCTATGTCGTATGTGACTGAACAATTTAAAATGATGATAATGTAAATAGGAAATTTGCCCTTCATAGGTTAAATACTTGATGATGTGCCTATAAATTTTTGGCTATGGCACATGTAGAGACAATCTTTTGCATCCTTTTTTTCCTACCTCCAACTTATTATCACCTGGTCAGGTAAAATCTTCCCTAACGGATCTGGCATCATGGTTGTTGGGATACTGCTCTCCCATGGCTGGAAACCCAATTACTTCATTGATTCTTTCCTCAGTAGCCAACACTGTGAGACCCCATACTACTACCTCTATCCCATTAAATGTGTGCATGAACTCAAAAACTACATTATCATCAAAATCAATCAGTCTCATAAATTAATTCAACCATCCAATGTTATTGAACCTTTGTACAACATCCTGGTCTTGCAAAAAGGATGCATGTGAAGTGGGTTTATGTCTTATCAATTTTCCTTCCATGGTCTAAAAATCAATTTTTCTTCCCTCACTCTGATCACAATTCCTTCTTTATCCTATTGTTTCTGCTTGAAAACTCTATTTGGATTATGATGCAGACATAAAATAATTTGAAACAAAGTTTAAAAGAAATTATTAATGGAAGAAGGAAGTACTGCATTTTCATCATTCAAATTGGGTTCAAAAGGCAGTAGGATATTATGACAATGATAGGTAGAGAAAAAAGGTTTGTACTTCCATAACAATGTGAAGTTAAAATGATAAGACTTCATGATGGAAATGACGTGTGAATTAAAGATTTGGTGTTCACTCTCATCCCCTTCAAAAAAGGTGGCATGCGTCCATACATGCTAAAAGATTTCATAGTTGGTGGAATCATAAATGCAATAGATTATCATGCAATATTTATAGCATGTAATAAATAAATGAAAAATTTTGCATACTTGGAAAAATTTCTTTGTATTGATGGTGAAGCAGATTGATTGACGTGGCTGACGTAAGCTCAAAGTACAAAACTTAGAGAATGAAACTGTGAGGTGGAGACTTGGATGAAGTCAAAGATTATAGATGTGGGAATGTGATGAAAATATATTATGAAGAAGATTACCTCCTAAGGAAAGGAAGTATTTATTATGATAATCTCCATTGAGGTCAAGAAGAAGCTACAGGAAGAAGACTAGAGTCATCTACTGCAGGAAGCTCCTGTAGATCTGAGTGCTCAAATTGCCAAAGGAATTCATCCTTGTAGGTAGGATTATGGTACATGTGTAGCCTGTGACCATTGACCAGTAACTTAAATTGGATAGGATCAATAGTTTCCAATTATACAAATCCATTATCAATATTGTTTCTATTTCATACGGGCCTAGCCATCTAGTAGTCAACTTGCCTTGATTTGTTTGAAACCGAGAGTCATGAAACAATGCCTAGTCACCAGTTGTAAATTTCTTTGTCTTGATGTGACTGTCATGCCATTTCTTTCATTGCATTTGAATTAATTCTATTTGTTGCAGAGCGGACTTCCTTGTTTTATCAAGTGCATTAAGCTATAGGAGGTGCTCTTGTTGTGCTATAGGAAGATCAATATCCAACTCTAAGGCTATTTAAAGAGTCTTATGTTCTAATTCAATAGACAACATTGCATTTTTTCTATATATAAACTCAAATGGGCTAAACCCAATTGTTATTTTCCAAGTTATTCTATAGGCCCATACGGCTTCAGGAAGCCTACTGCTCCAATCCTTTTTATGCAACTGCACATTTTTGGTTAAGATAGATTCAAGCTCTTTGTTAGTTACCTCTTCTTGGCCATTGGCTTGAGGATTCTATGGGCTTGAATTCCTATGGCATATTTTATATTCTTCCATCAATGTTGTGATCAATATTGAACTGAATTGGGCACCTTAGTCTGTGACAAGTTCTCTTGGAATACCATATCTTGTGAATATTTATTCATATAGAAATTCAGAAACCTTGTTGTCCCTAGCATGCATCATGCCTCTAACCTCCACCCACTTAGTGACATAATTGGTGCAGACTCGATATAGGAATATCCATTAGATAAGGGCTCAATAGTACCAACAAAGTCCATTCCCCATTTGTCAAAGGGTGTAACAACTACTTGAGGATATAAGGGTATTTCATAAAACTTTGTAGGGTGGCCCATTCACTAGTGTCTATCACATTTCCTTATATAGACCATTGCATCTCTATGTAAAGTAGGTCAGTAATATCATGTTGCTAATATCTGCATGACAGATCTCTTGGCTGCAAGGTGTCCACCACAAGGCTCATCATCATGACATGCATGAAGGATGTCATAAGTTTCATCCTACCTCACACATCTTCTCATGACTTGATCAGGTCCTATATAAAATAAGCAACTAACCATCCATGTGAATTTGAAACTCTTCTCTACAAGTAATCTCTTCTCCTTGGGTGAGAAGTAGGCTAGAATCTTGTTAGCAACCAGATAGTTAGCAATGTCTTCATACCATGGCATTTGAGAAAATATAGCAAACAAATGTTCATTTGGAAAAATGTCATCAATCACCTAAGAGTCACCAACAGTAGTGTTCTAAATTCTAGACAAAAAGTCAGTGACTACATTAGATTTTCTTGGTTTATCAATGATAGTCAAGTCAAATTCCTATAATAATAGAAGCCGGTGTGTCAATCTCCCAAAGATCAATGGCTTATTCATTAGATACCTAATTATTGCATGATCAGTATGGAAAAAAACTTGATACCCTATGACATAGTGGAAGAATTTGTTAAGGGCATAAATTACTGCTAGAAGTTCTTTTTCTGTAACAATATAGTTTAATTTCAAGCTTTGCATATTCTTGTTGATGAATTAAATAGCATGCTCAATGGACTCTTCTTTTTTTCCAAGAACTTATCCAATAGAAAAATTTGAGGCATCAGTGTGTATATGAAATGGAAGAGACCAATTTGGACCTCTGAGGATAGGTGCTTGCGTAAGGAGAGTCTTCAACTATAGGAAAGGGTCATCACATGTTGTCCAATTGAATTATGAATCTTTAGTATGGAGGGTATACAATGGACTAGCTATTTTTCTAAAATCTTTGATGAACCTTCTATAGTAACCAACATGGCCTAAGAAGCTTTGACTATCATTTTTCTTGGTGGAGTAGGAAAAGTGAGAATCACTTCTATTTTGGTAGGGTCAACTTGTATACCAGCTTGAGAAATATAATGGCCTAAGACAACACCTTCTTGCATCATCATAAAAAACTTCTCACTATTAAAAGAAATATTATGTTCTTCACACTTTGTCAAGAGTTTCTACAAATTAGCTATGGCCTCTTCATATGTGACTGCATAAGTTATAAAATCATCCATATAGATTTTCATGCAGTCATGAGAAATATCTGAGAAGATACTGATGACTTCCCTTTGAAATGTTGTTGGATAATTACATAATCCAAAGGGTAAGACAAAGTATGAAAATGTTCCCCATGGGCATGTAAAAGTGGTCTTTTCTTTATCCTCAGGGGATATTCTTATCTGATTGTATCCATTGTACCCATCCAGAAATGAAAAGTATTTCTTCCCAACCAAAGAATCTAGCACTTGGTCAACAAATGGAAAAGGAAAATGGTCCCTCCTAGTGGCATTGTTCAACTTCCTATAATCCACACAAACTCTCCATTTCCCTCCCTTCTTGGGTACAATTACTAATGAAGAAACCCACTGACTATCTGATATGGGGTATATAAAGCTAGTAGTCAACAAATTTTGCAATTCATTTTTGACTATTTCCCTAAGGGCAGGGTTTAGTCTCCTCTGAGATTGTCTTACAGGCATACTACCTTATGTGATATATATTATATGGGTACATAATTTTGTATCTATCCCTTTCATATCCCCATATTCCTAGGAAAATATAGTCTTGTGTCATTGCAGGAGCTTTGTTAAAGCCACTTGTTGGGACTGTGTGAGAATGTTTTTTATGTTCAAGCAGCAGCCTGGAGATACCTCTATCTAATTTTTTATTTCTAATATGGAAGCATCAGTTAGGGTAGGTGTGTGAATCTCATGATTTAGAAATTTATGCAATATAGTATGAGAAAAATAAAAATTGGAGGATTCTGATTTAGGATATAGTGGTTGCAAGGAGCATTGGATATTGGATGACCAAACAAGGGATTTCTCCTCCACTCCACAATCGTTCTGCATGATATTTGTGAGTAGTTCCTCTTCCCATTGAAATTTCAAGAAAGGATTCCTTTGAAGAATCATCAGCTGTGCTACTAAATTTATCTCTTCACATTCTTCTTCGAAGTCTGGCCAAATTGGTTGAGCTAAATCTTTTTGAGGATGAGCAGGGGAATATAGGGCTAGATTTTTCATGGAAAGACCATCTGAAATGGTCATATCTCTTGATTGAAAACCTATTTGTGAATTATTAGTGGCCGACCATGGCCGAGCAAGGATTATTGGTTAACCTTGAAGTGTTACCTTAGGGGATAAAATCATGAAGTCTGTTGGATATTCCCAAGAATCTAAACTTACAACTACATCCTCTACCATCACGTCAAGTTTCATAGTTGAGTTGTCTACAAGTTGTAGGACAGTGGGACTAGACCTAAGACCTGGGATATTAAGTTGTTTTATGGTGTGTTTTGTCATAAAATTAATGGCTTCTCCTATATCAATCAGGGCATTTTTCACAGGTTGGCCATTAATGATAATTTCAACTACTGGGCTACCTAGATAAGAATATTTGGGAACTTCCACCTTGCCTAACATGATATCTGCTAACTAGCCAAGAACATGGATAGTTTGGGGATCTTTCTTCTTTCTTCTAGGTTTCTTTATGCAAGCTTCCTTAATATTAATTCCATACAAGGGAACATCTTTGATGGCTTGGAAGAGTGGATTTTCTTAAGCTGGTCAATGATATCAAAGATTGTTTCTTCTTGAGGTTGGGGTCCTTCATCTTGTCGTATTTTGGGAAAATGTGGAACAACTTCCTTTGGAATATCAGTTTCTTTTGGTGGATTAGATATAAGAGGAACAATAGGGGTATCCATTGATTCAGTCTCTTTAACCGATACTTCTATGATTACTGGGGACTCTGGTGTATGTAATGTAGTTTCAGACCTTAAATGAATGTCATTGATATTGAGGGCATAAGCTAGGTACTGATCTACAGAGTAAAGAGGTTGTTGTTTTTTTTTCTTAATATTTGGATTTGGAAGAGGTTAGGTAGGTAACTGAGTTGGCTTGGGTGTGCCTATATTGGCTATAGGAGGAGGCACAATTGCTGGTGGAGGAGGCTGAGAAGTTGGCTGAAAGAACCCAAAGTTTTGGTTTTGCCACTGCTGGCCTCCTTTCCATTGTGGTTTTTGTTTCTAGTTACCCTGAAGTGGTTTCCATCCTCCTTGGTTTTGTTTCCACCCTCCTTGAGGATTTTTCCAATTTCCTTGTGGATTTTTCCATTGAGGACTATTATAATTGGGCCATTGAGGTGGAGGTATATTCCAAGGCTGAGGTTGATTATTAAATGTAGGGGGCCATTGAGTTCCATAAGAATTAGAGAATGGACTAGAGAAAATCAAAGGATCTTGTGGAATACCTTGCCTTGGAGCCCACGGTTTTCTTTTAGCAATATAAAATACCCAGTCATCATCTCCTAGAACTTGGTTGAACTCGGTGGGAAGATTCTTGGCTTCCAAATTGGATATTGTCTTGCATTTGCAATCCATTTTCTTGTGTCTATAGTGAGGAAATAATTTAGCTAGGATGGCTTCAACTTCATCATGCTTCTTCTTTTCTTGCATAGTATCCACCTGATTTTCCAAATTATTGATAATGTCCTACTTTAAATCTAACAATAGATGAGTTATCTATGTCCTTGAAACTCCAACACCATTGGATTTTCCCATAGTAGACTTGTATGCTCATCCTTTCTTTCCAAAAACTCTAGAATAATTGAGGCAAATTTTATGTATATCCTCCCAAGGAACTTGGGTGATATCTCCTCCTGCCATTAAGTCTAAGGCTTTAGTGCATCCCTCATTTACTCCTCGTAGAAAGTGTAGCTTTTGGGATTCTCCATTAAGCTCATGTTGAGTATTCTTTTGCAAGCTGAAAATAAATTGATATATAAAGTCTTCTAAGCTTTCATCCTCTTTTTGGGACATCTTGAAGATGGCATCTCCTCTCAAATCATTCCCTCTACAACACTCCTTGCATTTTTCTAGGAATTTAGTCTTCATCTCATTCCAGTTATGAATAGCATCATCTCCTAGTCCCATGAACCATCTCAATTTTGACTCTTTTAAAGTTGAAGGGAAGAGTTTAAGCCTATGGGCATCAGTAGTGTAGTAAAAACTTATGCAAAGGATGTCAAACTCAAAGAGGAAGCTATCAGGGTCTTTTGTTACTAGGCCATAAAACTTGGGTAAGGATGATGCAAGGATAATCTTGAGATTATTTTTCTTATGCTGATTAGAGATTGGGAATGGAAAGGTAGCAGGTGGATTTTCCATTTCTGGACCTCTTTGTTGACCTCCTAGCTAATAAACCACTAAAGGAAGATAGTTGTCAAGCTCTTGATTCAGATTGAAAAGGTCTTCAGGTGGTTGAAGATGTAAATTGGCCAAGATTTCTGTAAAAGGATTGAGGTCTATAGGTTCTTCTTTTGAAGAGGATGAGGATGTGGGAAAATATTTAGTAGCATCAGAAAAGGGGTTTAATTCTTCTTCCTCAGAAGTTTCCAATTGTATAAAAGGTTTTGCAATCTAATTATCGGGGTGATTAGGAAGGAATCTTCCTAGAGAATCTCTCCTTCGACTTCTATACATTCGGTTGATCTTTGGGATTTCATGGGACTTCTTGAAAAAGTAACTAAAAAATCTTGAAAGTGTTAAACTAATCCTAAGAATGGCTAGACTTGGTTCTTAGCTGACACCATCCCAAGCAACGATGCCAAAAATGGTTGGTTCCATAAAGAGTACTTAATAACTAGGTCCTTGACTCTCCTTGGGGATTGGATATCGTATACAATTAGCTATATTTTCTTATTATGGAGACATTTAAATATCAATCCAGGGATGTATACTTGAAATAATGCAGCATAGGATGTGCACTAAGTACCCATTAAATCCATTTACTAAGAAATTGCAGGAAATGAGATACATAAAAAAAATACTATTCTATGGCTACAGGAAGTTAAATGCTTGAAGTAACTTAACTAAAACATCTTGAAAAATGGAATACTAATCTGACTTACTTAATTAAAGAAAATAAAATCAGTTCACACCAAATAAGGACTACTTTGTTTGTTATTTCTGTAGGAATAGACACATGGAATGGACTCTAGTGGCTGGAGGAATAGTCAATGTGGGAACTTTGGAAACTATAGATGCAAAAAAGGAAATCTACACTTATGGAGGAATATCTCACTAAGTGGGGCCCCTTAGTGAGTATTCTTGAAAACTCTATTACTCATAATATACTCAACTTCATTATCTATTCATAAACACAACTTGTTATATGCATAAATTCTCATAAAACTAGAAAACAATCTATATCCAATCTCTATCTCTCCATCATCTTACTACCTACATAGAGGAGTAGCATATATCTATACTGGAAAAAAAACTACAACATAATTGAATGCACACACCAAAAGTAAGGTGGGCCATCAATTATTCCATAGAAAGAGGAACACATTAGTTGATTCATCAATGAATAGAACACTTGCTCATTAAGACAAACATAAATATAGCATCCACTATCCTGGATTTCCTCGACAAGGAGAATGTTTCCCTATGACTCGAGCAATTTAAATTTGAACTAACATCATCTATATAATTTCTTTGAATGCTTCATCTCACCTGGCCTAGGTCTTTGAGAAACCACCAACCACATTTTCTACATGACCGATTCCCTGCAACTGTTCATCTCTCTAGTCTTTAGCATGATGCCCCTATTTCATTAATACAAAAAGAACAAAGAAAGACATTCCATGAAATATGCAACATGTCCATTCATCATATACCAAAAATTTATTAAAAAAACTATAAAATATCGCATTACAATCATGTTGCACAATAAAGGTTTTGTAAGTTCAAACTGTGAATTCTTAATGCTCAAAGGCTATAGGAAAGTCTTTTCAACTATGGACAGGAAACCAAAGTTTAAAGGTATAGACTATAAAAAGTAGTTTAAAATAGCAAGGATGTGAACAAAATAAGATGTAAAATATGAGCAGCTTTTTGGCTCATCACTCTATAACATGTTCCTCACATAGAAAAATGGAGAAGAACGTTGGGTAAAGGGGTTTTCCTTAGTCAAACCTCTGTTTAGCAATCAACCTTTGAAAATGAAAGAAAATTTCATAAGGAAAGAATAAATATAAGCTAGATCTAAATTTTAAATCACCTTATACCTTACTGGTGAAATGCTTCTTTAGATGTGATCACAAATTCTATTTCAATAACTTGAACTCCACAAAAACCAAAAAGGGAATCATGAGAGATAAGGCTTGGATTTATGGATGTTGTGGTTTTCCACAATGCTTGGTGAAGAAGAATAATAATGCCTTAAAGTCTTGGATGCTCAATTATAGAAGAAGTATTGAATTTTGATTGCTTTATTGATTCATGATCATGAATTCTTGTCAATATTAATGGGTCATAAAGTATATCAAAATGAAGAGAGATAGGGGATTTATATACCCAATCCATCATTTCAGGGGTCAAAAATCAAGAATGATAACCATGGGGTTAAATTTCCTACAAATATAAAGACATAGGGCCTTAGGCCACAACACTTCAGAAGAGAATGCCTTTTGTGTTTTTTACCCACCAATCAAGGTCCAATTTCAGACTATGGAACCTGAAAAGCTAGAGCGTGCAAGATTTGATTGGACAAATAATTTGAGGTCGAGAGAGAATGTAAATGCCATAAATTCTAATATAGGACCTAGGAGATGAAATGAATTATTTGATTGGAGGAAAAATAGTGGAGCTCACTTATAAATAAGGAATAACCTCAAGTTTTGAAGAAATTGATTCGATACAAGACTTATAATATTAATTTGAAGATCCAGTGAGCATTAGGAGAGCATGAAATTAATGTGGAAACCCATACATACTAAAATGAGGCTAAAATGAGCACCTAATTAAGGGTGTTTACTTTTTAGGATGATATATAGACACACACACACATAAATATGAACCATTGGACATGGTACTTATGAATAGTAACAAATATCCTAGCTAAATCTCAAAATGTATTAATATTTGAAGAGCGTAGTGCATAAATATCATTATATGACAAGTGGGAAAGATGTACTTGAAATGCTATATTGGCCTACATGTAGATTCATGGTTGTGTTACTTTATCATAAGTAGAACTCAAATGGACGATTTTGTGAAGTTTAAGATAAATTTTGTTATGGAATTAAAAAACATCATATTTATTATTTAAGTGGACTTCAAATGGATCATTTTGCAAAGCTTAAGCTAAATTTTGTTGTGGAATTAATGGACATCATATTTAGGAAACCTATCAATGTATTTTGGGCCAACTCTATAGCGAGTAGTGAAATATCAAGGGATTACCATGGTGCATTATTTGTACATGTTTAGTCAAGAAACTAAAATATTTGGTGGGAATAAAAATTTCATATGACATTTTTAAATTTTGAACAATGACTACACATGGTTTTTGACTCTAGGGAGGAACCTTCCTCCCCATAGCTTGACCCTCCCCCCAATATGAATATTGAGAAAACTCAAATTGGTCCATAGGGGGTGCATGAAGAATTTGGCCACTTGTCGTATGTTGCTTCATCATCTGATACCAGTAATAATGGTGTGAACAATGGAGGTGAAACCTTGAAGCTTGATTGGAAAGGTGTGTTGGTAGGGTTTTCTACCAGTTCCCTTGAATCCATCCTCCTTAACTTTATTTAGACTGAAGAAGGGACAAAAATTCACCTCCCTAATACTACTATGGACCAGATTGTTCCTTAGATACACCTGGCTTTGGTCAAGAGGTTCTTTTACTTCTTCCCCTCCATTGATATGGTTAGACACTACATTGTATCTCACTAGAATTTGAAAGGAAGTGTAATGATTTTAGAAATGCCAAGAGCGATTTTCCTTTTCGAGTTTATGACACAAAAAGATCTAATTTTTTTCATCTCTATTTCATGGGCACATGGAAAGCATTTTCTAACTCTCTCCAAATGGAAGCCATGGTTTGACCCTTCTTCAAAGCTCAGTTGGTTGGCACCTATTTGGGTTATAATATCGAGTCTTCCTCTTGAATTATGGGATGAACAAATTTTCCAATGGGTGGGCAACTCATTTGGCCACTATGTCACAATAGATGCAGTTACATTAGCTAAATCCAAGTTAGTCTTTCCTTAGTTTTGTGTTGATGTTGATATCAATAAACCTCTTCCACATTTTGTAACGCTAAAATCCAAATGGGACAAGTGGATGCAAGCTTTTTTTATGAGAATTCCATACTATATTTTCAAATATGTGCTAAACAAGGACACACTATATTGGACCTTAAAGCTCCACCTCCTAAGAAGCTCAAAATGAAAGAAAAATGTCCCTCTACTTTGGCTTTTGGAGTGGAAGTGTTGAAGAACCCTAATCATGGGGTGACAAATGAGTACCCTTTTATGGAGGAAGTCCTAGAGCTGATGAAATCCCTAGGTGATATTGATAGACAAGAGATTAACTCCTCCCTTGGGTTTCTTGAGGAAGTGGAAACACCCCCCTTGGGTAACCAGAGATTGTCCCCTAGCCCTGGACAGTAGGCTCTGGAAATGGCAATGAAGGAAGGGCTAGCAAATGCCTCCAAAAATGAGGTAGTAATCAAAGATGAAAATGAAAGCCCACACACTAATGGGGTGAATGATCCAAATGAGGGTACTTCACAACAAAAACATGAAGTAATGACCACCTTGGTTAAAAACATGCAGATGGGTTTGGATCTAACCTTGAGTCCTATATTTTCCCCTCATAATGAGGTAGCTATTGAGGAAGTGACTAAATTGGTGATCCTCACCCTTGATAGTAAATCTTCTATTGTTTGAAAATACCTAGATTGTGATGAGGAATGGTAGACCTATAAAAAGAGGAGTTGGAATAAGAAAGTTGATGTGGGGATAGAGAATAAGGCAGGGAGACCATTTGAGAGAGTGTACAGACAAAGTGTTATAGAAAGGGAGATTTCCATTTGTGAAAAGTTGACCTTAGATGGCAATCCTTGAAATAAAAAATGAATTCCCTTTCATGGTACAATAGGGGATTAAATAGTCACCAATTTTTTTTAATTAAATATTACATTTTCAATCAAAAAGTTGATATTTTACTCCTTGAAGAAGTGAAAATCTCATTTTAGACTCTCTCCATCATTTATGGTAGATTGTGGTTGGGTGATTCCTTTTACTATTATGAATTCGATGGTGCTTCTAGAGGGATAGCTACAATGTGGATCTCGAACAAGGTAGATGGTGAAGATTGTGTTTATTCTTAGAACTATCTTACAGTCACATTCAAACTAGATAACTATAGATGACATTTTGCAACATATATGGCCCCAATAAAAAAGTAGGTAGAAAGAAGATGTACGAGGTGGTTGTATCTTGTGTATTGGAAGATCATAATCCTCTTTACATGGTGGTTGGTGATTTCAACTCCCCATTATTCTATTCTAAGAAGATTGGTAGATAAATGGACTTTACCGATAGCATAAGTGATCTATCTTACTTCAATAGAAAGATGAGCCTATTTGATCTTGAGATTTAACGTAATCCCTTCACATGGTCCACTAATAGAAAAGGCTTTCATATCATCCAGGTTATATTGGATATATTTTTAGTTTCTTCTAGATGGGATATTAGGTACAATGTCTTGCTTAAGGCCCTTCTTAGGACTTCCTTCAATCGTAGACATGTGCTTCTTCACTCGGTTGATAAACCTTACTTTGGACCATTCCCCTTTAGATATTAAATTATGTGAAAATCCCACCCAGATTTTAGAGACTATTTCCAAAGATGGTAGTCCATCCCAATCCATATATTGGCTAAGTTTAAAATTTCAAAGAAATTGGAGCTAATAAAAAGGGAGGTAAAAGGGTAGAACAAATCCATATTTAAGGAAATATTTAAGAAGAAAAAAGAGATCTACTCCCAATTGGAAAAAAAATGGAACCTAATGGTCTTTGGAAATCTCTATCAATATATACATATGGAGGAGGAAGAATGTAGAAAAAGGTGAAAAGAAAACCTTGCAAAGGATGAAATTTTATGGAAAAAAAGATCGAGAATACAATAGCTGAAGGAAGGTGATAGGAACACTACCTTCTTTCATAGAAATACTAGTAAACACAAAAAAAAAAATACCATTATTTTATTTTTGAATGCACAATGCCAAGAGGTGACATATGAAGTTGAACTTGGTCATATTGTCTCTCATTTCTTCATACAAATGTATACCAACAATAATGGTGTGAACCATGATGAGATGGAAGAGAGACTTCTAAGACACCTCCCCACTGCTACTAGAGAAGAAGATAATGGAAAAATTATCTCCCTTGTCTCTGAAGATGAGGTCAAGGCTACTTTCCTTTCTATGGGAGCATATAAAACATTGGGACTAGATGGGTTTCCCCCTATTTTTTCCAGGAATTTTAGGATATTGTTATCTTATATGTATTAAGGGCTATAAAAGATTTATTTAGGATGGGTAAACTACTGAAGAAGTTGAAAGACACTTATATTTTCCTTGTCCTTACATCTAAAGACCCTAAAATTATGACCTATTTCATGAAAATTAGCTTATGTAATACTATTTACAAGATCTTTTCTAAGGTGTTGATGAACATGATAAAGTCATTGTTGGATAAATTGATCATCCCTAATAAAAAAGGATTCATCCCAGGGAGACAAATTCTAGATGCTACAATTTCCACACATGAGATTATAAACTCCATGGATAAATGCAAAGCCCCGGGTATGGCATTTAAGCTTGATATTTCTAAAGCTTATGATAAAGTGAACCAGTGATTTTTGTACAAGGTTCTCCAAAAACTTGGGTTTAGTGATAGGATTATTGGTATAATTAGGGAATTTGTTAAAAAATTTCACTTCTATGTTCTGGTAAATGGAGTCCCTTGTGGGATTTTCAAGGCTAGTATAGGCATTAGGTAGGGCAACCCTTTATCTCCCTACCTATTTATTATGGTCATGGAGGTTCTTGGTTGTAACTTTTTGAATTTGGCTAGAACTGGTCAAATATAGGGTCTAAAACTCATCTCCACACTTTCCCCTTTTGTTCTACAATAATTTTTTGATGACACTTTCCTATTTGGAAAATCCTTTTTGGTTGAGACTAAAGAAAAAAAAATTAAGAGACTATGTCAAAGCTCATGGACAAGGCATTAATTACAATAAAATTAGCATTTATTTTTTTAACGCTAAAGTTGATCTATAGTCCAAAATCATCAATATTCTTTGCTGCCAATTTGCTAGCCTCCTAGGTACTTACTTGGGCCTCCCTCTCATAGTTAAATAAGTTACCCTGACTTTTTAGAATAAAATGTTGGCATGTGATGTTTTTGAGTACTAGAAATCATCTAAGGGTTTCCATTCATGGAAACACTTATGATAGTATGATCGCATGTTGTGGAGATTGCCACTGGATTCACAGTCATGAAAATGACAGTCCAAAATCAGGAAAATAGGTTACAGTGCCACAGTTTTGGATAGCGATGGATAAATACAAGGTATTATGGCTTGAAAAGTTAACTAGAGGTATTTTAGGATATGTACATGCTTCAGTTAAGATTGCATGAGTTTTGGATAGTTGGTGTGTGAGATATAGTGTTCAGAAGGTATGCGAAGATGGTAAAATAGTATATCAGGGTACATGAATAGTTGCAAAGATTAAGGAGAGCATAATGGATATGGTAATGTGCTAAGACAAGTAAATAAAGTATAGTGCCAACTCTTTGGTGATATAAGAGTGCCGACTCCATGTATATCATTTGCACAAGTTTCTATTGTGTTTTGTATAACAATTGTGAAGCCAGCTGGAAGGCTAATTTTGTATAAATATAGATTGTTTTTGTGAAAGCAGTATGCGGAGATATGATGATAAGATAAGTTTGTGAATATTAGAGAAGAGATCAGATGTGAGATCAGTAAGAGGCTAGGCTACAACTAGAACCATATAAGCAAGATAAGTGCTTGTATTGTTCCCCTTTTGAGAACTATTTTGGGATAGTATTGATTGTAAGAGCAGTGTGCTCACCACATTTAAGCAGGTGTTTTGTATGCCCCTAACAGGGTTCTTGTAATCATCTAACAAGGAAATGTACTATGTAATAATTAGTTCCTAATAGGGCTAGATCTCCTAATAGGGACATTATATTTTAGTGCATATTTGTGGGTACCATCCCCACCAAGGTTTTCCCTTTAACCGGGGTTTCCTCGAGAACAAATCATGGTGTCATGAGTAATGTGTTATGCTTATATGTTCTTTTCATTTTTGCATTACTTTGGATTATTTATAATTGTTTGAAGTTGAAGTTAATGTTCTATAATACTGATTCACTCCCCTCTCAGTATTACCTAATCCTAACAATTGGTATCAGAGCAAGTGGCCCTTTGAGAGAAAGCTTAACAGCTTAAGGGAGATCAATAGTGGATTCAAAAGATTTACAAGTAAACTTTGAAGCTGCACTTGAGGATCTGGATAAGATGAAAGCTGAAAATGGTGAACTAAAATTCAAATTAAGAAGAGCAAAAGGTTTCATGAGGAAACTTAAAAAACAACTTATGACTGTAAAAGATCAGAGACAAGACCTTATGGAGAAAATCAAAGAAAGTTTTGACAATGACACATCAGACAAAGTAAAGATGCTGGAGCAAGAAAAAGAAAAAATCAATCTCTCGATGATCAAGGAGATTCAACATGAGAAGGATGAAAGAAACAAAGTTGAAGGGTCACTAAAACAAGCAAACATCCAGATTGAAAATATGAAAATAGAACTTGACCATTACAAAGATAAATATTAGGAATTGGATAATTACAATTAGATCATAAAAGGTAAACTCACTCAAGCCAGACTACTCATTGAGGAGTTACAAATGAGAAATGACAAGAATAATGAACAAAGAACAGAACAAAAATCTAAAGGAGACATGAGTGGACCCAATGAAGCTGGAAGTTCAAAAACTCAAGAAGAACCAAAAGAATCCAGGAATGATGTGTTGGATAGAAATCTCATTTTTTGTTTTTTGCCCTAAATTTATGGATGATTTTGAAAAATTTGCAGTCTTTAGGGTTTGCTAGGTCTAATTGGCTTTGAAAAATCATAAAACCCTAGTTTTGGTCGTCAGCATTCTAATTCTCTGTTACTTTTTCAGATGACTTAAGTCTCTAATTTGCATGTGCGCTTCTATTTTCCTCTTAGTCACTAAGTCTCCTTAAGGTTCAGGAATATTCCCTTTTGTTTGGTGATTGCTCGAAAGCCTTTGTCACCCGATCTCGTGAGTCTCTTGGAATATTCCTTAGCATCTAACAACTTAGCGTTTCCCCTTTAGTCACCAGATCACACAATAATAGTCTTGAGATCTAGCGACTGCTGTATTTGATTTGTCACTAAGAGACTATAGTCGCGTAATCTCTGAATTGGTTTTTCCTATGGTCGGGAGATCTCTCAATGATTTATCTAAGCGGCCTTTTATTCAGTGATCATGAGTTCTCTTTTGGGTCACTGAATCTCGAGATGGAACAACGGTCTTCCTTGGTAGTTGTCTCTAGATCTCATAATAGTATGGTGGTTTGTCTTTTTGTTTAGTGATTGTGAGTTCTGTTGGTCATGTGATCTCCTGATGTTGGCGGCTATCTCTTTGGTGGTTAGTTATTCTGCGACGTAGTCATCGCTAGATCTCTGAATACGGTGGTTAGGTGAAAAAGGATTGACATATTTATTGAGAGTCATTAATGATCTTTGATCGTGTCGATGGCGCTTGATCTCCAGTCTTAACCCAGAGTGAATAAGTTTTCTTGCGACTTAGAGAATGCCTCAGTCGTGTGATCTCAAGATTAAACCCCAGTTAAGTGAAGATTATGAGATTTAGTGAGAAGTCTTTGTCACCAAGTCTCCAGATGTGCCCGAGGGCAAGTGAGGGTTAATGAAGTGGTTAGGACCTAGTGGTTATATTTGTTTTTAGCGATTCAATGACACAGTTTTCTCGAGGTCATGGGATTAGGCAGTTAGTTATGAAATCTTCTTACGACTTAATTCAAACAGCTAGATTAATTGAAGGGTGAGATCGATGGTGGTCATGTTATCTCAAGAAGTAAGTCAAATAGTTAAAACTTTATGAGATTATGAGACTTCAGGTTTGTCGCCAGATCTCTAGGTCAGGTGATCGATGGAAGTTTTCAAAGACAAATATATTGCCGTGACTATAGTTCTCTAACTATAGTTTCCAGTTCTCATAATAGAATAAATTAAATGTATCACTTCCTTCAGTCACTAGATCTCCAAATGGACAGGTCACCCGATCTTAGAATGAATTTTGAAAAGTCAATAGTATTCCGCAACTACGAGATTTCCTCTTAGTCACCAGATCTCGGAATACCTTTCTAAAGTGAAAAATTTGCAAAATGATTATTGTAGCTTTTTCTTTAGTCGCCAGATCGCGGAATGTTCAAATTTAAAATTTTCTCAACTATAGCTAGTATTTTGAAACCCTGTGTGTGCCGAAGTAATGGCGGAAGTGACCTTTTGTTGGTTGAGGATGTCAGACGTGGTGGCGCATTCAATACTGCAGGTTAAGACAACTAGAGGTGGCTCATTTGAGAGTTATGAAGCTTATTGAAGAAGTAAAGAGTGCTAGGTTTTTTGAGTTTTCTGGACTTGCAGTGGGATCAGTGAATTTGTAGAAGAATTTCCAGAGCTATAATCAGGATGAGTCAGACGACAGCAAGTGAAGCCTCTATCAGTCGTGGGTCAAAGGAGAAAGTTAAGGAAAGTTTCTCAGATGAATTTCTCACTCTCTTGCCTGGTTCTTCTTAGAACAAGAATGTCAGTGATGACATTTTTGTTGATGAATTAGGTTATTATAGGGATGCTAAAACTCTAGAAATCATAGGCATGTGCCTGTTTACATATTTCTACAAGAACCGTGATAGCGTCATACTAGTTTCAAACTCTTGGACTTCAAGGTTGGCCAAGTTAATTATTCCAGAAGTTTTTCTAGATGTGGACTTGCTCCTCATGCTATCTCAGATGTATGATCCTCTCTCAAAGACCATTAGAAAAGAGGATGGCTCCCCCCTGGTCACTTTAGACAGGAATTCTTTTATGAATGCCTTTGGGATTCAGTTTCCAATGGCCACAAAAATCAACTTACAGGCCTTCGCAAATAGATATGTTAGAGAGGCTGCTTTGGTCTCAAGGGAGATTAAGAATCACATGCCGAAGGAGAATAAGAATTATATTGCACCTATGGCCAGATCAATTCTATATGCCTACAAAGACTTGAAGTTTTACATGAAGTACATTGCATATGGGATATGCTAGGTTTTGGGAATTGATGCGGGTCCTGAGAGGATTACATCTCATATTTTGATGCTGGTGATGGATTCACAAAGCCATATGGTGAGAAAAGGGTATGAATTTATTGGTTATATCATAAACAAAATGCATGAGGGTTTACTTTCCTTGAAGAATTTCACCTTTGGTTCTCAACCTAGGTTCATGCATTACTCTTTGTTGATGCATCTAATTGTATATCACAATTATGGTGTAATTAATCTAGATGACCTCAAACCGCAAATGATGTGGAATGGATGGCCTAACCCAGTTCAGTTCTAGTTAGGAGTCTGGAGCCCTTCGTTCCCTAGGAGAGACTTTAGTGCTTTTGAGAACTGGATTGTGTTCCACATTCTCTAGAGTTTGGGTGTGAATTACTCAAGATTACCCACCAAGGTCCTGTAGTTGGTGAGACCCCAACAATTTATGCATAATTGGACCAAGGGTCACAATTGGGGAGATATTTATTATCAGACAAGCTATACAATGACTAGGCT
Organism: Chamaecyparis obtusa; assembly: GCA_027943335.1. Lineage (NCBI taxonomy): Eukaryota > Viridiplantae > Streptophyta > Pinopsida > Cupressales > Cupressaceae > Chamaecyparis > Chamaecyparis obtusa. Next base: position 140,676 of record BSBK01009206.1, read on the forward strand.
TTATGGATGCCCTCAACCTCCTCATTTACTCCCATTCTATGTACCACCAAGAATTTCATTTCTAGAATTTGTCTGGCAACTCATGTTGATAGAAAGAGAACATTTATCTTCCCACAGAAAGGGGACTCTCACTCCTCGACACTTTAGGGTGCATTATATTACAATTGGGAAAGGAGCATTCAGTAAGGTTAATGAATGGTTAGAGAAGTATAGGATGTTTGAAGCACCACATAGGTATGTGGATACAGAAGGTTTCATGGCTGCTGCAAGGAAATACTACATGCCCATCATTCCTTTCAATAAGTTACATGAGGAGTATCATGAAGAAGATGTGATTAGGAACATCATTGAGGATGATGAGGTGGATAAAAGAATTAAGCAATTGGATCAGCTACACAAAATTGAGGAGTTTAAAGGAGAAGGATTGGTATTTGGGGGTTTCTTTCCCACTTTGCCTTACTTCCAAAGACTTGAGCAGATGATGGCTCAATTTGATACACTTGTTGAATCCATGAGGGATCTAATTGATGATGCTAATCAGGGAAAAAAGGCCTATTCAGAGTCAGAATGTGATCAAGATAGTGATGGTGGCTACCCATACATAGTCCACCCACTGTGGAACAACCAATGGCTGAAGGGCCTGGGGAGGAGATAGAGAATGTTGATCTTGTTGAATTGCCCATTTCTGGGGATACTGCTGAGCCTCAAAAGAAAAAGAAAAAGTTGTTAACTGGTAAGCCTTCACAGAGGAAGAAGAAAGATAGAGTGAGTGCCCTCTACACAGGGACTAGGTTTCATCACCATGAGATTAGGAAAGCAATTAGAGAGGCTAAAAGGTAGCAGAAGTATGAAACAAAAGATGTAGAGTTGCCTCTGGCTTTAGGCCAGGATGAAAGATTAATTGAGCAAGATGCTTTCATGAAGGATGACAATTTTGTGAATTCTGAGGAATTCAAAAGTTTCTTGTTATGGCATAATTAGCAACAGGTGGCTTCAAGTGTACAAATAACTGAGGAAGGTCAAGTGTCAGATGAGGCATTACAACAATTGAAAGAATATGACCCTTAGGAGGAAAATCTTATTCTAGATGAGGCCAGGGAATTAGTAAGAAAAAGTAATATGTTGCTTGTGCCAGGGTGGAGTTTGTATACTAACTTCATAATAGATCAAATCAAGAGACAAGAAGATGTTACTTTGTCTTCTGAAACCCAAGTAGGGGACATAATAAGAGGATTTGGGTATAGCCCAAAAAGTCAAGCCTTGGCCATGTGGAGTCTGTATCCAAAGGAACCATAAATCTTGAATGTAAAAGAACAAATGGAGGGAGACAAAATAGTGTGGTCAATCCACAATACAAGGTACCTGGAAATTTCTCAGGTTTTGACCCAATTTGCAAAATTAAATGAGGATTAAACTAAGCAGCTGTCAAAAAGATATGGCAACCTCTTGGAGGATTTTAGTGCCCTAGTGAAGGATAGGGACTTGCTAAAAATAAAAGTTATAGCATTAGAGAAGCAGACGAAGGAACTACAATTTCAAATCATAAATACCCCTATAGTAGCCCCTGCACCTCCTGAGCAGCCAGTGGCAATAGAGGCACAAGGAATGACAGATGAGGTGGCAACAGAATTGAAAAAGATCAATGAGGAAAAGAATGAGGCAATATTGCAAGCCCTTTTGAGTATTTTGTAGCACAGATTGAACACAATCAAGGATAAATTTGACCTGGTTTATAATGCTTATGGAAAATTGTCGGAATTGCAGAAGGAGGTCAACAGTTATGTGCAGATTTTGAGTGAGTTTCATACAGTATGGTCTGTCAGGGCACCACTTTTTGAGAGATTGTTTTTTTCTCAATCTATGGGGAGTGACATACCAGAGACAGTTGTAGAAGTTTGTGAGGAGATTGATAGAATTAAAGCCATTTTACCTCTTTTCAAGGGTAAGGCAAATTTGATTAAGGCTAAGATAGCCATGCTCAGCTCCTGTACCAATAGATTCATCCACTCCATTTTGAGTACAGATGGAACAATAAAGAGCCTTGATAATTGGAGATCGGATGCTGATCTTCTACGCCTAGGAAAGAGGCATTTTTAGGTGAGAGTAATAATATTGATTTAGAGAGCTTCAATAAGGCCTTGGATGAAGCCATCAAAGCAGAGGTTGACCTCACCAAGTTTGTGTCAGATGTCAAGGCAATTACGGATGCTAGATGGGAGAGACAAAAAGCCCAACTACAACTTGTCGGAGGTTTTCATTGGCCATCAGAGGAACAAGTAACTGCATGGGATGAAAAGACAAAGCCCAAAAAGGCTAGATCTACTGTAGTTGATTTGGATATTTTGGATGAAGATTGAAAAGGACATCTGACACACCAGATACCTGATCCAAGGAATACAAGATTGATAAGCTATCATTCAAGAATGGTGTAGGTTAGCCTGAAATGGCGGTCACCATGTCTCATTGAAATCAAGGAGCTATCATAAATATTTGCAGTTGAGGGTGTCAATTCTTGAGTAGCCAAAGATGTACCATAATCTGAGAAAGTCTTGTCATTTCACCACCTGCGGGTTGGTTGTACATTTTGTTGTATTTTTATGTTTTAATAGGAGTTAGGTTTTCCAACCACCCAAAGCTTGTTGCATTCCCATTAATGAGGGAATTCCAAGGTGGTTGGGAGAGGGCTATATAGAGTTGAAAGCTCATTTTGTAAAGGGGTTGGTAGAAAAAGGAGAGAGATTGAAAGACATAAAAAATAGAACCGGATTGCTTAGAAGCAGATCACCAAGCTTTGTGTCTGGTCTTCTGAGTAATGGAATTGTGAATGTAAGTGGCAATTTGATTTTAATACAAATACACTGCAACTTCTGCCATATATTGTTGTTGTCTCTTTGCTTATGTATTTTACTCTTGTATGTTTTTCATGTTAGGCATTTGAAATATACCAAGTTGTAAGGCAACCAACTTGACTGTTTTATGAGCTTCTTTCAAGGAAAGAATTAAATGTGCTTATATTTCATCTTGAAGAGTAAATATATATTTGTATGGATCTTTGATGATAACAATATTTGGTTAACAGAATAGTTTGTAAGGCAACCTATTTGGAGTTGTGGTAGTGTGTAAGGCACACTATAGTGTTTCTTTTAGGGTCTACTTGTTGACTTGCATTGTGACTCTGTTGCCCTTAGGATTAGGTACTGGTTTGGTATTTGTTTCTCATAAGTTGTATCTTTCATCGATCTTAGAGAAAAGTTAAAACATTCACATTATTCATCAATACCTTTCTATTTTTATGTTCATTGCACTTGATAGATTGGACTATGCCCAGGGCATGTAGTTCATATTTCTTGATTCTGCAAAGAGAGAATCATATTACGTTGTCCCTCCTAAAAAGGAAGAAGGATGAGAATCCTTAAAGAACTGATTATTGCTTCACTAACAGTCACACTTTATAGTTTGCATTAAACTGATTACAGTCATATGCAAAGTGTTCTATAAGTTTATGCATTAAGAAGATTAGAAGCTGATCAGTGTCCACTCATAAAAATACTTCAAAGATAGTCATCATTAAAATATAATACCTTCCTGAGTCTGTTGAGCTCAAAAATGAAGGAGGATCTTATCCAATCCTCAGCAATTAGGTCTTTCTCTTGTGGGAATCAGTCTCAAGAAAAACAAGTTTGAGCACCATTTTATGTCCTACAAGAAAAATCCCTAACAAATTGGCAACTCTGCTGGGGATACAACAAATTATTTGATAGTTGAGATCTCTGGGTATACTACACAAAGAATTTATTTTGTTTTCTTTCTCCAAACCCCAAAAGGATTTTGGGTGGTGACTCTTATCAAATCTTTGAACCAGTGTTTTGAAATTTAGGTCACTATTTTACAATGACTCATAGAAATACTATATCTTGGAGAAAGGAACATCCAGAAGATAACCTAGAGGGAGAGATTCCCCCCCCCCCATGAAGACAAGGTCATATGAGAAAGGATAAAAATACAAATGACATGTCTTTTACATGGAAGCAGGAAGGAAATGCAAGAAGAGAAGAGCCTATGTAGGCAAATCAAGAGGAAAATGCTTCTGAATATGAGGAAGCAATTGATTTAGGCTTAAACCAATATGAATATTATTACTCACCTTCTGATAGGGATGGAAGAAGAGTACAACCCCGTAGGAGAGGAATCAATAGAAACAACAAGAGATCTAGGGGCCAAACTAGGAGTGAACCAGCTTCTGTTCCCTCTTCTACTCATGCTTCTGCTTTACAAGACCATCAAATATTGGGCGACCACCAAGAAGAAATCCCTGCCCAAGAATCCTCATCAGAAACAGCCCTTCCTGATTCTGAGGAAATTTTTGAAGAAGTGTTTGAATTGGAAAGAAGGATCCAGGAGCAAATTCAAATAAGACAAAAGAGAGAAAAGGAAAAAGAGGAAAAGATTAGACATGCTATGATAAGGGCAGAGCAATTGAAGAAGCAGTTACTGGATTTTGAAGCCATAAATCATATTCCAATAACTAAACAAATGGAGGACCGACCTGTTGTCTATAAGACCCATGAAACAAGAAATCCTAAGGACAAAGGTAAGCAAAAGGCTATAGGGATCTCAATACATGAAACAAATGTTGCCAAGAAACCCTTAGATCAAGCAAAAAGATTAGATGCTGACTTGGAAAAGGCCAAAAGGGAACAAGAAATATTGGCCAAAGAATTAGAAAAGGTAGAGTTGGAAGCCACTGCAACTGAAATAAAAAGAAAAATCAATTTCCTGAAGCAGTCTTCTGGACCCACCAATACCCTTTCCACTTCTCAAGCATAAGGTGTAAATGTGTTGAACACTGCTAGAACTTTAGGTATGCCCAAAACTTCTAATATCTCAAATGTTCAAGCATCCACATCTTTGGGTGCAGGCCCATCTCAAATAGGATCTGTACATGAAAGACATAAACAATTGGTTTTTAATGGGATCCCTGGTTACCCAAATCCTATCCCTGATGTAATTAGGAAAAAGCTTCCAAAGTTCACCGAAAGCAATGCAGTTACTTGTGAAGAATATTTAAAAGGTTTCACTGATGTGATTGATGATTACAACATTGAGCCTGATGATGTGATCATGAAGCTTTTTTTTCAGTCTCTGACAGAGGATGCTAGAGATTGGTTTAGAAATTTGCCTCATGCTAGCATATGCTCATGGGAGTAGTTCAAACATTTCTTCAAAGAACAATATGGTGATAAAACCAATGAAGGTTTCATGCTTAATGAGTTTAACAACATCAAGAAAAATCCAAATGAGGGTGTTGTTGAATTCAATGTTAGATTTCAAAAGGCGATGCATAAATTGTTACAAGTAATTAGACTAGATGATAAGATTTATTTGGTTACTTATTTGAATGCTTTTGATTCCAAAATGGGGTATCTTTTAAGAGATAAGAACCCTAGAAATCTTGTAGAAGCTTAAAAATTGGCCATTAATATAGAGAGCAATAGGAGAATATTAGGGAAGTTGGGAAGAAGGGAGGATTATAGGCCTTCAGTCTCAAACAAAAAGGAGCCTGGGAAACCTGATGCAAAACCAAAAGATGATGATAGTTTGAAGAAAATCCTTAAAGCAATAAAAGATTTGAAGCTTAATGAGGCAAGAAAGAATAGAATATAGGGGAATGATAGGCCATCCTTCAACAACTTCAATAGTAAGTTAGCAAGAATACAGAACTATCTCTATAACACCCAATGGAAAGATGGGAAGCCAGTGCCTCCTGAAAGAAAAGATAGGCCAACCGATAAGACCCCAGATCCCCTACATAGGAATACAGTAAACATGAATGATGATGTACCATGGTGTATTGTTTTTCAGTCACCTCATGATCCTTACTACTGTGCAATAGCTCAATGTGTTTCTGCGGATGATGAGCAGGACAATAACCATGAGGAATCCTATGATGATCAAGGTTGTGGTATGACTTCATCATACATTTATGATGAAGTTGATTCTAGTGAAGAAGATGAAAGTCAAGATGCTGGCAATGCCCAAGTTAAATTTGAGACTTATCATCAGCAGGTACTTTCTGATGAAGAAGACGGTCATTTGGATGGAGTCCAATGCAACACCTTAAAAGATGATGAAATAGTAGTGTTGAGGAGACCTTCTGATGAAGAGATTGCACAAATCATAGCAGATATGGTCACCCAAGCTAGGAGTAACTACAATTTGAGAAATAGGGTGGTAGGTGATTCAAGTCAAAAGTCAACTGGTATATTTATAAAAAGAATAGGTCAAGATGTGAAACAAACTCAAGACAAAAATAAGGTTGTTGATGTTGTTGGCAAGACTAGGATCAAGAAGAATGTAACATTTGTTCCTCCTAATGTAACTAATAAGGTAAAGCAAAAACCTCTTCAGGAGACTGTTATCTCTCCCCAAAAGGAGGTTAAGATCATGAACAAGGATCAACAATGCCTTATGGAGCATGAAAATAGTAAGGAAGCAACTATCATTAGGCAGGATGTAGTTGATCCCAAGTATGTCCCAATTGACATGGGAAAATTGTTGTCACAAATTACTATTAAAGTCCCCTTATTGGAAATGATGAGAATAGAGGAGCATAAAGAAAAGGTTTTGAGTTGGGTACAAGGATTTCTTCCTCCTGGTACCCAAAATTCCACCAAGGATGGTAAAGTGACTGCCGCAGCTGATGATTCAACTGAAAATCAATGTGGATAGATCATCTCTGAGATCCCTCAAATGTATTTGGATACTAATGTTATAAATATTGCAACAAGGACTATCGATCCTTTCTTTTTGTCCCTAATAGTGAATGGAAAGTTGTTAAAAAATTGTATGATTGATTCAGGAGCCTCTAATACTGTTACGCCTGCAGAAATAATGAAATCCTTGGACTTAAAAGTAGATACACCTCATGGAAGATGTTAGGCTATGGATTCAAGAGAGGTCCTTTTTATTGGTACTATAAGGGCTTTCCCTTATAGGTTAGCAACTTTTCCTGATAAATTGTTGACAATGAGTGTCCTAGTGGTTGATATCCCACCTCACTATGGGATGTTACTGTCTAGAAAGTGGAGTGGTTCAATGGGGGGCAGTATTTAGTGCAATTTGTCCTTTGCAACTTTCAGTATTGATGGTGAGAATGTGAAAGTATCCAGAGAAAGCAGAACCCCACACATGATAGAGCTGAATAATATGGATGAGTTGAATTGCTATGTGGATGTTGACATGGAGAATTTTAGAGTGGAGAAAGCCATTCCACAAAGGGAGGATTCAGATCCTTTGACCCAAGAACTGGGGGAACAACAAGATGGATTGTGGCAGATGTATTTTGATGGAGCATGCTCAAAGGAAGGCTCAGGAGCTGGAGTTCTATTCATATCTCCATCAGGTACCACCTTTAAGTATTCATTTTCATTGACTTTCCAATGCACAAATAATACTGTTGAATATGAAGCACTGTCATTGCGATTGAATATTGCTATCAAACATGGGATTAAATGTTTAAAGGTTTTTGGTGATTCTGAGCTTGTGGTGGCACGAGTTCGATCTAAATATGTTGTTAAAAATGATAGATTGAAATTGTATAAGCATGTAGTCTGGGACTAGATTGAGATGTTTGATGCTTTTAATATATGTTGGGTAGAAAGATCCAAAAACATAATGGCTGATTTTTTGGCCAATGTTGCTTTGAAAAGAGATGATTCAAATTTGAATGGAGTTTCAATAGTTGAAATAAAAAGTAGGCCAGTTGTGTCAGACAACATTTACAATTGGCAAGTTTTTGAGAATGATCATGACATTTTGAAATTTATTCAGTGCCTTGACATATATGAAGATCAGCTTATAGATTGTAATACATTGGTTGAGGAAGTTGATGGTAAGGACATTGTTATTGATGGTAAGGACATTGTTATAGGAAATGAGGTAATCCAATTGAATTCAAACAATATCCCTAAGGGCCTAATTAAGTTAAAAGCAATATATAACAGCCAAAATGATCATATGTCAAAAATAAGTAGTGCTAAGAGAGAGGATCTGGAGGAGGTAAATTTGGGATCACATAGTGCACCTAAACTAGTTTATATTGGAAAGGGATTGGCTCCTCAATTGAGATATAATTTGATAAAATTGTTAAGAAGGTATAAGCATGTTTTTGCATGGTCATATGATGACCTAAAGGCTTATAGAGAGGATTTGTTCCAACATGAAATTCCATTAAAGGATGAGGTTAAACCTTTTAGGCAAAAACATAGGCCTATCAACCCATTGTTAGCTCCTAAAATGCAGTAGGAATTAGTCAAGTTGAGTTATGTAGGAATAATCCAACCTATACGGCACTTGACTTGGGTGTCTAACTTAGTCCCAGTCAGAAAGAAGAATGGGGATATTAGGTTGTGTGTAGATTTTAGAAATTTCAATGTTACATCATTGAAAGACAACTATTCATTACCCAACATGGAGGCAATGTTGCACAAAGTCACTGGATGTGAATTATTGTCCATGATGGATGGTTTTTTTGGATATAACTAGGTGTTAGTAAAAGAATCTGAGTAGTTCAAAACAACATTCACTACACCTTGGGGAACTTATGTTTATGTCAGAATGCCATTTGGTCTCAAAATTGCTGGAGCCACTTTTCAAAGAGCCATGGATGTTGCTTTTAAGGAGTATATTGACTTATTCATGGTTTCCTACTAGGATGACCTAACTACCTACTCAAAATTGGTTGTGGACCATTGCTCACACCTAGAGAAGATTTTTGTTAAAGCTCTGGAATATGGTGTGTCCCTAAATCCAAAGAAGTGCAATTTTGCAGTCAAGGAAGGAAAGTTGCTGGGACACATTGTGTCAAAGGAAGGAATAAGAATTGACCCAGAGAGAGTTAAGGCTATTAAGAGAGTTATAGCACCAAAGAATATCAAGGGAGTGCAGTCCTTCTAAGGAAAGATCAACTTTGTCAGAAGATTCATTGCCAATTTTGCTGAAATTGTTAAGCCCATAGTGAAACTTCTCAAGAAAGATGTGAAGTTTTAATGGACTGCTGAAGCTCAAAGTGCATTTAATAAAATTAAAGAAGTAGTTCAACAGGCACCTATGCTTAGGTCCCCTGATTATACTAAGCCATTTTCACTCTTTTCCTTTGCATCATTTCACACAATTGTTGTTGTACTGCTAAAAAAGGATAATGAGGGCTTTGACCATCCAATTGCATTTTTTAGTAAGTCTTTGCAAGCTACAGAGTTAAATTATGAGATGATGGAAAAGCAGGCATATGCCCTAGTAAAAGCAGTGAAATCTTCCAGACCTTATCTAGTTTGTGCTAAGGTCATTGCATATGTTCCTCACGTTGTAGTCAAGGATGTCCTCACTCAGTCTGAAGTTACTGGTAAGAGGTGTAAGTGGATTTCTAGGATCCAAGAGTTCAATTTAGAAATCCATATTACCAAGCTTGTGAGAGGACAAGGCCTAGCAAAATTGATGACTAAAGAAAATATGGATCTAGTTCAAGTTAACAATGAAGGAATCCCTGACAAGACAATAACAAGTATTGAATTGCAACCAGAATATGCTGATGTTGTGTATTTCCTCAAAATTGCCAAATGTCGAGGACATATGACAGACAACCAGAAGAGGTCCCTAAAGTTGCAAGTTTAGAAATATGCATTTATACAAGGAGATTTGTATTGGAAGAATAGAGATGGAATTTTTCTCTTTTGCCTTGATAGATATCAAGCAGAGAAGGTTTTGAGTGAGATGCACGCTGGTGTTTGTGGAGGCCATTATTCAGAAAAGACTACCGCCCATAAGATCCTGAGGGCTGGTTATTTTTGGCCTACACTATTTAAAGACTCATTTCAGTTTGTGAAGAAATGTGAAGCCTGTCAGAAATTTGCTTCCAAATTAAAATATTCAGGAGCACTGTTGTTGAACCCAATAGCTGCTGAAGCACCATTTGCTATGTGGGGATTGGATTTCATAGGGGAATTTTCTAAGAAATTTAGTGGAGGACATAGTTGGCTACTTGTTGCAACTGACTATTTCACAAAATGGATAGAGGCCATTCCCACAAAGAATGCAACTAGTAAAGTGGTGATTGATTTTCTACTTGACAATATTTTGACCAGATTTGGTGTTCCTATAACACTGATCACAGATAATGCAATGTGTTTTAGATCAGATGAATTCAAGGAGTTTTGTAGAGACAATGGAATCATGACATCTTATTCATCTCCTTATCATCCTCAAGCGAATGGACAAGTTGAGTCTAGAAACAAAAGTATCCTGACAATCTTGAAGAAAACACTTGAGAAAAATAAAAGAGCCTGGCATTCAAGGTTGAAATTGGCTTTATGGGCAGATAGGATCACAGTAAAGAGAGCCACTGGGAAGTCCCCTTTTGAGATTGTGTATGGCTTACAGTCAAGATTGCCTATAAATAATTTTCTTCCTATTTATAAGTTTATTCAGGATGAAGAATTGGATGAATTAGAACCAATGCAGGACAGAATCATGCAACTGACTGAGCTAGATGAAGTGAGAAGAGAAAGTCAAAAGAGTAACATTAGATTGCAACAAAAAGTGAAGTACCTATTTGACAAGAGGGCCACTACTAGAAAGTTCAAAGAAAATGACCTAGTACTTCAATGGAATGTAAGAGTAGAAGACAAAGGGAAGCATAAAAAATTTGAATCCTTATGGCTTGGTCCCTTCATGATTCATGAAACTTTTGGAAAAGACTCTTACTTGTTGAAAAGTATGGATGATGAAGTTTTTGAGTTGCCAGTGCATGGGCAATTCTTAAAGCCTTTCTTTAGTTGAATCTTTCTGTATGAATATGTAAAAATCTTCTAAATATTGTATAGGTGTGTTTCTTTTAAGTCTGTGTGCTTCCTTTCCAGTTTTAGGTCAATGTGTTTTTTGGTCTGCATCCTAGAGATCCATGGTTCTTGTTCAAACTCGTGTTTTAACATCCTCAGTAGAGCCACTATTGGATAGAAATCTCATTTTTTGTTTTTTGCCCTAAATTTATGGATGATTTTGAAAAATTTGTAGTCTTTAGGGTTTGCTACGTCTAATTGCCTTTGAAAAATCATAAAAACCCTAGTTTTGGTCATCAGCGTTCTAATTCTCTATTACTTTTTCAGATGACTTAAGTCTCTAATTTGCATGTGCACTTCTATTTTCCTCTTAGTCGCTGAGTCTCCTTAAGGTTTAGGAATATTCCTTTTTGTTTGGCGATTTCCCGAAAGCCTTTGTCGCCCAATCTTGTGAGTCTCTTGGAATATTCATTAGCGTCTAACAACTTAGCATTTCCCCTTTAGTCTCCAGATCCCGCAATAATAGTCTTGAGATCTAGCGACTGCTGTATTTGATTTTTCACTAAGGGACTATAGTCACGTAATCTCCGAATTGGTTTTTCCTATGGTCGAGAGATCTCTCAATGATTTATCTAAGCGGCCTTTTATTTAGCGATCATGAGTTCTCTTTTGGGTCGCTGAATCTCGAGATGGAATAGCGGTCTTCCTTCGCAGTTGTCTCTAGATCTCATAATAGTATGGTGGTTTGTCTTTTTGTTCAGTGATTGTGAGTTTTGTTGGTCACGTGATCTCCTAATGTTGGCGACTATCTCTCTGGTGGTTAGTTATTTTGCGACGCAGTCGTGCTAGATCTCTGAATGTGGCAGTTAGGTGACAAAGGATTGTCAGATTTATTGAGAGCCATCGATGATTTTGATCATGTGGATAGTGTGTGTGTGAAAATTGTACCTGATCTGTAAACACAACACTCAGTAAAACATTAGAGGTTATTGATAATCAAAATCGTGCAAAATTGAAAGCTATCTAACCAAGCGATTTACTGCCTTCTAATAGGTGCGAGATTAATGTTCTCAGATTGGAATCGAGATCAGTGACCTAGACGACACCTAAATGAAGGATTTGAATGCAAAAGATGGATATGAAATTGAATGCAAGTAATCTATATTTTTGGATTTTTCTATGCAATAAGAATGATAAAAACTTGATATGAATCTATGCTATTGAAAACTGATATGCTATGCTAATCTAGAAATGATATGAAATATGAATCTAAATGAATGCAAAAAAAAAAAATAAGATTGATCTCACAAAGATGTCGATTCGCAAGAGCTTTGATTCTTCAATTCTAATTCTCCAGCGTGATTGTGCAAAATATGAGATGATTTGTGAAGAGCCGAGCCTTTAATTTATAGAAATCCAGGGCTTTGGAGGTGCATGGAAAAAAGCCATAAATCACTCAAATAACTCAACTTGATTTTTGAGTTATTTTTAAATAAAAGATAATTAACTCACAAAAACATGCAAAAGATAAGTTTTAACTCAAAATAGAGTTTAACTTTAATTGATAATTGATAGTTGTTTGCTTTTATGATTGTGCATGTTTTATTTATGAATTAATTTAATAATAAAGTGATTTATTTCCAACTTAACTGCTTTTAAAAATAAAACAATTGATTTATGGGTTAATCAATTATTTAATCAAAATTTTATTAAAAACTATATTATTAAATAATGACAACTTGCTTTAATTAATTAAATAAGAATTTAATCAATTATTCATATGATATTAGATTTATTGTCAAAATTAAATAATACAATTAATAATAGATATAATTAAATTTAATTACACAATTAAGTGGCAAATATTAAATCTAATTAATTAAATATGAAAATATTCAATTAATCAAACTTTAGGATAAATGTGATTTATTGCCAAATAATTATAAAATTAAAGATAATTAAGATAATTAGGAATATTACTAGGAATATTCTCCGATGCAAAATTTAAGATAATCAATTAGATTTGATGATGTTTAGATGTGCCTTAGATTAGGACTTTGATGTCGATTTCATATGATTTGATGATATAGGAGGTTAATGAACTTATAGCCCATTTTTGGGGTATTACAGATAGCGCTTGATCTCCAGTCTTAACCCAGAGTGAAGAAGTTTTCTTGCGACTTAGAGAATGCCTCAGTCATGTGATCTTGGGATTAAACCCTAGTTAAGTGAAGATTATGAGATTTAGCGAGAAGTCTTTGTCACCAAGTCTCTAGATGTGCCTGAGGTCAAGTGAGGGTTAATGAAGTGGTTAGGACCTGGAGGTTATATTTGTTTTCAGTGATTCAGCGACATGGTTTTCTTAGGGTCATGGGATCAGGCGGTTAGTTATTAAATCTTTTTATGACTTAATTCAGACCACTAGATGAATTGAAGGGTGAGATCGACGGTGGTCATGTTATCTCAAGAAGGAAGTCAAATAGTTAAAACTTTATGAGATTATGAGACTTTAGGTTTGTCACCAGATCTCCAGGTCAGGTGATCGCTGGAAGTTTTCAAAGACAAATATATTGCTGCGACTATAGTTCTCTGAATATAGTTGCCAGTTCTCAGAATAGAATAAATTAAATGTATCACTTCCTTTAGTCGCTAGATCTCCAAATGGTCGGGTCGCCCGATCTTAGAATGAATTTTGAAAAGTCAATAGTATTCCTCGACTATGAGATTTCCTCTTAGTCACCAGATCTTAGAATACCTTTCTAAAGTGCAAAATTTGTAAAATGATTATTGTAGCTTTTTCTTTAGTCAACATATCACAGAATGTTCAAATTTAAAATTTTCTCAACTACGGCTAGTATTTTGAAACCTTGTGCATGTCGAAGTAATGGCGGAAGTGACCTTTTGCTGGCTAAGGATTTCAGACATGGTGGCACATTCAATATTGCAGGTTAAGATGTAACTAGAGGCGGCTCATTTGAGAGTTATGAAGCTTATTGAAGAAGTACAAAGCGCTAGGTTTTTTGAGTTTTCTGGACTTGCAATGGGATCAATGAATTTGTAGAAGAATTTCTAGAGCTACAGTCAAGATGAGTCAGACAAGAGCAAGCGGAGCCTCTACCAGCTGGGGGTCGAAGGAGAAAGTTAAGGAAAGTTTCTCAGATGAATTTCTCACTCTCTTGCCTGGTTCTTCTCAGAATAAGAACGTCAGTGATGACATTTTTCTTGATGACTTAGGTTATTGTAGGATGCTAAAACTCCAGAAATCACAGGCATGTGCCTGTTTACATATTTCTACAAGAACCATGATAGCGTCATACCGGTTTCAAACCCTTGGACTTCAGGGTTGGCCAAGTTAATTGTTCAAGAAGTTTTTCTAGATGTGGACTTGCTCCTCATGCTATCTCAAATGTATGATCCTCTCTCAAATACCATTAGAAAAGAGGATGGCTCCCCCCTGGTCACTTTGGACAGGAATTCTTTTATGAATGCCTTTGGGATTCAGTTTCCAATGGCCACAAAAATCAACTTACAGGCCTTGGCAAATAGATATGTTAGAGAGGCTGCTCTGGTCTCAAGGGAGTTTAAGAATCACATGCCGAAGGAGAATAAGAATTATATTGCACCTATGGTCAAATCAATTCTATATGCCTACAAAGACCTGAAGTTTTACACGAAGTACATTGCATATGGGATATGCTAGGTTTTGCGAATTGATGCAGATCCTGAGAGGATTACATCTCATATTTTGATGCTGGTGATGGATTCACAGAGCCATATGGTGAGAAAAGGGTATGACTTTATTGGTTATATCATAAACAAAATGCATGAGGGTTTGCTTTCCTTGAAGAATTTCACCTCTGGTTCTAAACATAGGTTCATGCATTACTCTCTGCTGAAGCATCTAATTGTATATCACAATTATGGTCTGATTAATTTGGATAACCTAAAACCACAAATGATGTGGAATGGACTGCCTAACATAGTTCAGTTCTGGTTAGGAGTCTGGAGCCCTTCGTACCGTAGGAGAGACTTTAGTGCTTTTGAGAACTGGATTTTGTTCCCCATTCTCTGGAGTTTGGGTGTGAATTGCTCAAGATTACCCACCAAGGTCCTGCAGTTGGTGAGACCCCAACAATTTATGCATAATTGGACCAAGGGTCACAATTGGGGAGATATTTATTATGAGACAAGCTATACAATGATTAGGGTTTATGGATGCCCTCAGCCTCCTCATTTACTCCCATTCTATGTACCACCAAGAATTTCATTTCTAGAATTTGTCTGGCAACTCATGTTGACAAAAAGAGAACATTTAGCTTCCCACAGAAAGGGGACTCTCACTCCTCGGCACTTCAAGGTGCATTATATTACAATTGGGAAGGAAGAATTCAGTAAGGTTAATGATTGATTAGAGAAGTATAGGATGTTTGTAGCACCGCATAGGTATGTGGATACAGAAGGTTTCATGGCTACTGCAAGGAAGTACTACATGCTCACCATTCCTTTCAATAAGTTACATGAGGAGTATCCTGAAGAAGATGTGATCAGGAACATCATTGAGGATGATGAGGTGGATAAAAGAATTAAGCAATTGGATCAGCTACACAAAATTGAGAAGTAGTTTAAAGGAAAAGTATTGGTATTTGGGGGTTTCTTTCCCACTTTTCCTTACTTCCAAAGACTTGAGCAGATGATGGCTCAATTTGACACACTTGTTGAATCCATGAGGGATCAAATTGATGATGCTAATTAGGGCAAAAAGGCCCATTCAGTGTCAAAAAAAGAAAAAGTTGTTAACTGCTTAGCCTTCAAAGAGGAAGAAGAAAGACAGAGTGAGTGCCCTCTACATAGGGACTAGCTTTCATCACCATGAGATTAGGAAAGCAATCAGAGAGGCTAAAAGGCAGCAGAAGTATGAAACAAAAGATGTAGAGTTGCCTCTGGCTTTAGGCCAGGATGAAAGATTAATTGAGTAAGATGTTTTCATGAAGGATGACAATTTTGTGAATTCTGAGGAATTCAAAAGTTTCTTGTTATGGAATAAGCAACAACAGGTGGCTTCAAGTGTACAAATAACTGAGGAAGGTCAAGTGTCGGATGAGGCATTACAACAATTGAAAGAATATGACCCTGAGGAGGAAAATCTTACTCTAGATGAGGCCAGGGAATTAGTAAGAAAAAGTAATATGTTGCTTGTGCTAGGGTGGAGTTTGTATATTGACTTCATAATAGATCAAATCAATAGACAAGAAGATGTTACTTTGTCTTCTGAAACCTAAGTAGGGGACATAATAAGAGGATTTGGGTATAGCCCAAAAAGTCAGGCCTTGGCCATGTGGAGTCTGTATCCAAACGACAAGAAACCATAATTCTTGAATGTAAAAGAAGAAATGGAGGGAGACAAAATAGTGTGGTCAATCCACAATACAGGGTACCTGGAAATTTCTCAGGTTTTGACCCAATTTGCAAAATTAAATGAGGATTAAACTAAGCAGCTGTCAAAAAGATATGGCAACCTCTTGGAGGATTTTAGTGCCCTAGTGAAGGATAGGCACTTGTAGATAATAAAAGGTACAACATTAGAGAAACAGATGGAGGAACTATAATTGCAAATCATAAATACCCCTATAGTAGCCCCTGCACCTCCTGAGCAGCCAATGGCAATAGAGGCACAAGGAATGACAGATGAGTAGGTGGTAGCAGAATTGAAAAAGATCAATGATGAAAAGAATTATGCAATATTGCAGGCCCTTCTGAGTATTTTGTAGCACAAATTGAACACAATCAAGGATAAATTTGACCTAGTTTATAATGCTTATGGAAAATTGCCGGAATTGCAGAAGGAGGTCAACAGTTATGTGCAGATTTTGAGTGAGTTTCATATAGTATGGTCTATCAGGGCACCACTTTTTGAGAGATTGATTTTTTCTCAATCCATGGGGAGTGACATACTGGAGACAGTTGTAGGATTTGGTGAGGAGATTGACAAAATTAAAGCCATTTTACCTCTTTTCAAGGGTAAGGAAAATTTGATTGAGGCTAAGATAGCCATGTTTGGCTCTTGTACCAATAGATTCATCCACTCAATTTTGAGTACAGATGGAACAATAAAGAGTCTTGATAATTGGAGATCGGATGTTGATCTTCTACTGCCTAGGAAAGAGGCATTTTTAGGTGAGAGTAATAATATTGATTTAGAGAGCTTCAATAAGGCCTTGGATGAAGCCATCAAAGCAAAGGTTGACCTCACCAAGTTTGTGTCAGATGTCAAGGCAATTACGGATGCCAGATGGGAGAGACAAAAAGCCCAACTACAACTTGTCAGTGGTTTTAATTGGCCATCAGAGGAATAAGTAACTGCATGGGATGAAAAGAAAAAGCCCAAAAAGGCTAGATCTGCTGTAGTTGATTTGGATATTTTGGATGAAGATTGAAAAGGACATCTGACACACCGGATACCTAATCCAAGGAATACAAGATTGATAAGCTATCATTCAAGAATGGTGTAGGTTAGCCTGAAATGGCGGTCACCATGTCTCATTGAAATCAAGGAGCTATCATAAATATTTGTAGTTGAGGGTGTCAATTCTTGAGCAGCCAAAGATGTACTATAATCTGAGAAAGTCTTGTCCTTTCACCACCCGCGGGTTGGTTGGACATTTTGTTGTATTTTTATGTTTTAATAGGAGTTAGGTTTTCCAACCACCCGAAGCTTGTTGCATTCCCATTAATGAGGGAATTCCAAGGTGGTTGTGAGAGGGCTATATAGAGTTGAAAGCTCATTTTGTAAAGGGGTTGGTAGAAAAAGGAGAGAGATTGAAAGGTATAAAAAATAGAACTAGATTGCTTAGAAGCAGAACACCAAGCTTTGTGTCTGGTCTCCTGAGTAATGGAATTGTGAATGTAAGTGGCAAGTTGATTTTAATATAAATATACTACAACTTCTGCCATATATTGTTGTTGTATCTTTGCTTATGTATTTTACTCTTGTATGTTTTTCATGTTAGGCATTTGAAATATACCAAGTTGTAATGCAACCAGCTTGACTATTTTATGAGCTTCTTTCAAGGAAAGAATTAAATGTGCTTATATTTCATCTTGAAGAGTAAATATATTTGTATGGATCTTTAATGATAACAATATTTGGTTAACAAAATAGTTTGTAAGGCAACCTATTTGGAGTTGTGGTAGTGTGTAAGGCACACTATAGTGTTTCTTTTAGGGTCTACTTGTTGACTTGCATTGTGACTCTATTGCCCTTAGGATTAGGTACTGGTTTGGTATTTGTTTCTCATAAGTTGTATCTTTCATCGATCTAAGAGAAAAGTTGAAACATTCACATTATTCATCAATACCTTTCTATTTTTATGTTCATTGCACTTGATAGATTGGACTGTGCCTAGGGCATTTAGTTCATATTTCCTGATTCTACAAAGAGAGAATCATATTAGGTTGACCCTCCTAAAAGGGAAGAAGGATGAGAATCCTTAAAGCATTGATTATTGCTTCACTAACAGTCACACTTTTTCTGGTTATAGTTTGCATTAAACTGATTACAGTCATATGAAAAGTGTTCTATAAGTTTATGCATTAAGAAGATTAGAAGTTGATTAGTGTCCACTCATAAAAATACTGCAAAGACATTCATCAGTAAAAGGTAATACCTGCCTGAGTCTGTGGAGGTAAAAAATGAAGGAGGATCTTATCCAATCCTTAGCAATTAGGTCTTTCTCTTGTGGGAATCAGTCTCAAGAAAAACAAGTTCGAGCACCATTTTATGTCCTATAAGAAAAATCCCTAACATGAGGAAAGATCTATTCCAAATGAAAGACCTACAAATGAATATTCTAGAGAACAATTCAGACCCTTCAAAGGTAGATGCTTCAGATGCAACAAAGTTGGTCACATGAAAAGAAACTATAGAAGTAATGATAATTCTAAACCCTTTACCAGCTTCTGTTTTAATTGCTATGAGTATGGACACAAAAAGGTAGATTGTAGAAAACCTGATCAATCCAGGTATAAGCAAGACTATATCAAAGAATAAAGTGCAGCCAAGATTACATGTCAGAAATGTAATAAATTTGGTACAACAAGGTACTGTAAGCTGCAGACCAATCAAGACAGAAGAAGACCACCCAGTTGTTACAAATGCAATAATCCAGGTCACATTGTGAAGTTTTTTAGATACAATGGAGATAACAAGAAAAGAGGACCAAGCAGATCTAATGAACTAGAAACACGACCACCTATAGTCATAAGGAAGAATATTAGTGACTGTGGTAAAAGCCTAAATGATTACATAAATGAAAGAAAGAAATCAGAGAATGAGAAGATATGGCAAGTAAAAGTTCTAAATAAGGCAATGGTTCAGGTTGAGGTAGCTTGTGATGTTGTGTCTTTGCATGATGAATTCTTTGATGCATCAGCCTAAAAGGCCTCATGGCCTCATGGGGAGCAGTGGATGAAGACAACAGAAATTATCTAGCCCCTGTATAAGAGGAATAAGCTCATGTGAGCTTAGGTATGATATGTATAGATGTCTTTGAATCTATGGATGAGATCAGAGCACCTGAAGATTCATCTTTTGTGTTCACGAGTTTTGCATTGATTGGACGACATGCAAAGTTGAGCTACCTATTTTTAATACACACACTCAACTTGAGATGGATAAAAGACTTGAAAGATTTCATTTCTCCACCATTTTTTAATCAGCGACAAAGGAGAGAAAAAGTGTGAAGGTAGAGTAGTAATCTAGCAGAGAGATTTTACGCTCACGTAAAGCCAAGCATCAGATTTGTGCACATTTAAGGTATTTAGACCTAATCTCTTTGAAATTCATGGATGTACCAGTAATTTACAATGTGGTACATAGACCTAGGTATAAGTTCAAAAGGCATCCATACAAATCCTATGAGGATGATCTAGAAGGGGCCTTTTCCCAAACCCCCATAGGTTTGTTGCATGTAGATGATATTAGGGCATACATACACTACAACTATGAGATTATTGGGGAGGTCAACATCTTCTATGAATTGAACAGTATGATAGATGTAAATGGGTCCCTGATAGAAGAATTCAAACATTTAAAAGACCTGTCAATACTCAAGTTAACCTAGTTCACTGAATTCATGAAATTTGAATGGTTCAAGATCATTCTGAGTAGAATTCATGATCAATTCCTGTGGATAGGTGATCAACTAGTTAAGATATGTACTTAGTTGATCCATGATATCACAGGGCTTGAGAATGAAGGAGCCCTACCTGTTAGTGAGAAAAATTTAAGAAAAGAAGCTAAAACCCTCACACACTCTAAATGGGACAATAGGGAAATGACTGTAAATGATATATACCTACAAGATGTCAGATTGGTAGCAATGCTAATTGGCTACAAGTTGTTCTACGGTTCCAAACTTAACTTAGTATCAGCCTGAGTAATAATGATGGCATACAAAATGGTCAAAGAAAATAATAAATACAACCTGTGTGAAATACTAGCTCAATAATTCATTGAAAACATAAAAGTTATAAAAAAGGACAAATCCAAGGCATTCAGGTTTGGGTCATTACTAGTCCACATGTACATTCATGCCATTTAAAACTTTCCTGGAATGCATCCTAGAGCATGGAAACACAATGAACCCACTAGTCTACAAATCTCAGAATATTATTGAAGGCAGAAAAAGGATTGGGTTGATGGAGAATTGTTTGGCATGATTAAGATCTTGTAGAGACAGATGAAAGAAAGATATAGAATTCCAGAAAGCTTAGTATAAAAGTATAAGGATGCCATCTGTTTCATGGTTGAAACTAATTGTGTTTTCTTTGAGGTAGTTGAGCCTTAGTTGAGCCTAGAACCAAATGGTGTTATCCTATGGGATATGAAGTAAGTGCTGAAGTACTAACTATGCAAGTAGAGCATGTATTAGCAGTAGAAAAGGACCCTACTCAAGAAAGATGGGGTACATACAGAGAAAATTATGAAAAAGTTAGAGAAGAACAAGAGAAAGTAACAAGAAAGAGGAAAGTCAGCAAGATAGTAGAAGATATCACTACAATGGTGGGTATTACAAAAGCACAATTGATAGACATAAAAAATAATATGGAGGCATCTTTTAGTTTTTCCACTGATTCACCCACTCCATTGGAAGCTGAGAAGACAACTACTACTAATAGCATCATTGATTTATCAGTCCCTCAAGAGGAAGAAACACATGAAGATGAGACTGTAGTAGTTCCTAGAAGATCATCTAGGAAAGTCAAGTAGGTCAGTCCAAAAGGAAAAGAGGTAGAGGTAAAGAGGAAGAAAAAGGAAGAGAAGACAATAGAAAAAGAGGAAGAGAAAATGGTTCAAAAGAGTCCACAATCCTTGTGGAAACCAGATATGAAAGCACTACATAAAAGGGTTATCAAGGATGGAAATTTGATATCAATAAATAGATATTATGAAAGATATAGCCCTGAGGAGCAAGAAATCATTGAAGATACTCTCATTGAGCATCTGTTAATCTTCAAAAAGAATTTGTTGGAAATTGAAGCAAGTGTTCCCAAAGATCTGTACAACAAACTAGAAATTTGAAAACAGTTAGCACATTTTGAAGATGAAAACATAAGAAATAGAACTATTGATTATATGTTGCCAATTGTATCTATACAAGAAAGAGAAAGGATCATAAAGGAACTCTCTACTAAGAACAAAAACTAGACTAGTCAAGATTATGGCTAGAAAGTATGATGAGGTAATTAAAGATACACAAAAGGCATTAGATCAAATTCTAATGTGTGACATGCCCAAAAAGGTGTCACCTGGACTAAGTCTACTAAACCTATATCCTTGGGTTTAGGAGAGAGCTCAAAGGAGATAGATAAGAGTGCTCAAGTTAACTTGCAACCAAACTTCTTTATCACTAGTGTGCCTATTAGCCTTGACACTTTACACGATATAAATGATCCATTTATGGACAAAATGGATAGTGCAATGGAAGTTGAAGATCAGGGACATAATGAAGAAAGCAAATTAGAAGAGAAACCAGAAGAAAAAGTACAAGAGAAGGAATTACAAAAAGAAAGACAACCTAAAATAGAGGAGGTGACTGAAGACAACTTGGATTCATCTCTATTGTTGGCAAATATGGCCAAACTAGTAAGTTCTAATGTGGATAGCATGGATGAAGATGAACTGATGAAACTCTAATTCATGGCCTTTGCTAAAGCTAAGGATAGATCGGTCCAAAAAGGAGATAAAAGAGCTAAGATAATGGTCAGGG
Organism: Chamaecyparis obtusa; assembly: GCA_027943335.1. Lineage (NCBI taxonomy): Eukaryota > Viridiplantae > Streptophyta > Pinopsida > Cupressales > Cupressaceae > Chamaecyparis > Chamaecyparis obtusa. Next base: position 162,775 of record BSBK01009206.1, read on the forward strand.
TTATAGAGACATTGAATAAGCTACTCCCCTCACCAGTTATCCTAAAAGATAAGGATGAGGTTGAGAATCTCAGTATAGTATTGGATAGCTTTGATAGTCACATTGACTCATTGCTAAAAATAGCAGAGGAGAAGGCTGAAAGGAACTTCTTGGAAAAGAAGTTGAGTGAAGTTCACAAGTCCATCTCATGGGACTTAGGCATTCTAAAGGCTACCACTCTCAAGTCGAAGAGTTGTGTAGCACAAGGCAGGAAGCTATACAACTATTGCATAAACCCCTACAAACACTTGAAGAATGTTGAGGAGGCCATAGCCAAAGATAGGTTCAATCTTAACAATATAATCGACAATTGCAAATCATCTTCACAAACTATTGGAGAGATAGACAAGGAAACATCCAGGCTACTGGAGAAAATAGGTGCACTAGAAATGGAGAAAGGGAGAGTTGCAGACAGGTTTGGTTCACTAAGAAACCTATTAACTCCCAAGCTCTCAAATTTGGAGACTCATCTCTCTGAGATGATAAAGGTTGAAAGTTCAATGACAGTATCTACTCTCACTAAGCTTGAAGTAGTAGAGACAACATCATATGCATTGAATGGATTAATCCATGTCAGTGAGCTACTGATAAGTTCATGGATTGAGGATATTAAGACCTTGGAAACATCTTTCCAAGATGTCTTAAATCTGGTAAGTAAGCACTAGACCACCTATGCTTCAGTTTTGAAATTTTGAGAATACCTTTTCCATTGATGTCAAAGGGAGAGGAAGAAAAAGGAAAATGAGGAAGAGAAATAAATATGTAAAGAGAAGAAAATATAAAAAATTAAAAATTAAAAAAAAGAGAATGAGAAGAAGAGAGTTGCGTTGTGACACTTAGTCATTTTTCTCAGTGTTGCCATCAAGGCCAAAGGGAGAGATTGTTGGCATGTGATGTTTTGGAATACTATAAATCATCTAAGGGTTTTTATTCATGGCAACACTTATGATAGTATGATCGCATGTTGTGGATATTTCCACTAGATTCACAGTCATGAAAATGACTAAGTCCAGAATCAGGAAAATAGGGTACAGTGCCACAGTTTTGGATAGCGGTGGAGAAATACAAGGTATTATGGCTTGTGAAGTTAATTGGAGGTATTTTAGGATATTTACATGCTTCTTTTAAGATCGCATGAGTTTTGGATAGCTGGTGTGTGAGATACAGTGTTCGAAAGGTATGTAAAGATAGTAAAATAGTATATCAGGGTACATGAATAGTTTCAAAGATTAAGGAGAGCATAATGGATATGGTAACATCCTACGACAAGTAAATAAAGTATAGTCCCAAATCTTTGTTGATATAAGAGCATTGGCTGCATGTATACCATTTGCACAAGTTTCTATTGTGTTTTGTATAACAATTGTGAAGCCGACTAGAAGGCTAATTTTGTATAAATATAGATTGTTTTTGTGAAAGCGGTATGTAGAGATATGATGATAAGATAAGTTTTTGAATATTAGAGTAGAGATCAGATGCAAGATTAGTAAGAGTATAAGCTACAACTGGAACCATCTAAGCAAGATAAGTGCTTTTATTGTTCCCCTTTTGAGAACTATTTTGGGATAGTATTGATTGTAAGAGCGGTGTGCTCACCACCTTTAACCAGGTGTTTTGTATGCCCCTAATAGGGTTTTTGTAATCCTCTAACAAGGAAATGTTCTATGTAATAATCAGCTCCTAATAGGGCTAGATCTCCTAACATGACATTATATTTTAGTGCATATTTGTGGGTACCATCCCCACCGGGCTTTTCCCTTTAACTAGGGTTTCCTCGAGAACAAATCATGGTGTCATGAGTAATGTGTTATGCTTATATGTTCTTTTCATTTCTGCATTACTTTGGATTATTTATAATTTTTTGAAGTTGAAGTTAAAGTTTTGTAATACTGATTCACCCCCACTCTCAGTATTACCTAATCCTAACATACAATCCTTGAGATGATTCAGAGAAAGCTTGCTAGGTAGAAGGGAAAGATTTTGAGCAGTGTAGGGAAACTTCAAATCCTCTCTACTTCCCTTCAAGGAATCATGGTTTACTTCCCCTCCCTCTTAAAAATTTCTAGCACCATGGCTGACAAATTTGAGAAAATATAAAGGAATATCCTTTAGATTGGTGTTGAGGAAAAAAAGAGAATGGCTCTGGTCAATTGGGACACGGTTTATTTACCTAAATCATAGGGAGGGCTTGGAATACGTAAGCTAACCAACTTGAATAAATTCCTAATAACTAAAATGGGGTGGAACCTTGTTGTTGACCTTGCAGACTAGTGCAAAATTATGGAAGTTAAATATCTTAACAAGGAACACTTCTACAAAGCCCTAGATTCTTGAGGGCTTCCTACAAGTTCCAAAGCCTAGAATAACATCCTCAAATGTAGGATCATCTTAAGAGATAGTTTAGAAAGGAAGATTGGTAATGGAAGAAGAATCCAAATTTGGGATGATAATTGGATTGGGGATAAACCTCTTATGGATGACCTCTTCTTTGTATTGAAGGGAAGACTCAAAGATCATCTTAGTGAGTACATTGCTAACTATGTTGATCCTGGAGGGAAGTGAAAGGGTCTCAATCAATATTTTAGAGATAGACTAGATCTTACAACTATGGCCACTGAATAACAATCATTTTTGTATGACATGAGAATTCCAATATTCACCAGAGAAGATAACTTTGTTTGGACAAACACTTGGTCTGGGATTTTAACAGTCAATTCAGCCTACAACTTGTTGATGAAATTCTAGTGGGATCCTGACTATTGGAAAAAGGTTTGGAACCCAAATTTTATCCCTAAAATTAATTTCTTTTGATGGGTTATGATGGATGGGAAAATTCTAACGCAGGACAATTAAATGAATTTTTTTTTTCTCTACCTAATAGATGTGTCATGTGCAAGAGGGATGAAGAAACCATTAACCACCTATTGATCCACTGCCAGTTCACCTTGCAGATTTAGAAAAAGGTTGTATAAAAACTTAGTCTTCAGTGGGTCTTTAAGGGGAATATTCAATAATTTATTACCAACTGGAACCCCCCATCAGACCACACTCTTATTAAACATCTTTGGAGGAAAATCCCCCCTCATGTCTACTAGAGCATATGGAAATAGAGTGTTAGAAAGTAAAGTCCACCAAGATAACTGAGAGGGGGGGGGAGGGGTGAATTGGTTATCAGACAAATATAAATTTTATCAACTTCAATATATTTTTACCATGTAAGAAATGTAATCAACAACCATAGAAAGATATACATGCATAATAACACAATCACACAAGATATGTTGACTAGGGAACCTCTTGATCAAAGAGTAAACCCCGGTGGGAATGATGCCCACAAAAGATGCACTAATATGAATATTCCTTGTGAAAGGATGGACTCTGTTAGGAGTCTTATGAAATACATTTAGTACAAATGAATCCCTGTTAGGAGATTTTGAATCCCTGTTAAAAGATGATAACTCTGTTAGAAGTTATGGAAGACAGAAGGACCCACTGCCCAAATAGCTTCAGGGTAAGATCACTAAACTGACTATCCAACTGATCTTTGTATTAATCAAAAGAATAATACCAAAATATTATTAACCTCAAAAATCCAATACTCCTTCTTTGACTGTGCCAAACCGCACCAACTCCTTCAGATCTCAATACCAGATCTTAGTACTTTGCATGTCCTCTTTCAACAATTTCTCTTTCACAATTACTTCATACACTTTATCATTACATATTACACATTACAATAAGGAAAACATTCCTTCCTTTATAATACACTCAAGTAATTATAATTGAGTTGGCATACAAATTACAAAATAAAAGTTTCCACGCGTTACATCAAAATTACACAAAATTGTCGACTTTCAATCAATATAATTCTTCCCTCGTGTGACCTCAGATCTTGTTCTTTCATCCACATCACTATCAACATGTCTTAAACTTCTCTCTAATTGCACATAACCAGATTCCATCCCCATTAGGAGATATCATCTGATTTCCACAAACCGCTACTCAGGAACACTACCTGAATACTGCTTCCACTAAAATGCTCATAAATTCCATGAATAAATGAATTACTATATGCACTCTTAACCATGATCTTATAACACATCATAGAATAATTCCTCAACTGTGCATAGCTTCATCTTCAATATCCCAAGTGTGCTAACTCAAACACTATCTACTACTCTGCTAATCTTCAGTAGATCACTGTGTTGACATCAATGACAATCAAAGTCATGAATACAACAACAACTACTATAGAATGGCTGCTAATAATCCCCCATAGGATATATTCAGCATTCATTCCTAACAATCTCCCCCATTGGCATTGATGGAAACATAGATGAAAAAACATCCTAGTTCCATAAATCCAACACTGCAACACTGTTGCTCTAAAAAATGCTTCAAGTCTTCAAAATCAATCAAATCTTGCTTCATTTTCCTATTTAGTTCTCTCCAATAGATGGTACAAATGGTTTTTTCATGTACACTTCTCCCCCATTGACATCAATGACAAAAATTTCATCATTATGTCAACAACAACTTCAATGTTGAAAGACACTGTTCAGAAAATACATTCACTAGAGTCCTCATGACTCAACTCAGATACACATACTCCCCCATAGAGGAAGTACCAACATCTAGTCTAGAAGAAAAATAGGGCTCATATACCTCTAGACAGATGCAACAATATGCATCACTTCTCAAAAGTAGACTGGGGCATAACCCCAAGCATACCTCTCAGATACTCAAATGTATCCTTAGGCAAAGGTTTTGTAAATATGTCTGCAATTTTCTCCTTTGTGCTTATGTACTCAAGTCTGACTTCTTTCTCTACTACTTTCTCTCTTACTACATGATACTTTATCTCTATATGCTTTGTCTTAGAATGTAACATAGGGTTCTTAGACATACTAACTGTGCTGGTGTTATCACAATGTATAACAATAGGTTCAAAAAATTTTACTCCAATATCCTTCAACATTTGTTTCATCCAAATTATCTTGTTACAATTGTTTGCTGCTACAACATATTCTACTTCTGTCGTGCTCTGTGAAATACAATTCTACTTCTTGCTTAGCTAAGAAACCAATCTTGCTTTGTTCCTTACTACTTCTCCTTGTTCATTCATCTTGTTTCTAAATACCCATTTTGTTCCTATAACATTCTTATGTTTAGGTCTAGGGACCAATTCCCATGTCTTGTTCTTTTCAATCTGATCTAGTTCTTCTTTCATAGCTTTAATCCAATGTTCATCTTCACAAACTTCACTAGTAGGTTTAGGTTCCATTTGAGAAATCAAACATAACTGTTCTTGTACCTTATTTCAAGTCTGAACTCCTTTGTCTATGCTTTCAATAATCTGCTCAATAGGATGATTCCTTGATAGATTCATGTTAGGTGTCACTGTCTCAGATCTTACTTCAGGTATCGGTTCTTCAATGATCTCACTATGGCTTTCATTCAACAAATCACTGTCAGTTTCATAAAATAATTCAGTAGTCTCAGGGTTAGGTCTAGGTTGAGTTCCTTCCTCTGATTCATAATCAAGCATTCTTTCTTGAATTTTGAACTTTTCATCAACTTTTACATTTTCGCTCTCAACAATAGTCTTAGTTCTCTTATTGTAACATCTATAAGCTTTTCTCTTCAATGAATATCCAAAAAATATACCTTCATCACTTCTAGGATCAAACTTTCCAATTGTATAACATAAAATATGGATGGGGTCATAGAACAATGGTTTGCACATAAAAGAGACCCCAAAACTACTATTTTACACTTACATTTGAATTTGTATTGATATGGAAAGTAAATATAAATGACTAATGTTGAAATGAAGAGATAAAGGTACTTACCTCCAAAAAAGAATCAGTTGAAAACCCTATCAAACGATCTAAAAACTATTGATTTTCATTGTCTTGAACTGAAACTGCGCGATCTACAAAACCCAGAAATCTTTTCCAATTCTAAGGGAGGTTGTCTTTGACCCTCATAAAAGGTCAAAGGCTACATTTTTATTCTGAAGGTCGATTCTAACTTTGTTCACAGATCTCGAAAGTTCGCTGAAAAGGGTATCCAAATTCGCTCTCGGATTTGAAATCTTGCAACTATACCTAAAAGAAAAATGGTTTTGTTTATTTGTTTGGGGGGTTTGCCTTGGTCAAACCCTGGTTTAGAATCAACCTTAATATTGAAATTGAAATGGAGAATGCTAGCAAGTAGTAGAAGTAGATCTAACAATGAAGCTGACATTCAATAGATATGCAAATTGTATTTGAAATGTAATCAAGTATGTTAATATGACAGCTTGAACATAACATCAACAAATGTAAATCAAACCTCCATGATTGTATGTTTGGAATCCACCTTGAGGGAAGAATGAAATGGATCTTGAAGGAAGATCACACCATCATGATGGCTAGATCTAGGGTTTGAATGATGAATCTTGAATGCTTGAACCAAATCCCTTCAATGGCTTGAATGCTTGAATCCTTGATCTTCAATGGAGAACTTGGATGGAGAAGATGACTTGAATGCTTCCTTGAAAATGCTTGATGAAATGCTTGCTTGATCACCTTGAGAGCTTGAGAGAGCTTGAGTATGAAAACTTGATGGAGAAAATGAGAGAGGAAGGCCTCCTTTTATAGTGAACTAGGGCACAATCCTCTAGAGGGGCCACCTTGGAGAGTTAAATCCAAATTAGGTCCTATCCTTTATAAAATATACCTAGATTAAATGCAATTAGAGGATTTACCATTCTGAAACTTGAAATGGCCAACCTGAAGGCGGGAAAACAAATATCCCTGAAACTCGACACCTGAAAATCAAGGAATTTGGAAATTTGAAAGAGGGGGGGAAAATTGAGGTTGGGATTGACCTAGTCAGGTTCAAGCTTGATCCTAAACTAGTCAGGATCAACCTTGAATTTGACCCCGTGGGCCCAGATCCAACCAGAATCAGGACAGGAGGTCCCAGGGATGCCCGAAGACCTAGAAATGATACCAGAATGGGACAAAATGCCAGGGATAGGCATAAAATCTTATGATGACTATGATGAAGGCTAGGAGGACCTATTTCTAATTCCTACCTAGAAAATAGAGCCATGGAAGAGGGAAATTAAGGAGAATCCTTGGGATCCTAACCCTAATTTCACCTAGAATGAAGCAGAAAAGAAGTGGAAAGTGGGGAGAAAGCCAGATCAAAGCACAGATCAATTCAAGGCATCCAATATGACCCCAAACCACTTACTCAAAGGGATAAATGCTCTTAACATGGAAGTGCTTCCATTTTAAGATGATACATTAAGCCCCCACTTTAGCAAGAGTATGGACTCGATGCAAACTCTTGGTAAAGGAGAAGAAAGAGGAGCTACAAGTGGATTCACAACAAGATAAAATAACACTTAGCTAAGGACACAAGCCCCCAGTCTAAGGATTCTAACTCAACATACATGCATGAGGGTGCGAAAAACAAAAGGACTCAAAAGAGGGGTTAGTACTAAAACAAACCCAAATCAACTAGCATAAGAAACCTTATTAAGAAACATTTCTTATACTAACATCATATTTGGAAAACTATCATAAAAGCATAAATGACTACATAAGAAAGACAAGAGCAACACTATAAATAACATAGCTTCATGATCCCATCCTAGTAGCATGAAAGAGAAAAGAGAGAAAGGAGAAAGTGATTACCTCGCCCAGTAAGATGCCCACCTTACTGTGAATCACCTTGGAGGGAGAGCCCAACAGGTTCACCCATAAACTATGCTTGCAATTGTAATGCATCTTCTGACGACTTTTGGAATACGCATAGATCCACCTTCTTGTATCACTATGAATATGAAATGCATGTCTCCTTTGGATTTAGCAACTTATGTGCGTTACCTTCAGAAGATTTAGCATATGAATGCGTGTCTTTTTAGGATTTAGCAACTTATAAGCATTACCTTCCAAAATTTAGCATATTTGAAATTGGAAATGTGTGTCTCTTTAGGATTTAGCAACTTATGTGTGTTACCTTCCAAGATTTAGCATATTTGAAATTGGAAATGTGTGTCTCTTCAAGATTTAACAACTTATGTGCTTTACCTTCCAAGATTTAGCATGTTGCAAAACAAAAGGTTAGAACAAAGATGTATAATATAGAATGAGGGAGGCCGTATATATGCCCCCCTCCTTAATATGGAAAAAACATACTATTTTGACATGTTAAGGAAAGAAAAGAACAAGGATAAAGCCTTCTTCAACATCAAGACAATATCCACAGAAAACACCTAGTCCAAGCCAAGAAGGTCACAGCTCCTATGAGGCCATGGAAGGGACGAATGCAAAGAGATATCATGCAAGAAGTGAAAAAGTAACCCTTGTGAGGGATAGGACACTATTCAATTTCCAAGGTGAGATATATATCAACCATGGAAACCCAATGTCAAATAATGAAATCAGTTGTGATCAAGGAAAAATATCCTCAATGCAAATCAAAATGTTCATGTATAATTGGATATCACATAATAGATAGATATTGCTTGACCAAGGAAAGAGGTGAATCCCAAAAAGATAGAAATGAAGGAGATGACATCCTTGCCCCCCAAGTGTAGGAACAAAGATGAAAGGGGACCTATTATATCGCTCGCAACACTATGCAAGACAACAAGCCCCCAAGTATTAGGCTACCATTGTTTACATAATGTGGAGCTCCATAATAGGAACGTAAATGTTATTTAGATAAAATATGATTGAAATACAACTCATTGCCACATGATATATAAATAACATTACTATCAATGAGCTGCCTAATCCTATAATGTAAAGCTTGACATTCATTAGTAGAGTGATCATGAAATCTATGATATAAACAAAAAGGAAGATTCTTCAAGTGTGGACTATGTTTCTTTTTGCATTTAGGTCTAGTAATCATCTTAGCATGAAGGAGTCTAGGCAAAAGAACTTCTTGGTCAAATTCCTTCATAGTTTCATCATGTTTTGAAGTGTTATTCGAGATGTTATTAACATTGATTTGTTGTTGAGGATTAAATCCTAATCCATAAGAATGCTCATGCCCCCCAGTGTGTAAGGGCATTTGAATTCCCTATTTATGCTTACCACATCCTTGACCATTAAATCCTTGTTTAACAAGGAAATGATAACCAGGACCATAACAAGAAGCCATATTAGAATGAGTCAATGGAACCTTAGTAGTCACAATATCATCCTTAGTAGATTTGATAGATTCATTGTGGGTAGAAGCAGCAAAAAAGTTATTATGAAGAGGTTTAGAAGTAAAAACTCATTGTTCAAACTCTCTTTGTTTCTTCATAAAATCAAGATCATTAATCTTATACTCTCCAATAAAGGTAGGATTAAAATCCAAGCTTCCCCAATCATCATCAAGAAGAGAATTAGAGGAAGAACGATTACTATTAGGAATAGGAGTAGTGTGAGTTTGAATATTCAAACAAGGATTAGGCACATCATCCACATGAAGTGAATACATCTTGTTATTATGTATAAACTTGACTTTATAGTGAAAGGTGGAAGGAATGACATGCATCTCATGCAACCAAGGTCTACCCAAAAGAAGGTTATAATTGAGAGGTCCAGGCACAACATGAATAGGTGTATTCAAGATGATCGGTCCTACTTTGATAGGTAAGGTAATGATGCCTAAAGTATTCTTAGCAATGTTATCAAAGCCACATATAGGAACATTGTCAGGTTGAATAGTTGAAAGATCTGTGTTAAGCACTTTAAGCATGTCCATTGTACAAACATTAACCCCAGATCCATTATCAATCAAGGTCCTACAAATGATACTTTTATTGATAGAAACAAAAACCATAAGAGAATCATACTGATTTTGAACTTCTTTAGAAGGTGAATCCTTTTGAGTAAATACAATATCAGGAGGACCCAAGGTGGCATGCATGCAGTGTAAGAAGTTATTGATATTCTCTTGATTAGGAGGTGGAGTGGGAAGATTTTCTAGAGCTTTTTTCAAGGCTTCATAGTAGGTAGGTGAAGTTTGAAGAAGCTCCCATAAAGAAATCTTGGCAAGAGTATTTTAAAATTGGTTAATCAAATCATACTCCTTGCTAGGAAGATGGGGTGGAGGAGGAAGAATAGGTTGAGAAGGTGGGAATGAAGTAGAAACCACCGGATTAGGTTGAGGATTATTCCTTGTACGATATGTGTGAGCTATCGAATCTTGATCATTGAAAGACTCCATAGGTTTACCTTTGATAGTAATGTGAGGAAAACCTTTGACAGTCAACAAGAGTTTAGGATAAACCATTTTAGTTGTCTCAACAATACAAATAGATTCATAGGAAGGAAGCAAAGAAGACATCCTAGGAGAAGATAAGGTAAGAGCTTGATTCTCCAAAGGATCATCACTAAAAGGGAGAGCATTCAGGGAATTCATATTATTCTCCACTAATGCCTCATCACTATAAGGAATATCAAATGGAGGTAAAGGAAAAGTCTACATGTGTTTTAGAAAAAGAGTTATCATCATGTATGAATATGACATCCATTAATAAATCACCCTCTTGTATCAAATATTCTTTGCGAGGAGGGGATAAATCAATGTTGTTATCCAAGGGATCATCCACAATGGTGTCATGAGGAAGAGAGTAATCAACATCCAAATCCAAAGGTTCATCCCAAATAGGAGGATTATCATCCCTACCAATAAAGCACATTGTAGGATCCCTAGAGGGGAAAGAAGGTAAATTATATTCTAAAGTAGGTTCATAGAAAAGACATATATTAGGAGAAGAATTAACATCAATCCTTAACTCATCTCCATAAAGAGAAATATGATGGAGAGATAGATTAAAGTCATCTTCTTGCTCTAATATATCCTTACAAGGAAATTCAAAAGAGGACAAAGAAACATCAGACGCACTAGATAAAGTCTTTCTAGGTGTAACATCATGCAATGGTAAGGTAAGAGGAGGTTGTTGTGTAATCCAAAAATTTATAGAAGAATGTTTGGAAAAGATTTGAAACAATTTTTGCAACATGATAACAAATAAAGAAATGCATAGAAAATAGATCTAGATATATCCCAATGCATTCATGAAAAGGAAATCAAACACAATAGGGTATCTAATTCCACAAAGCAATGTAAATGTTTTTGTATTTTTGAAGAAATTTTGCAATTTTTTTGTATTTTTGAAATATAAATGCAAGAGCATAAAAGAATTCTACTTTATTGTAAGATCTAACACAAAATGCAAATCTAACACCAAAAAGAAAGAGTTGGCGTAAACGGGTTCACCAAAATGTATAAGTGAAGGTGAACACACAAGATAATAGAAAGGTAGATCTAACAATAGGGCATCTAAATCCACAAAAGAAAGGGGTAAGTATGTCGGGTTCACCAAAATGTATAGGATAAAATATGGATGGGGTCGTAGAATAATGGTTTGCACAAAAAAGAGACCCCAAAACTAATATTTTACACTTACATTTGAATTTGTATTGATATGGAAAGTAAATATAAATGACTAATGTTGAAATGAAGAGATAAAGGTACTTACCTCCGAAAAAGAATCAGCTGAAAACCCTATCAAACGATCTCAAAAACTATTGATTTTCACATTCTTAAACCGAAACTATGAGATCTACAAAACCCAGAATTATTTTCCAATTCTAAGGGAGGTCATCTTTGACCCTCATAAAAGGTGTAGTACCCACTCGTAGGATGCTTTTAGTTTGCTTTATGTTTCAATTGTGGGATCGAATTCTTTTAGGTCACTTTTCATGTGATCGATTATTATTTCATTAATGATGATTATGGATTATTGATTTATCATATGTTTATCATGTGTATGCATAGATTAGATGATGATGTTTTATGATGATAGATTACATGTTTTATATTGATTACGATGTACTTATCCCATACTTGCATGTGTATGGTGATTATGTGTCTGTATCTATTTGATGTGTTTGTGTGGTAGAGGATGGAGGCATAGTTACTCGCATAGTCGAGATCCACACGTCCGACCGTACCCTATCATTGTTTGCTATATATTGTATGTACATGCTTTGTCTTTTGATGTCAGGTTTGCAGGTACAGGACATTGTCTTCCCTAAATTGGCAGGAGTGAGCGTGGCCACAAACATTCATCTCAATGGTAAAGAGGGGAGATAATACATAGACCCAAAACCCTAACCTAAGCCTAACTGTCCTAGGATTGGACAAGTGTCAGTCTTACTACCCTACCCGAATTCACCTGGTTGGTATGAATTTGTGGATCTCATTCTTGAGTCCGTGCATGTTTTCAGTTTGCTTGTATTTGATTGTGCTTGATTTTACTGTGCATGATTCAATTGATTTATGATTATTTAGGTGATTTTATATGATTATCGATGTTAGGATTATAGTTGAATTTAATAATTTAATTATGTTCCTATGTTTAATTTAGAAAATTATCTAAAGTCAATTATTTGATTAATTAGAAATAATTGATTATTTAATTGAAATTGGATTTAATTATGTTTGAATGTATTATTAAATAATTGAATATTTAATTACATGCTTTAGGATGTATTAAATATTTAATTTATTTAATTTGGGTTTTAAATTATTAACATGTGCTTAATTGGAAAATGATTTGATTTATGCTTGCATATTTTATTAAATGATTAAATAATTAATTGCATGAATTTGTGATGCATTAAGTATTTAATTTATTTAATAAATAAATTTAAATTATAACATGTGCAAAATTGGAAAAAGGTGTTTGTTTTCAAAAAGACAACTAGTTTTAAGAAGTCAAGTTGAGTTGTGCTTTTAAAAGATATTTTTAATTAATTAATTTTATTTACTTTCAATTTTGGATTTGGAGTTGGATTAGGAGTTGTCTTATGAGTCATTTTCTGATGTGGAGTTAACTATGAGTTAGCTTTTGAGTTGTCTCTTGGGATTGCTTGAATTTGGGAATTGAATTCCTATTAGGAGATTTTTGGTTTTCATTTTTGAGGGAGACAGGTTTTGGAGAGTATTTTTGGAGAAGGCTTGGGTGCTTGGTGTTTTGGAGGATTGTGGATTGTTATGGCTGTTTATTGATTTGAATTTATCTGTGCATTTGGATTGGGCACCTGGTTACAAATTAGCTTTCAGATCTGCAAGTTGTGTTTGAATTTGGAGAGAATTTGGTTCTCAAATCTACAGGGGTTTCTATTTTTAATCTATTTTTGGCATTAGATATGAGGTAGGTTTTGGATTTGTTTGTCAGATCTGTTTCCACATCTGTTTATCTTTCTGTGTTTTAATAGCTTTCTATGTTTTCTATTTGGTAGATCTTTTTTTATATTAGATCTGGGTATTTAGAAACCCTAGCGTAGTTTATTTGTGTATTTTATTACTACTTGGCATCATAGTGTTACTCTGGCAAAATTTCGTTGAATGATTGTTTATAGTTTTCCTACAAATTGAAATATTAAATCTGGGCAATAGTTTAACTATAGAGAATGAAATAAATTAATTCTGGTTGAAATATACTCTGTGAAAATTTTCATGATTTTAGTAAATTGTTTGTATTTGTTTAAAACATGTTATGAAAAAGGAATATATTCTCAGGCTCAAAGGAATCTGAGTTGGGATTGTAAAAGAAAATCCAATTTTAGTAAAATACCTATTCTGGTTAAATTCTTGCTTGCTGGAAATAGGTATAGTCAATATAAAAAAAAAATAACCAGTCCATATCAATAGTAAGTCAAAATTTGTGACTTGGTTATAATAAGATGAGTTTGATAAATGTATACAAATTTCTCCCTTTATTTTAAAATATATTATTTTATTATGTATTTGGAAAGATTTTCTTTTACTAAATAATTTACTAAAAGTTTTTTTTTTTTTTAAATTTCGTGCAATGGCATTGGTTTAATAAATGATAAGTTGAAAAAAAAAATTAATATAAAATAAAATGGTTATAGCAAAGTTCTTTATTAATTTGAAATTGTTAAAAACATTTTTTAAAAAAAATTAAAAATTTTTTTATGAAGGGGGGGCAGGGACCACTACCTTTCCCCTACCCCCACACCCTGTCTGTCGTGCATACCAGCGACAGAGGGTGCTGCCGCAGGCAGTACCTCTACTGTGGTAGAGGGTACTGCTAGTACCCTATCACGGGCGCGTGGAACAGTGCGCAAGCACTTTAAACTATTTTCTTTTACATATGTTTTATTTTGTTTAAAATTCAAAAATATTTTATATAAATTTTCATTTAATTTGTTATTTTTAATTTAATTAAATTTTGGTTTAGTTTAGTTTTTGGTTAATTAATTTGTTTAGTTGAAATTAGATATTTAGTTAATTTGTAATGTTAATTTAACATAATTTACTCTTATGCTAATTTAATTTTGTTATGTTATTTTAGTTTATGATTAATTTATATTATAATTGTCTTATTATAATTAATGAGATTTAATTATTTAGGATAAATTTAAATTAGGTTATTTTGTTTTGTGCTAATAAATTAGTGAGACATTCTTTGGTTATAAATGCAATTAGTTGTTCAATGTTTATGTTTATACCAAAATTGGCCAAATTTTCTATTGAATTCCTAGAACGTCATTAGGAAATATTTCTTTTATGAGTGACTTTAGTATGTTCGTTATGTTATGATTCTTTCATCTATATTATGTGATCCATATTATGTTAGGATCATGTTCATTGTGATGTTTCGATGCTTGAAGTTCCTGATCAGTTTTCTAAATTATGAGTGTTGGCTTCTCGTTTCTGATCTATATTCATGTGCATCTTGTGATATTGGGCATTAGATGGCCTAGGAGAAATAGAGGCAGGGTTATGCATCAGTCAGATTGTATTTCAGTATCATGTTTATGTGTGTGTTTATTTTGATTGTCATTTATGAATCAATCTTATGGGCTCTTGTTGGTTATTATCTGTTTCTGGTATCTGTGTCATCATTTGTGTTTCTATGTGTGAAACTACATCTAGGATTACCTGGTAGTATACATGTTTTATGTTTATGAGATTATGAGCCTAGGGGAGATTGATTAAGTGCATCTTAGGGGAGTGGCTTACAATAGGGGCCAGGACCCAAAGTGGTCAGTACCTGGGTAACCTATTGTAAGTTATGTAATTAAGTGATAACATAGTAATTAAAATGTGTAGAGATCATTAAAAAGATAATATAGAGTATGGTTATGATTAGAATTCCTCATATCTGAGAGAGAGTATTCTAATCCCACATGGATTGTATTGAGGGTTCGGGGCCGAGAGTGGCCAGTCCAGGGTAACTCAATGCTTGAGGGTCCGGGGTCCAGAGTGACCAGTCCAAGGTAACTCAAGTAGATAGACATGTGATGACACTCCCATAGCATGTAGCCTAGATCATCTCCTAAGTTTTTTGTTTATGCCTCTGTATTAGTGTATTTCACCTTTCACTTTTTTTTTGTAAACCTTGAGTAGAGAGCTTTCAGGATTCCTTGCTCAATGGTTATCCTTGTTTGGTTTTGGTCATCTGATTGGGGTTTGTGGTTATCTCCTCATCACGGTGGGGTAGGCCTTTGTGGTTCTACACAGACGGGTGGTAGTGATTCTTTACCATTTGAGATTCGACGTCCTAGTGTCAGTGCTGTTGATGCTTCTGCAGTTGGATGCCCTCATGATTCTTCATTGTTGGTTTCTTATTTTACCCTCATTTATGTAGTCCTATATTAGAGTACCACATGTGATACCTAGTATGGACATTATTCTTCTTTTAGTTAGATTTATTATTACATACCCCGCGGCATGTGTAGTTGATGTTAGTTTTTTAGTTATCATGGATGTCCATGAGGATTGTTTTTATTGTTGTAAGTTGATATTGTATCATTTATGATATGGAATCTTTTGTCATCTTTCTTTAGTTGTATTTTTTTCTTAAGTAATTCTACGTCATGGGACCCTCGAGTTTTGTAATCTATTTTAGTTGTTGGTTTAATGTGAGTAAATGGTAATTGCTTCCGCACTATTGTGTATCTTGTATGTTAACTTTAGAAAAAAAAATGTTCACCAAACTTAGTTGCAAGTTATAGGTTAATCTCTCATGGGTTCCCTGGCGGGGTGTTACAAAAGGTCAAAGGCTACATTTTTATTCTGAAGGTTGATTTTGACTTTGTTCGTAGATCTTAGAAGTTCATTGAAAAGAGTATCCAAATCCACTCTCAGATTCAAAATCTCGCACCTGTACCTGCAAGAAAAATGGTTTGTTTTTTTTTGTTTTTTTTTTGGGGGGGGGGGTTTGCCTTGGTCAAACCCCGGTTTAGAATCAACCTTAATATTGAAATTGAAATGGAGAATGCTAGAAAGTAGTAGAAGTAGATCTAATAATGAAGCTATGACATTCAATAGATATGCAAATTGTATTTAAAATGTAATCAAGTATGTTAATATGAAAGTTTGAACATAACATCAATAAATGTAAATCAAACCTCCATGATTGTATGTTTGGAATCCACCTTGAGGGAAGAATGAAATGGATCTTTAAGGAAGATCACACCATCATGATGGCTAGATCTAGGGTTTGAATGATGAATCTTAAATGCTTGAACCAAATCCCTTCAATGGCTTGAATGCTTGAATCCTTGATCTTCAATGGAGAACTTGGATGGAGAAGAGGACTTGAATGCATCTTTGAAAATGCTTGATGAAATACTTACTTGATCACCTTGAGAGCTTGAGAGAGCTTGAGCATGAAAACTTGATGCAGAAAATGAGAGAGGAAGGCCTCCTTTTATAGTGAACTAGGGCACAATCCTCTAGAGGGGCCACCTTGGAGAATTAAATCCCAATTAGGTCCTATCCTTTAGAAAATATACCTAGATTAAATGTAATTAGAGGATTTACCATTCTGAAACCTGAAATGGCCAACCCGGAGGCGGGAAAACAAATATCCCCGAAACCCAACACCCGAAAATCAAGGAATTTGGAAATTTGAAAGAGGGGGGCAAAATCGAGGTTGGGACTGACCTAGTCAGGTTCGAGCTTGATCCTAACCTATTCAAGTTTGAGCTTGATCCTAACCTAGTCAGGATCAACCTCAAATTTGACCCTGTGGGCCCAGATCCAACCAGAATCAGGACAGGAGGTCCCAGGGATGCCCAGAGACCTAAAAATGATACCAAAATGGGAAAAAATGCTAGGGATAGGCATAAAATCCTATGATGACTTTGATGAAGGCTAGGAGGACCTATCTCTAATTCCTACCTAGAAAATAGATCCATGGAAGAGGGAAATTAAGGAGAATCCTCAGGATCCTAACCCTAATTTCACCTAGAATGAAGCAGAAAAGAAGTGGAAAGTGGAGAGAAAGCTAGATCAAAGAAAAGATCAATTCAAGGCATCCGATATGACCCCAAACCACTTACTCGGAGGGATAAATTCTCTTAACATGGAAGTGCTTCCATTTTAAGATGATACACCAATGTCATCATCTCTCTTAATATAACATTTGCTTCCAAAAATTCTAAAATACTTAACTGATGGTGCATGTCCAAACCATAGTTCATAGGGTGTCTTGTCTATGTCTACTATGATTTCTACTCTATTCATAGTATACACCATTGTGTTCACTGCTTTTCTCCAGAATATCTTCGCTAAGTCATTCTCAAATAGCATAGCTCTTGCTGCTTCAGTCACTAATTTGTTTCTCCTTTCTGCAATACCATTTGTTCAAGTGTCCTAGGGGATGAAAATTGTCTCTTAATACCATTCACTTCACAAAAGATTTTAAATTCTTTAGAAGTAAATTCTCCACCTCTATCTGATCTCAAACATTTAATCTTCATTCCAGATTCATTCTCAACTTTATTCTTAATGATCTTAAACCTATCAAATGCTTTAGATTTTTCTTTAAGAAATGGAATCCACGTCATTCTTGTAAAGTCATCAACAAGAATCATAAAATACCTTTCTCCATAGAATCCTCTAGTCCTTGTAGGACCGCTCAAGTCTGTATGAACAATCTCCAACTTCTCTGCTGTTGTAAACTTCTTGCTGGGAAATGAGCTTCTCTTCTATTTAGTCATCACACATTCCTTGTAAATCATGTTATTAGGCTTCATAATCTTAGGCAAATCTCTTACTACAAGTGTAGTACTCACTTTCACAATGTTATCAAAGTTTATACAAAAAAATCTTTTGTGCCATAACCAATTGTCATCAATCTTAGTAATCAAGCATGTCATCTCAGTAGGATTCAACTGAAATACATTACCTCTGGTTCTAGATCTAGTACCAATCAAATTTCCATCTTTGTCTTTAATCACACAAGTTTTCTCAGTAAACCAAACTTGATATCCCTTATCAAATAATTGTCCAACACTCAAAAGATTATGTTTCAAACCATCCACAAAGTAAACATCATCAGTATTAGTCTTTCCATCAAGAGTAATAGATCCTATACCTTTAATCAAACAAGGTGCATTGTTTCCAACTCTAACAACTCCTCCATCATAATTGTTAAACTTTATGAACTTTTTCATGTCTCCAGTCATATGATGTGAACAACCACTGTCTATAATCCAATCATCTTTCTTTTCTACTTAAGAAACTAAAGCCTTTTCTTCCTTAATTTTAATTTTAGGATTTTTTTCTTTAATTGCTACAAATCCTATATCATCATTATTCTCAGTATCACTTTCACTCAAAGATTTCTGTAAACTAGCTTCAAGTTCTTCATCATTTTCATAGTAACATTATTTAGATCTTATAGGATTAAAGTTATTCCTATAATTATTAACTCTTTTAGGAAACTTAGATGCAAAATGACCAAATTCTTGACAAGTCCAACATTTAAAAATTTTCTTACCATCTAGTTCTCTCTTCACAAGCAAGGCAATACCTCCTTCAATCTTCCTGTCTTCTTCATTTCTAGATCTTTTGCTGCTAGCATAATCTTCACTCACACTGATGCTTCTTGAAAAAGTAGGGAAAACACTAAGAGAACTAAATATTGTCTCCATTCTAGGTAGGTCTCCTGATAATCTTAGGTTCATTTCTGCTACTTCCAATCTTCCAAGAAGAGTCTCTCTTGTAAAGTTCGTAGTACAAGGTATGACTTGTTCAATCATCTATGTTGTCTACTTAAATGCAGGAGTCAATGTCCTCAGAATTTTCCATATCACTTCATTCTCTATCTTTGTTCCACCACAAGATTTTATACCCACAACAATGTCTGACATTCTACCAATATAGCTTCTAACAGATTCATCTTCCATTATTCTTATATATTCAAATGCACATATCCAATTATGTAATCTGACTTTCTTAGCATGTTCATCACCTTCAAAAGTAGAGTGTAAAGCTAACCAAATTTCATGAGATGTTTTCAAATATTTTACTTGACTGTACTCATTTTCTGAAAGGGCTAACAAGAGTGCTTCTCTAGCAAGTATGTTACACATGAATAGATCTCTTTCATCATTAGTACATGTTTCAATGTTATCCTCATCAATGATAGTCTTCTCATTCTTTGTAATCAACCAATAACCTGGTCCTAAACACAGTAGATGTGTCTTCATCTTTTCTTTCCAACTGTCAAAATTTACTCCATCAAACTTATGGCTTTCTTTGCTAAAATTTGCCATGGATCTCCTTAAGCTATTAAACTTATCTTTCAAGAACCTACTAGTCAGATACCAATTGTTAGAAAGTAAAGTCCACCAAGATAACTGAGAGGGGGGGGTGAATCAGTTATCAAACAAATATAACTTTTATCAACTTCAATAGATTTTAACCATGTAAGAAATGTAATCAACAACCATAGAAAGATATGCATGCATAATAACACAATGACACAAGATATGTTGACTAGGGAACCTCTTGATCAAAGAGTAAAACCTGGTGGGAATGATTCCCACAAAAGGTGTACTAATATGAATATTCCTTGTGAAATGATGGACTTTGTTAGGAGTCTTATGAAATACATTCAGTACATTAGAATCCTTGTTAGGAGATTTTGAATCCCTGTTAAGAGATTCTAACTCTGTTAGGAGCTATGGAAGACAGAAGGACCCACTGCCCAAACAGCTTCAGGGTAAGATCACTAAACTCACTGTCCAACTGATCTTTGTATTACTCAATAGAATAATACCAAAAGATTACTAACCTCAACAGTCCAATACTCCTCTAACTATGCCAAACCTTACCAACTCCTTCTTTAGATCTCAATACTAGATCTCAGTACTTCGCATATCCTCTTTCAATAATTTCGCTTTCACAATTCCTTCATACACTTTCTCATTACATATTACACATTACAACAAGGAAAAAATTCCTTCCTTTATACCACACTCAAGTAATTAAAAATGAGTCGGCATACAAATTACAAAATAAAAGTTTCCACACGTTACATCAAAATTACACAAATTGTCAACTTCCAATCAATATAATTATTCACTCTTGTGACCTCGTATCTTGCCCTATCATCCATGTCACTATCAACATGTCTTCAAGTGATATCTAACTATGCATAACCAGATTCCATCCCGATTAGGAGATATCATCCGATTTCCACAAACCGCTACTTAGGAACACTGCTTGAATATTGCTTCCACTGAAATGCTCATAATTTCCATTAATAAATGAATTACTGTCTACTCATATCTTCAATATCCCAAGTGCGCTAACTCAAACATTGTCTACTACTCTACTAATCTTCAGTAGATCACTATGTTGACATCAATGAAAATCATAGTCATGAATGCAACAACAACTGCTATAGAATGGCTGCTAATACTCCCCCACAGGATATATTTAGCATTCATTCCTAACAAAGAGAAATATCATGATCTTTTGGGGCACACTTAACTCTGTTGATAATGTGTTTCTGTCTTGCAATATTTTTTTGTTGGAGAGCATATCTATCATAAAATGGAAAATCCCTATGTTTCCACCTTCAATTATTGAGAGTTAGAAACTCCCTCAAGAATTTAATAAATTTGACAAATCCAAAAAGTTGGCTAGGCAAAATACTATATGGAAGGCCCCTTGTCTTCCATGTCTCAAATTGAATTTTGATGGTTCTACTAGATTTAGTATGGAGGATAGTGGAGAGGTCATTAGAGACTATAGAGGTTAGTTAATCACTTCTTATTTTGTTCGATCGAAAGATCATATTGTTAATCAAGCTAAAGGGATGACAATTCTATGGGGTCTTAAAATAGCCCTTTCAATTGACATCAAAAACCTAGAAATTTAGGGTGACTCTAAAATGATCATTGAAGAAACTCATGTCTCAATGTATGCCATTTGGAAGGTGGAGTTCATTCTTAAAGATATTAGAATGATTTTGGCTAGTTTGGATGGGTTTACCTTAAAACATACCTTTAGGGAGGGGAATGTTGTTGCAAACTCAATGTTTTGATGAGACTACTTCAAGACAGCTTACGATGTTGGAGAAATGAAGAACCACTGTAAGATCTTACTAAGGCCCTCTTAAGGCTATAAAAACACATTGAATTTGTTAACAATGATTCTTAAAATATTTATTTTCCTTTGTCTTAGAGACTTAAATGCCATAATGGGATTTTCAAAATATACATCTAATTTGATTTTGAAGTTGGAGTTGTTTCTTTATAGACATGTCATTAGGGACTGATTATGTGGGTAGTACTCCCCTCCATGTCATCCATTTCATTCCCAAGACTATATGAGGTGGCTAATTCATGGTTTAATTTTTGGCAAAGTACGCTAATTGGGACTTGTGGTAATAATGATTCCATTCATCC
Source organism: Chamaecyparis obtusa (assembly GCA_027943335.1). Classification (NCBI taxonomy): domain Eukaryota; kingdom Viridiplantae; phylum Streptophyta; class Pinopsida; order Cupressales; family Cupressaceae; genus Chamaecyparis; species Chamaecyparis obtusa. The sequence goes on from BSBK01009206.1 coordinate 184,563, forward strand.
AGTAGATTTTCTTGGAATTGATAACTGGTTTGGAGGCATTTCTAGCCATTTTTCCTTATGGGTGATGGACTTCTTGTACATGTCATAGGCCTCTTCAAAAGGAAAAAAATGGTGGCATCACTTGTAATAAAAATAATGAATATTTATTACTTTTATTATGGAGTGTTGTGCCAGTCTATCTAGAAATTTCTTTTTTGAGTCTTATTCTGCTATGTGCCCTGATTTTTGAAAATCCTCAAACCACTTCTTCTACCACCGCAATCTTGTCTTTGGAAACCATGGGAGGATACAGGCTTCATGTTGAGATAAAAAATATTTATGACTATAAAAATGATCTTGTTGTTTGGTTTGTGTGTAAGAAGGGGGGAGGTCACCAGTTCAATGAAAATATGAGTAGTTTTGATGAAAGTTTGTCTCAGTGGTTTGTTTCTTCCTAGAATGAAAGAAGGGTCACTATTGGTGGTATCACCTTTGAGGTGAATGAAGAATTATTTTCACAAGAGAATGGGCTCTCCATTGAAGGGAGGAAATGGAAAAAGATAAGCAGGACCCTGGATGTTGCAAGCCTAAACAAATTGTTTCACAGGAAAGAGCAACCTGTCAAGTGTAGAGGTGGATTTAATCACAAGAAACTCTCAGAACCATGGGACCACGAGTGTGTCATTATAATGAAATATTTTACACTTGAATGTCATTTTAGATCTTATTATTACTACCACCTCCCCTTCCTTAACCATCTTAGAAATCATGACCTCATTTCAATTCCTTTCTTTCTACTAAATTTTATGGCTAGTAATGTTAAGGAAATAGATGAAGGAAAGAAACAAGGGAAGAAATTCACAATATTGCACCAAGGTTTAATCTATAGGCTGTTGGAAACTACAATTGAACCAATTTTTATATTGTCATTGATGTCAAACCTTAACTGGTAAGACAATTTTTATCTAGTAGAGTACCATATCTTTTGATTGATGAAGAGGAATTGAAAAGAGGAGATAACAAGAGGACCTAGTGAAAGGTTGCGTTATTTGATACTACAATGGGTACTTGATTAGTTGGCTTATTAGAAAGATAATGTGTTGTTTATCTTTAACACTAAGTGAAGAAGTCAATATATTTGAAGCACGGGCTTAACTGAGCAAAAGAGAAGAAATTCAGTTTAAGCCAAGTGATGCTAGTGTCGACCGAGTGCCAGTATAAGCTGAGTAAATTTTAGTGTCGACCAAGCATCAATAAATTACCGAGTATCAGAGAATTAACCAAGTGAAGACACTATTTTCTGAGTAGAATATTTTTAGTAATGACCGAGTTACTCAGTGATGACCAAGTAGATGAACATAGTATTGATTGTGTGTTAGTAATTTATAGTTTATGAAGGAATTGAGAATCCCAATTGACATAGTTGGATTCTTGGGATATGTAAAACATTTTGACATTAATAATGAATGATCTGGAGCATTTAATGTGTGGCAAACCATTTTCTTATGGATTCAAGGAGAATTTTTAAAAAGTATCTAGAAGGATAAGGAGGAAAACAAAATGATGGAAGGATTCGATGAATATGACCTAAACCTGAGATCTATGGAAGAGATTAAGTGGAAAAAGATTAAACTACCAAATCAAGGAGGTATAAGGATGACCTAATTGTAGGTTATGTAGAGAGGTGGAAAGAGGTTGATTTTATTGACTGATGAACCTAAGTAGAAGGCTAAGAAGAGCTATGAAGAGCTTAACAGAGTTGAGGTGATTACTTGAAGGGATTTCTGAGTAGATTGGAGATGGAGATGGTAATGAAGGTCAGTCAGTAAATCGGCATATGAGAGTATTGGATCTGTATTTGCAAAGTGAGTTGTATATTTCAGATCAGAACCTATTGTTACTTTCTAACCATTGTATCAGTTAAAATCCTTTAATCAAAGTTGACCTAACAGTCATTATGTAAACCATTTAATCAAGGTGACATTCTGATGGAATGTTCTTACACCCTCTAACCAGGCCACTCTTAATAGGGTGATTTAATCCTTTAATAGGGTCACACCTAACAGTGTGTATTGTAAAGCTTTAACAAGGTTGGCTTATCACAGGGCTCACTTCAGAAGAGTAAAAATTTGGTAGCATGTTACTAGTGGTTTTTCCCATATTGGGTTTCCACATTAAATCCTAGTGTCATACTTGTGTGAATGTTATTGATGTGTTATGTTGTTGAAAGTTTTATATTCTGCAAGTTGATTATTTTTGGATAGTGGATTGCAAGTTTTATGTTATTGATACATTCTATAGGGATTGAGTGAATTGCTAAATAGATCTAAGATTGTTGAAGTATTTAAAAGTTGAATTGGTACATCTAGATCTGAGGATAACTATTTCACCCCCGTCTTAGTTATTCTAAAATCATTATAACAATTGGTATTAGAGTTGTTGGTGCTTGTAAGGAGAAAGTTTAAAGGTACTTGAAGCTAATGATCAAGATGTACAAAATAGAGGTACCGAAGTTAAATAAGGAGAACTTCCCTGCATGGCAGAGTTTGATGAAATTGTATCTAGTTGGAATTGGTGATTTAGTGAAATACTATGTGGAACATGATTATGTACCAGTTGCTACACCTATGAAAGATGAAGAGATGAAGGAAAAATAAGAACACAACTAGGCAATGTTGGAAATTGGATCAGCTCAAAGTTATCCTAAATTTGAAGACATCAAGGACTGTACTAATGCAAATAAAATGTGGGACACACTGGTAGCTATCTATGGTGGGGATACAAATGTGCCGAGAGCCAAATCTGAAAGCTTGAGAGGTAAATTTGATGAAATGAAAATGTTAGAAGGAGAAAACATTGTTCAATATTGTGGTAGAGTTAAAGAGGTAGTAAATTCTATTACAGAGGCTAATGGAAACATTGATGGTGAAACTGTTATTAGAAAAGTTTTGAGAACCCTACTTACTATCTATGCTATTAGAGTTTCTGCAATACAAGAATCAAGATGTACTCCTAGTAACATCCTAACTTTGGAAGGTCTTGTTAGTAGACTTACTTCTTTTGAGTGGATAATTTCACTACTCATAATATTGAATTTGCATTAAAGTCTCAAATGGTTCTTCATAAGTCTAAGAAAAGAAAAGAAATATGTGTGAACAATGACAGTAACAACGATAGTGACCATGACACTTTTGATGATGATCTAGATGATCTTGAGGCACTTATGGCTAGAAGGCTATTGAGAGGAAAAGGAAAACTTAAAGGTAAACTTCCTATAATCTATTTTTCATTTAACAAATTTGGCCATATTGCAGCAAGATGCCCTAACATGAATGACAAAGATGAAAGAAGGGAAAGCAAGTATAAAGAAAAAAGGAATGACAAAGATCACAGAAGGTATACAGACTACAAAGATAAATGTAAGAAGTCTTGTTATATTTATGAAGAAGAAACTCATAATGAAACTAGTGAATCTGATGATTGTGATATAGAAGTTGCTTATGTTCTATGAAAGATGATTCTGATGAAGATGATAAAACTTCACTTATTTCATATATGATTAAAGGTGATAAATGGATGATTGATAGTGGTTTCTCACATCAAATGACTGGTGATAAAAGTAAGTTTGAAATCTTAAATCATTACAAAGGTAAAAGTGTTAAGTTTGGCAATGATGCACCATGTCCTGTGCAGGAGAAAGGATCAATAAGATTGATTGATTAAGATCAGATGTGATAATTCTTATTGGGTTGAAGGTCTTAACTATAATTTGTTAAGTGTTGCATAGTTGAACAATACTAGTTACCAAGTTGAGTTTCATCACAAGAAGACTAAAATATTTAATGCCATAGGTGAACTAATTAGAAGTGGAGAACAAACAAGAGGTAATTTTTTCTATCTAGACCTATCTGAAGAAACATGTTTGTTTGCACAATTTGATGATGTATGGTTATGGCATAAGAGGTTGTGTCATGTGAACTTTGAAAATTTGGTAAACATTAGTAAGATGAAGAAAGTGTCATGTGAACTTTGACAAGTGTTTGAATTCTAACACTAAAAAAGTTGTGGAAAGTGCAAATGTTAGAGTTGATGAATATACAAAAAATAATGAAATTGAGTGCAAGAAAAAACCTGAAGATTACAGATCCTTTTTATACATGGAAAAAGGAGAGGCCAGTAATATACCTAAACTAGAAAACAAAGATGTCAAGAAATAGCTGAACCTGCTGAGTCACAACAAGAAAATGTCAAGCATCAGAAGGATGTTGCCGAGAAATAAAAAGAGGAGGCGGAGAATCTACAAGATGAACCTGAAGATCTAGAACAAGAAGAAAGGATATCTAAGCCTACATTAGCACAATATGTGAGAAGACATCATAATCCATAACAAATCATTGGAGCTAAATAATCTAGAGTCATGACAAGAAGTAAATTGAAAGATCAAACATGCTTTCTATGTGATTTTGAACCTAAGATAGTGAAATATGCCTTGGAGAATGAAGATTGGATTCAATCCATGAATGAATGAATTGAGCAGATAGAAAAGAACAAAACTTGGATACTAGTGCCGAGACCAGAAGACAAGAATGTTATTGGAACAAAATGGTTGTTCAGAAATAAGCTAAATGAACATGGAGAAGTCACTAGGAACAAAACAAGATTGGTATACAAGGGATATGCATAGGAATAAGACATTGACTATGGGGATACATTTGCCCCAGTTGCAAGATTGGAAGGAGTGAGAACTCTACTTGCATATGCAGCTTTTAAAGGATTCAAAGTGTATCAAATGGATGTCAAATCTATATTTCTGAATGGAATATTGGAAGATGAAGTATACATTGAACAACCAAAAGGATTTGTTGATCCAAGAAAGAAGAACATGGTTTGTAAACTACAAAAGGCATTGTATGGATTGAAACAAGCCCCTAGAGCATGATATGAAAGATTGCACAACTACTTGATAAAGATTGGATTTGTAAGGACAAATGAAAATAATAATTTGTATTTAAAGACTAAAAAAGGTAAAGGGATATTGTTAGCTGAAATTTTTGTTTATGATATCATATTTGGAGGACAAGATTCCCTATGTCAAACATTTTCAAATGAGATGCAAACTAAATTTGAAATGTCTATGTTTGGTGAGATCAAATTCTTTTTTGGTTTGCAAGTTTACCAGATGAGGAAAGGTATTCATATTACATAATCTAAGTATGTCAAGGAGATACTAAAAAAATTGTATGGAGGGTTCTACACCAGTAAGTACACCCATGGCTACTAAACAAAAACTATCAAAGACTGATGACACGGCTGAAGTGAATTAAACCTTGTACAATTCTATGATTGGAAAGCTACAATATGTTGTCTATAGCAGACCAGATATTGCCTTAGCAGTTGGGATTGTTTCAATATTTTTTGCAAATCCTAAGGAGAGTCATATGATGGCAGTGAAAACTATATTGAGATATCTAAAAGGAACAAATTATTATGGACTGTATTATAAGAAGAATGACAAGTTTGAACTGAAAGTTTACACTGATGCAGATTGGGAAAGAAATGTGGATGACAAAAAAAATACCAGTGGTGGTGTATTCTTTCTAGGAAAAAGATTAGTCTCTTGGACAAGCAAGAAACAAAATTGCATTTCCCAAGCTACAATGGAAGTTGAACACATAGTAGTAACAGTGAATTGTTCAAATTTAGTGTGGATCAAGAAATTATTAAAAGGTATGAAGGAATAAATCATTGAGCCAGTTTTTATTTTCTATGATAACAAAAGTTTTATTAATATATCAAATACAACTGTGATGCACACTAAGACTAAGCATATTGCTATCAAGTATCATTACTTGAGAGAGCTAGTTCAAGACAAAGAAGTGCGATTGGAGTATGTGAATACAAAGGAACAGTTAGCAAATATATTCACTAAAGCATTACCTAATGATGCTCATGAATATGTAAGAGGTAAATTATGGGTGATTCCCCTAACTAAGGCTACCTAGAATCATATAGGGGCATTGTATCAAATGGAACAAATCAGAATATCTAACAAATTGATGCAAAGGAGGTCACACTTTAGGAGTTGCCTAAAGTTGTGAAGAGTAAAGCACAGGATGTTGATTAGTCATAAGAAAGGTGATAGAGAGAGTAATAAACTTTAGAGAACTGACATGAAGATATCTACATGATGAAGATGAAATATCTTTGGCATTATTGTCAAAGAGGGAGAGATTTACTAAACATGAGAGAAAGATACAGAAGAAGTTACCCTATGCAAAGAGGGAGAGATTGACTAAGATGAGGGAGAGATTTGGTAAACTATTGAATAGAACTCTTGGATTGTATGGTGACTATGCATATGGAGTTTATGGTAGAACATGTGGTGTTTCCATCAATGCCAAAGAGGGATATTGTTGGAAACTAAAATTAAAACAATTGTTATATTATCATTGATGTCAAACCTTAATTGGTAAGATAGTTGCTCTCTAGTAGAGTACCATATCTTTTTATTGATGAAGAGGATTTGAAAAGAGGAGATAACAAGAGGAGCTAGTGAAAGGTTGAGTTATGTGATACTAAAATGGGTACTTGATTAGTTAGCACAATGGCAAGATAATGTGTTGTTTATCTTTAACACTAAGTGAAGAAGTCAATAGATTTGAAGGACAGGCTTAACCAAGCAAAAGAGAAGAAATTCAGTTTAAGCTGAGTGATGCTAGTGTTGACCAAGTGCCAGTATAAGCTAAGTAAATTTTAGTGTCAACTGAGTATCAGGGAATTAACCGAGCGAAGACAGTGTTTGCCGAGTAGAATAGTTTTAGCGATGACCAAGTTACTCAGTGATGATCGAGTAGATGAACACAATATTGACCGAGTGTCAGTAATTTATAGTTTGTGAAGGAATTTACAATCCTAGCCGACATAGTTGGATTCTTGGGATATGTAAAATGTGTTGACATTAATAATGAATGATCTAGAGAATTTAATGTGTGGTAAACCATTTTCTTATGGATTCAAGGAGAAGTTTTGAGAAGTATCTAGAAAGATAAGGAGGAGAACAAAATGATGGAAGGATTCGATGAATTTGACCTAAACCTAAGATCTATGGAAGAGATTAAGCGGAAAAAGATTAATCTACCTAATCAAGGAGGTATAAGGATGACCTAATTGTAGGTTATGTAGAGAGGTGGAGATGTTATTAACTGATTAACCTAAGTAGAAGGCTAAGAAGATATGTGAAGAGATGAAGAGAGTTGAGGTGATTTCTTAAAGGGATTTCTGAGTAGATTAGAGATGGAGATGGTAATAAAGGTCAGTCATTAAATCAGCATATGAGCGTATTGGATCTGTATTTGCAAAGTGAGTTGTATATTTAAGATTAGAACCTACTGTTACTTTCTAACCATTGTATTAGTTAAAATGCTTTAATCAAGGTTGACCTAACGATCATTTTGTAAACCCTAAATAAAATCAAGGTGACATTCTGATGGAATGTTCTTAAGCCCTCTAACTAGGCCACTCTTAACAGGGTGATTAAATCATTTAACAAGGTCACACCTAATAGTGTTTATTGTAAACCTTTAATAGGGTTGGCTTCTCACAGAGCTCACTTCAGAAGAGTGAAAATTTGGTAGCATGTTACTGGTGATTTTTCCCATATTGGGTTTCCACATTAAATCCTAGTGTCATACTTGTGTGAATGTTATTTGATGTATTATGTTGTTGAAAGTTTTATATTCTACAAGTTGATTACTTTTGGACAGTGAACTGTAAGTTTTATGTTACTGATATATTATATAGGGACTGAGTGAATTTTTGAATAGATCTAAGATTGTTGAAGTATTTAAAAGTTGAATTGGTACATCTAGACCTGAGGATAACTGATTCACCCCCCCCCCCCCTCTCAATTATTCTAAAATCATTCTAACATAGGATACATAAATTTTCCCTTGTGATATGTTCTCCACGGTCTATCTCTTTCCAAACTGCCCCTACTTCACCCCGTCCTCCCTCGGCTAGTGTCTTACCCACCTCAAGACCTGGTAAAAAACCTAGCCTTAAAGCTCCTCAAGTACCTTTGGATACATCTCCCACCATAGAGTTGGTTGAAATGCCTAAGGATAAAAAATGAACCAACCCTAGTATGAAAGTCAAACCTCCTAAAAAGGCCAAAAAATAAAAAGAAAAATGGGGAGTTGATAGCCCCTCTTACTAGTTGCTCTTTACCCCCTTCATCATGAAGTTTATTTCTTGGAATATTAGAGGGATTGAGTTTTTAATGACAGAAATCTCTCGAGTCCTTTACTACTCCAAACATGATAACTAAATGCTTTCGTCTTATAAAAAAATAGAAACTAGAATTTTTGTTGCTAAGTTGCATTATCTCACTCCTACATCCCTCGATATTGAAATTCAAACTATTATTCTAGTATTCATATACAAATGGCAATCATAGCTTCCTTTGTGAAAGAGCTATTCATTTCCAATGAAGAATTAACATTCAAGAGAAATTACTGTTTTCTTATGTTCAAGACATGATCTTTCCTATTGCAACATACTTTAGCTTGATGCCTAACCCCCATTCCTCTAGGACTATATATGATTTTACCTAATAACATCCAATTATAATTAGGTGACTTATAGCAAGTTTTGATATATGGTACTGATGTTATAGTTCAAATTGTGACTTTATGCTCGATTGCCTATGATGAAAATTTATTTCGGCATTTTCCTGAAAGTCAAACCTCCTGAAAAGGCCAAGTACAAGCACTAAAATTGAGTTTTTCGGCACAGCTAGGAAGAAGCTAGAACAGGAAGTAGAAGTGAAGGAGGTATGTGTTGAATGCGTATGTTTCCAATTTCTATCGTACTTGAGCATTATAATTTTGAACGGTTTGTGTGCATTGTCCATGACTTCACATCGCACATGTATCCTTATTGGAATTCTATAAAACATTACAATTTAATTTATGTGCCACTTAGTTCCAAAACCCTAATCTTTGCATATCAACACGCGATAGAGGTTTTTGTCCAAACCCTATCACATGTTGATATACAAAAATTTCCCAGCCCGTGCCAAAAAACTCAATTCTAGTGCTTGTACTGAGACCTTAAATTATTGAGCTTCTCTTTGTTTCGAGAATAGTTTAACATTCTCTGAGAAACATAATTGTAGGCATCATGGTCACATTTTTTTGGAGACAATGTAATTGAGTGGTATACCTAGACGATGGAGAGCAACTTTTGCACCTCCGGTTCCAAGTTGTTCTCCATCCCATAGTGTCAACTTGGAATCGGAGGTGCAGAAGTTGCACTTCGTCTGGGTATACAACTCAATTATGTTGTCTCCAAAAAAATGTGACCATGATGCCTACAATTATGTTTCAAGAATAGTTTAATTAACATTCTCTACTTAACAGGGCCAACCACGTGAAGGTGGAAGCTCATCTGGCCCCTCCTAGGAGCCCCTTATGACCCTTTACGACATTTTAAGACCTCTAACATGTATTCTTAGAGGTCATAAATGGTCGTAAAGGGTCATAAGGGGTCCTAGGACACAACAACTAAGAAACATAAATGTAGGCATCATGGTCACATCTTTTTGGAGACAATGTAATTGAGTTGTATACCCAAGCGATGGAGTGCAACTTCTGCACCTTCGATTCCAAATTGACACTGCGGGATTCAAATACCATAGATAAGGAATAAATTTAGAGAGCGGAGGAGGGCCATAATGACAAAAATAATACAAGACAAACCTCAAGTTAAATGAGGCACCTGCAAACATTTTAATAGATTTTTATTATTAAATAATGAAATTTGCATATACTAGTGTTCTAAGCCCCCTCATTACACGAATTATTATTGTAAGCCCCCTCTAACTTACGTATCTAGAAAATGAAACTACAACCTATTGGGATTGAGACAAACCTTATAGAACAACAACAGCTAGGAATGATCACTTTCCAACATCTGTTGAATACATCTATTGGAGGACCTTGTATTCATGAGCTACACCTTGTATTCATGAGCTATAGATGTATTCAACAGATGTTGGAAAGCAATAATTCCTAGCTGATGTTGTTCTATAAGGTTTGTCTCAATCCCAATAGTTTGTAGTTTCATTTTCTAGATACATAAGTTAGAGGGGGCTTATAATAATAAATCATGTAATGAGGGGGCTTAGAACACTAGTATATGTAAATTTCATTATTTAATAATAAAAATCTATTAAAATGTTTGCAGTTTCCTCATTTAACTTGAGGTTCATCTTCTATTATTTTGGTCATTATGGACCTCCTCCGCTCTCTAAATTTATTCCTTATCTACGGTCTTTGTATCCCGGAGTGTCAACTTGGACTCGGAGGTGCAGAAGTTGCACTCCATCACTTGGGTATACAACTCAATTACATTGTCTCCAAAAAATTGTGACTGTGATGCCTACAATTATGTTTCTCAGCTATTGTGAAATCTGCATTTATGTTTCTCAATTGTCATGTTTATACCTTCTCTCATTTGCTGGTGTAATTCCTCTTTGAGTATCCCCATTCTCCTTTGCATCCAAAATGAACTCATTCCAATCCCTCACTGGAATAAAGGGTGACTTCATACCACGTTGCGCTCAAACTTTAGTGAGACTTCATACCACGCAGCATCCGTAGATTACGTCCAATGCGTTATTTACGCTTGTATTGGTGGGAAAACTCTTGAAAACATGCAAAAGAGATTGCATTCAACCATGTTGTTTACATGACACATGTAGTTTACTCTTGAAAACACGCAAAATAGATTACATTGATAGCAGATTGGAGCTCACCTAAGCCATAAACATGAAGAATTATTCTAAAAAAAGATGTAAACCATATATATGCGCACTTGAGGCAAAGAGAAGTTATGTCATATCAATATTAAAATATTAGTTACAATATGAAAATACTAAACTTACTAATTCCTAAGTTCATCTCTGCATATGGTCGCAACAAAGATATGCGATTACAATACAGAGAAGGCATCATAAAAATATAATTTTAGAATTTTCCCTAGCTTGACACGTTTTGCACTCAAATCCTTCATCGCGAATAAGTGGAGATGGGTGGATAGATGCAGATGAGTTGTCATCGACCCAAGTAAAGTATCCACAGCCATTATTTCCCTATGATACCCAGTCTACATTAGTTCTTATATTATAATGAATAGTATTTACATTAGAAACTTTAAATATATACACATTAGCAACCTTTTTTTGATTAGGGCAGCACCAAAATTGTCATCCAGGGTTGTTCAATGTCCGTGCAGTCTTCAACACACACTTCCCACCACCACATGATAGTTTGGCACATTGACAAGAGTCATCGAACCTATATCAATAATGCACCGCACCATCGTTACTACATTTATTATTTTTATATGATTATTTTTATATGAAATACACCAAGGAGTACCATCAGAAGTATTAACCATTTACAATAATGAAAAGTAAACCTAAATCAAATAGCTCATTTTTTTATCAACATGTGTAGTCTGTGTGTATATGAAAAATGAAAGAAATATGAAGCTGAAATAAAATAGTGAACAAAATAGTATTCCACATACAGTGAATGAAATATACCATCAAAAGAAGGTGACAAAATCCTATCTCGAAGCACAGACATAGGAAATCAAAAAGGGACAAAAGACAAGAAATAAGAAAAATCATTACAACTATAGAAAAATCATTTATACTATAATCAAAAAAAGAAACACTCTTTGTCAAAAATTTCCAAAATCATTACGACTGTAAATGGATGGTTCTGATATTGCTTTGCCATTACAACAATTGAGCATTCATCATTTGGTACTTCTTGGTGTATTCCATTTAAGTTTTTTAGTTGTCATGTTTATGTGCATGTTCTTTATGTGTTTGGCTTCTCTCCCTCGCAAGGGATACGTTGATAGGTAATTGATTTGAAAGCATAATGATTTGACAGTCTTTTTTCAGGATAGGCGTAATCATCCCGCCAACCTTAATTAGCAACATTGGTGTCCTATCATTGCACAAGTGCAAGATGGTAAGGGTCTATTCAAGGGTCCTATCATTGCATATGTGTATATATACATATATGCACACATGTGTATATATAGTACACATACACATGTATGTATATGTGTATACATATGTGTATATGCACACATATATACACATATGCACACATGTGTATATATACACACATACACAAATGTGTGTACATGTGTGTATACACACACATACACACATATACAATAATTTAAACATGGACAATCAAGTTGTGGTTGACCAAGTGAATTTTGAGTGGGAAAGTCAAAAGTCAAGGTGGAATCAATTTATTAAGTAAGACAACATTTTCGAATAGCTTGGAGTGTACTGATTTCAATTAACTCAATACTCATGGAAGGTTTCTTCAATTGCAATGCTGGTAAGCATTGTGTGACAACAAACAATAATGTAACACATATATGAGTCTATGAGTTAATACCATGAAATGATCATTATATGATGATCCAAATCATAATATATGCTCCTCCTTCAGATCGATCTGCTATTGCTGCACTGTACCTACAAACTTTATCAAAGAAACCTCACTGTTTCATTACAGTCAATGATGATTAGCATTGTTCCTACATAAAAGATGTTAGAATATCATATAAACACATGTTAGATGAATGCTTCCCATGAAATCTGGGCCCTTGGAATTCATGGGAAGGCCATATCTTGGTGAGAACCTAGACTGTTGCAAAAGAAACTCAAAACTTATAGCCTGTCAAGTAACCCCAGGTGTCTAAACAGTTAACACGGAATATACAAAATATATTCAGGCCAATAATTGATGACAGTGAACTTCTAATTCATCATAATGAATGGAAATAGGCTTCTAGTATATCTCTACACTTCCCACAATGAAAACTTGTTGAAATTTGCAAAGAATCAAAACATTTTATGTTATATTGTGAATGAAAACTTGTTCAAATTTGTAGAGAATCAAAATATGTTATATTGTGATGATATCAAGATTTATGTAGGTGTTGTCTTATTTCCATATTATATGACCTCAAAACACATCAATCAATGTTTACAAACTTGTATTAATCACAATGAATATTTGAGCCCTACAATCTTATGATAATTCTCAAAGATATGCTCATTATTTTATAGTATCCCAATCCCCTCATATTTCTATTTTAAAATTATCTATTTTTTATTCAAGTTTATACTACAAGTAAGTATATATCCTTATATAATTAAGACCGTGACTAAGTAAAGTTACATAGCATATCCCCACTCTTATATAAACACTTAGCATATATAGAGACAATGAAATATCAGCATACATATTGCAAGTAATGTAATGAATAATAGGACTCTCTTCAAATATCTATAAGGAACTTTACATGACTTTCTGATTGACCATGATAATTTCTCCATTATGAGGGAACTTCAAAAATTCATGGATAGTAGAAGGTATAACTCTCATTAAAGTAAGCCAAGGATGACCTAGTCTTACTTGGAATTGATTGGATTTAGGAATAGTGACAAAGGTGACAATCTAAGCACTTCTTACCAACTTCAATAGGAAGGGTCATAAAACTTATGGTAGAACAAGTAAAACAATCATGCACCTTAACCATGACATCAGATTTTTCATAAGTTTCTTGATGAAATTGTTAGGTAAAGAGATGTTATTTGGTAATAACAATCACCATACATAGGATCAATAAGCACTCCTCAAGAGAGCTCTCGATTATTCTTCATAGTAATGTATAGGGGTCCATCGACAACCTTAATAGTTTCCTTGATATCAAAGGTTATGCAAGGTTCAAGCCTAGGTTTTGGAATAGGTTTAGGTTTCTCAATAAGGTTGACTACATTGTTTTTCGTGCTATATGTAATGTCAACATTCACTGATTAGCAAGTATTTCAAGTCTCCAAGTGTGGAGTTCACTTTCCCTGGCAGTTCTCTATTGATTTACAACAGTGCTTCTTCCCATAATCAAACAATGGATTTGATTCCAACCTAAGATTACATAAAACCCCTCATAAAATTTCAAAACAATAAGAATAAAATCTTCATTCACAGTCACTGTCACTATTCCTCAAATTAGTGATTAGAACGGGCAATTAAAACATCCCTCAAATCATTAATCAGTTGATTATTATATAAGCTCCTCAAGCATGAGTTGGAGAGGACTACATCAAAACCAAAAACATTAATCAGTTGATTATTATATAAGCTCCTCAAGCTTGAGTTAGATGATGTGGATTATGTAGATATAAGAACTAAAGTATCCACATCATCCAACTCATGCTTGAGGAGCTTATATTATTTATTGTCTCATAATAGTAAGATTGGTACCTATCCTAGCAAGTCATTATGAGACAGTAAATATGATTTACATCCAATCTTGGTCCACAAGCATGAGTTGGACGATGTGGATTATGTAGATATAAGAACTAATGTATCCACACCATCCAACTCATGCGTGAGGAGCTTATATTATTTACTACCTTTTTGCCTTGGCATTTGTCATTATTTTTGAGAAATTCAGTCTATAAAAGGATGGTGAACATAAATGACAGTCCAATAGATGGAAATTCAAGTCCCATAAATATTAGTGGACAGTGCTAAAACAAAATTATGATAGCCTTCATGTTGAAGTGACAGTCTTGCCTAAGAAAATAGTGGACAATTGTAAGTCCAAACATTAAGGTTGTGTAGAAACAATCTATAAAAGCTTACAAGAAAGACAACAATGGCCTTTGAAAATGTTGGATGGCATGTTGATAATGGTTGCCATATAGAAATAGAAAAGGAAAACCATAGAACAGTCAGTCCTATGAAGAATTTAAAAGGCTAAAATGGAAGACAATCTAAATGGTCATGTGACAATCACAAATGTTGTTGGAGTTGAACAAAGCAAACTAGGCCAAGGGAATGATGAACTAATAGGTATAATAGTCAATGTTAAACAAGTTGGTGTCAAAAGAACGTTGATCTCAAAGGATTTTTAGTTAACCGTAAAGGTAAAATTTTGAAGACAGCTGAAGACAACCAAAAATCCAAGTATAGCCACAAGAAACATCACAATGAGGACAATCATCCCATGACAGTCATGCCAAACAACAATGAGCATGCAGTAGTTCTTGATGGAAGATCAAAGGAGAGTAGACAGCAAGTCAAGTTTTTGCAAGAAGTACATGAAATATTTTAGAGGCTCAGTAGCATGACTCACTAATAGTATGGAGGATACGGTGACAGTCCACTAAAGGACATTCATCCAAGGCAGCATTATGCAAAGGACAGTACTAAAAAATGAGAAGTTTGGTAATGATGGATGATGGAAAGGTCAATGAGAAAAGTATGAATGGATTGGATCAATGGATTGGAATGGATATGGGCAGAGTATAGAAGAGTTTAGAATGATGTTAGAGTTTCTTGTGGATGAGAAGGCAAAGCCATAGTGCTTAGGGGAATAGTGTGATGACTATCCCAACTAGAGAATCACAACTTGCAGAGTCACTGTCTTTAGAAATTGATGAATAAATTAGATAATGTAGGGTACGGTGGAAGTTTTTTTTGCAAGAGGATAAATCTCATATTGTTAATAGGAAATCTTATGCTCAAGGGATTTTTCTTGAAAATGGAGGAAGAGGAAGAGGATGAGGAGCTCTTAATTTCTATAATCAATTTATATAATTCTTTAAGTACTTTTTTTAGGCTCTTTGTGATTGATCTATAAATACTCTTCACTAAGGGTGGGGATGGTTTTTAATCTTCATTATATTCCATAAATACTGTTCAGTAAGGAGGAGTGTAGCTTCTAATTTCTTTCATTCTTCTATATAATAAGTAATCTTCATTAAATGTAAGGGTGACTTTTAATCTTCACTATTGATCTATATTATTCTTTAAGTACTACCCTTAACTAAATGTAAGAATGTCTTTTGTCTTCACCATTGATCTCTATTTTGAGTATTCTTCACTAAGTAATAAATGTCTATGTTTAAATATAATAACACCTATTTTCTCGCTATACGTTTTCTTTCTTGTTTATCTTAACTTAAAATCTTTACAAAGTAATCAGTTTTCTATTGGTGTATTGATGTTTGATTTCAAATTATAAATTTCAATAGTTATAAGGTATGTGTATCCATTAATTTTAAAAATTATTAGGAATATGTATCATTTTATTTTGTTCAAGATCTTGAAACTAATGATTTATAAGCTTAATGTGGAGATTGAAATATAAATTAAAAATTAATTAAGAAAATGATATTTGTAAAAAAAAATTAGGAAATGATGAAGAGGATTTCGCTCTGCAACTAGGGTAAGTAGATTGATCAGTTTGTTGTACCTCCCACATGTGTAATTTATTCCCTCTCCAAGATGATGATTGAGGTTTTATTACTAACATTGTAATCCAGATTGGAGATGTGTAATTTATTCCCTCTCTAAGACGATGGTTGAGATTTATTGGGCATTAAGCCTTGCTTGGACCTCTTCCTATGCCCCTCTTCTTCTACCTCACCATTTCTTGACCTCTTCATGTTAAGATTAGTTTGACAAGGGTGCCTATGGATGAATGGATTAAAAGCTCTCACTCTCTGATGCCTATTGATGAATTGTCGAGGAATGGATTGAGCAGCTGAATTATAAGTAATGTATGACATGTGAGGTTACCTTGTTCTTTAGGACTCATTTGTAGTAAACCTAGACTATTTGAATTTATTCTATGTGCAGGTTGTTGACTAGTGATTGGTAGAACTATGGCTTGATTCAGGGCTCAGTGATTGGGCACCCCTTTGGACACAGCTTCCAGTCGATGCAAAGATTAGGGTTTTGGAACTAAGTGGCACATAAATTAAACTATAATGTTTTATAGAATGCTAATAAGGATACATGTGTGATGTGAAGTCATGGACAATGAATGAAAACCATTCAAAATTATAATGCTCAACTATGATAGAAATTGGAAACATACACATTCAGCACATACCTCCTTCGCTTCTACCTCCTGTTCTGGCTTCTTCCTTCGTGCGCGCTGAAATGAAGTTTCAAACCTTTTTTTTTTACTTTAAGTTATGCCCGTGTTGGTCAAACTTTCGACTAACACAATGTTAGTCAAAATTTCAACCAACACGGGCATGTATTAAAAAAAATCAAAAGTTTTCCTTCTATAATGCGACCAACCTAAACATTTCTATTTGATGGTCGAATTGTTTAGTTGAAATTTAAGGTCAAATGTACTAGTGCCTCTTATTAAATAGCTTTGGAGGCAAATCCCCCCTCATGTCTGCTAGAGCATATGGAAAGAGAGAAATAATAGGATCTTTCGGGGCATGATTAACTCTACTGACAATGTGTTTCTCTCTTGCAATAAGTTGTTGTTGGAGACCATATCTATCGTAAAATGGAAAATCCCTAGCTTTACACCTTCAATTGTTGACCGATTAATTGTTGAGAGTTGAAAAATCCCTTGAAATAATTTAATAAATTTGACAACTCCAAAAAGATGGCCACACAAAATACTATATGGAAGGTCACTTGTCTTCTATGACTCAAATTGAATTTTGATGGTGTTACCAAATTTAGTATGGAGGCTAGTGGAGGGTCATCAGAGACTATAGAGGTCAGTTAATCGCTTCTTATTCTGGTTGATGAAAAGATCATATTGTTAATCGAGAAAAAGGGATGACACTTCTATGGGGTCTTAAAATAGCCCTTTCAATTGGCATCAAAAACCCAGAGATTGAGGATGACTTTAAATTGATCATTGAAGCAACTTGGGGCTCAATGTCTTCCAATTGGAAGGTGGAGTTCATTCTTAAAGATATTAGAATGCTTCTAGATAGTCTGGATGGGTTTACCTTAAAACATACCTTTAGGGAGGTGAATATTGTTGTAGACTCAATGTTGCAATGGGACTACTGCAAGACAACTTATGATGTTAGAGAAATGAAGAACTACTTGTGGATCTTACTAAGGCCCTCTTAAGGCTAGAAAAACACATTGAATCTATTAACAATGATTCTTAAACTATTTATTTTCCTTTGTCCTAGAGACTTAAAGGCCATAAAAGGATTTTCAAAAAATACATCTAATTTGATTTTGAAGTTGGAGCCATTGGTCTATAGACATATGATTGGGGACTCGAATCACATGGGAAAAACTTCCCTCCATGCCATCTCTTTCATTCCCTAGACTATATGAGGTGGCTAATTCATGATTTAAATTTTTGGAAAAGTATGCTAGTTGGGACTTGTGGCAATAATGATTCCACTAATGTGCTAGATTTTCTTGGATTTGATAGTTAGTTCGAAGAAATTTCCATCCATCTTTCCTTATGGATGATGGACTACTCGCACGTGTCGAAGGCTTCTTCAAAAGGAAAAATGAATAGTGGCATCAATTGTAATAAAAATGATGATTATTGATTGCTTTTATTATGGAGTGTTGTGCCAGTCTATTGTTAGTGAACAAATTTATCTTTCAAAAATAAATACACAAATTGACTCCAAATGCCTAGGAAGAAGAACAAAAAGCACTAACAATTGGATAATTTATCATTGGATTGATAACTTTCATCTAAATTGAGAGGTACAACTCCCTCTTAAACGATGTGCGATGAATTAAAATATTGATATATTTTTCACCAAAAAGCAACAAAGGCATCAATATCTACCCATAAGCATGAGATAGATGGGAAAACTAATATTCATATTTAATTAAATGCAAGAGAAGAGACACACAGATTAGACTTTCCCATAGTTATAGATGAGAGGCCATAAGAAAATTGACATAAAACTTTATAAAAAATAGTAATCCTAAACTCACAGATTCACACTAGTACATTTGACCCACTTTTTAGACCAACATTTCTGATCAAGTTATAAAATGATTTTCCATGGTCGGTTTATAGAAGAAAATTTTGATTTCTTTTTACTTCTATTCCCATGTTGATCAGAATTACGACCCTAAAGAGTGGTCATAATGCCAACCAACACGAGAATAGAAGTAAAAAAAAAAGTCAAATTTTATACATATATCCCGCCTACTGGCACATTTCATTTTATTTCATTTTGGCATAGTCTGCGAGCAAAGGAGTGTTGAAGGAGGCGGTATAAGGAGGGAATTTGTATGTCGACACACCCTATATGCATCTAGCATGTAATTTCTGGCATCTCCTTCTCTTCCACATTACTATTCTCAAACCCGAGCAAGCATCCAGAGGAATAGGCATTCGATTTCAACCATTTCATTGCAACCTTGGTAAGAGATTCAATTTTTTGGGCATTTGCTTAATGAAGGGTACATTTTTTTTTCCAAATTGTTTTCATTTGTCATGGGTTTGAAACCCTAATCTCTGCACTTCTAATGGTTCACGCCACCATTAGAAGTGGCATGAACACCATTAGAAGTGGCCTGTGAATTTCCACTTCTAATGGTGTTCAATTTCCAGAGATATAGAGCAACCAGTCAACAAAGGGTGGGTTCTTTGTTTCCTCATCAACTAAGTTCAAGGTAAAATTGATGCTACTTTTGGTTTCATTGTAAAAAAATGTTGAATAAGTGGTTGAATATCACGAAAGTCCAGAAAATAAAAGCTAAGACATTGATGAATATCACGGAAGTGTGGAAAATAAAAGATAAAAAATTTAGAATAAAACCTCTGTTAATTGTGTGCCCTTAGTTGCAGACAGAAAATAATGATGTGCTCTCAGTCCCTGACAGAAAATCGTGCCCTGAACATTGAAAAAAAAAACCCCCAAAATGTTTGCAATGAATGCATATTTATGATCATTTTACATCAAAATCATATCTATGTTTACATAATTCCTTTTGGCTTTTGCATTCATCTTATAAATCTCTAATTCTTCATAGTTTCTTGTATATCTTAAAGGATTTTGAGAGCACCCAATATAATACAAGATCTTGTTAATTCAATAAAAGGACTAAAATTCTTTGATTTTAAGACTTCAAAACAATATACTCAATACATGGAATGATCAAAACTTATAATACCAATCAATGAATGCTTGTCCTATCAATGTTGCATTGAATAGAGAGTTTAATAATATAAACACCAGACTATGTCTTCATGAGCAGAAAAGTGACTATTTGTAAGAATTAAAACAAAACAAAATATAGAACTCAAGTCCCAAAGAAAAACTGAATGGCCTATGTGCCCTGCACCAATACACCCCCCATGTAAGTCAATATTTTGAAGTCCTTGAATCCAAGAAAATGTAAGTCAATAACACCAAATATATCACTTAGAAGTCTTGTGAAGAGTCTTGGTGAGTTTTAGCCTTTTGAAGCACTTTAGAAATATTGAATACATCATTGCTTGCCAACTATTTGACAGAGCCTAGGAAATCATTGGTTCTTCAAGACAAAGATTATTTGCACACCAAGCACTATACAGGAACAGTCAATAAAAGGATTGAAATTCTTTGATTTTAAGACTTCAAAACAATATAATCAGTACATGGAATGATCAAAACTTATAATACCAATCAATGAATGTGTTTCCTATCAATGTTGCATTGAATAGAGAGTTTAATAATATAAACACCAGACTATGTCTTCACGAGGAGATCACATTGACCAATACACCCCTCATCCCACCATCCACACCCATCCACTCATGTCAAGATCTTGTGAATCCAAGAAAATGTAAGTCAATAATACCAAATATATCACTTAGAAGTCTTGTGAAGATTCTTGGTGAGTTTAAGTGATATATTTGGTGTTATTGACTTACATTTGCTTGGATTCAATGACTTTAGAATATACTCCAAAAGTGATTATGTAACGAAGGAAGTGAGAGGGAAGGATCTTGATTTAGGTCAATGGATATTTCAACATGATTTTGGACAAGATCTTGACATGAGTGGATGGGTGTGGATGGTGGGATGGGGGGTGTATTGGTGAAGAGTCTTGGTGAGTTTAATCCTTTTGAAGCACTTTAGAAATATTGAATACATCATTGCTTGCCAACTATTTGACAGAGCCTAGGAAATCATTGGTTCTTCAAGACAAAGATTGTTTGCACGCCAAGCACTGTACAAGAACAGTCAATAAAAGGACTGAAATTCTTTGATTTTAAGACTTCAAAACAATATAATTAGTACATGGAATGATCAAAACTTATAATACCAATCAATGAATGCTTTTCCTATCAATGTTGCATTGAATAGGGATTTTAATGCTTTTCCTATCAATGTTGCATTGAATAGGGAGTTTAATAATAAAAACATCAGACTGTGTCTTCATGAGAAGATCACATTGACCAATACACCCCATCCCACCATCCACACTCATCCACTCATGTCAAGATCTTGTGAATCCAAGAAAATGTAAGTCAGTAACACCAAATATATCACTTAGAAGTCTTGTGAAGATTCTTGGTTAGTTTAAGTGATATATTTGGTGTTATTGACTTACATTTTCTTGGATTCAAGGACTTTAGAATATACTCCAAAAGTGATTATGTAACGAAGGAAGTGAGAGGGAAGGATCTTGTTTTAGGTCAATGGATATTTCAACATGATTTTGGACAAGATCTTGACATGAGTGGATGGGTGTGGATGGTGGGATGGAGGATGTATTGGTGAAGAGTCTTGGTGAGTTTAATCCTTTTGAAGCACTTTAGAAATAGTGAATACATCATTGCTTGCCAACTATTTGACAGAGCCTAGGAAATCATTGGTTCTTCAAGACAAAGATTGTTTTCACACCAAGCACTGTACAAGAACAGTCAATAAAATGACTAAAATTCTTTGATTTTAAGACTTCAAAACAATATAATCAGTACATAGAATGATCAAAACTTATAATACCAATCAATGAATTCTTTTCCTACCAATGTTGCATTGAATAGAGAGTTTAATAATATAAACACCAGACTATGTCTTCACGAGCAGATCACATTGACCAATACACCCCCCATCCCACCATCCACACCCATCCACTCATGTCAAGATCTTGTGAATCCAAGAAAATGTAATTCAATAACACCAAATATATCACTTAGAAGTCTTGTGAAGAGTCTTGGTGAGTTTAAGTGATATATTTGGTGTTAATATTGACTTACATTTTCTTGGATTCAAGGACTTTAGAATATACTCCAAAAGTGATTATGTAACGAAGGAAGTGAGAGGGAAGGATCTTGATTTAGGTTAATGGATATTTCAACATGATTTTGGACAAGATCTTGACATGAGTGGATGGGTGTGGATGGTGGGATGGGGGGTGTATTAGTGAAGAGTCTTGGTGAGTTTAAGCCTTTTGAAGCACTTTAGAAATATTGAATACATTATTGCTTGCCAACTATTTGACAGAGCCTAGGAAATCATTGGTTCTTCAAGACAAAGATTGTTTGCACGCCAAGCACTATACATGAACAGTCAATAAAAGGACTGAAATTCTTTGATTTTAAGACTTCAAAACAATATAATCAGTACATGGAATGATCAAAACTTATAATACCAATGAATGAATTCTTTTCCTATCAATGTTGCATTGAATAGAGAATTTAATAATATAAACACTAGACTATGTCTTCATGAGTAGATCACATTGACCAATAGACCCCCCATCCCACCATCCACACCCATCTGGACTCATGTCAAGATCTTGTGAATACAAGAAAATGTAAGTCAATAACATATGAGGAGGAGACATGTGTTGGTATTATAATCATTAGAGGAGGGGAATGATGAGGATATTGATGCTTCGCTTAGCCGTTACCTTAGAAAAATGAGTAAGAAACCAAGAAAGAAATGATTGTAATTAACATTTTTTGCTAATGAAAGAAATTTGTCTTAATGGATGTAATTTTTTACTAGTAAATGTTGATGAATGATGTGGTAATGAATTATTCATGAATGTTGTGTGTTAATGAATTTTATTTGTTAATGGATTTTATCATGTGATTATAATGATTGAATATTATATTTCAAAAATGGATGAATGAATGTTATTAGATGTTAATGGGGAATTTAGAGTGATGTTAGGGGGGGGGGAATGAGCTTCCACCTTCACGTGGTTGGCCTTGTTAAGTAGAGAATATTAAACTATTCTAGAAACCAAGTGAAGCTCAAAATAAACCAATGAAGTAGATTCAATGGCCTAAAAATCTAGATGAAAAATTATTAGCTACCTCTGAATGACTCATTCTCGTGTTTCTTCCTACCCCTTTTACTTCGATACTACCTAAGGAAATGATGGAATATGTTGTATCCTAGATCAACTAGTTGAAGAAGTGGTCATGAGTCCTTAATGCACTTGCAAGATTTGTGAAAATGGTGTCAATCCAACAATTGATCAATGGAAGATCTAAATCCTATATCGAGGAATTGACTTCCATACAAGCATATTTCAGTCATATGCATACAAACAAATCTAGAAAGGTCAACTAAACATAATCTTGATAATAATCAGTCATACTCTATTAATGTTACTCTTTTTATTTAGAAGCATCATTTTCAATGTTTTTAGATGAATACCCTCTTGAAAATATTCAATCATCCTTCTAGAAAAGTAATATGTTATCCCTTATCAAATCTGGTTGTATGTAGTTCCTTGGTTTACACCTAACTCAAGCTTCTTGTATCAAATGCCAAGATGTACTTTCTTTATCAATTATGTAGTCTTTTTATGTCATTGATAAGTGTGTTAACTCTAATTATGATTGCTTCATGATTTTTCTTTATGACTGCATGTATGACAACTTTGTGATATGACCATACCCATGACTGCCCCAATGTTCTAGTTTAACTTCATGTTTACCCTATAGTATCACTTGAAATCAAATAATATGCACATGTATTCTAGTAAAATGGGCATTGATTCATTGTATTAATGATTGTTCATGTAGTATCCTTCGATACCTTGAATGCAAGTTTTGAAAACTTACCTTTGTTTAGATACCACTATCTCATGTTCATGCTATAACACTTCTTTATGCATTTCATTTGTAGCTAGTAAAAACATGTGTCTAGTAACCTACTCAATCAGTTAATATATGCAAATGTAACTTTTGATGTACTATATCTATCAATGCATCATTTCTTTGTCCATATTTGAATCTATAACCTTTTAGAAGTCTCTATTCTCACTTTAGTTCGTCGGTCTGTTTACCATTGATTTGATCCTTCACCATGTTGGACCTCATGTCTTTATAACACATCATAACTTCATATCTCTATATTGGTTGTCCTTGATTTCACTAGTTTTTATATATTGTGGTGATTATATTATCTTGTTGATTTCTCCTTAGGCTCTTTGACTATTCACTTATAGAATGATGTTTTGATGAGAAAAGACTCTGATGTTTTGATTTCTCCTTAGGCTCTAAAGATTCTAAACTATTTTATGCTTCAAGCCTCTTTGGAAATATAAAGTTTCCTTTAGTGTATATGACAAACTGTCATTTGTGGCATTGTATTCACTATAGATGTGTAAATGAAAAAAACCATGCATTAGATGAGTATCATGATTGGATTGGATTTGAATATAAAAAATTAAGGCTATGAGCCCTAAATTGGTAGAAATTAGTTTTGACATAAAACTAAAACTGGTTGGAGACATCCGTGAGGCTTCTCACTTGATGGAAACTTCCCTTAAATTCAAAATTCATTCTCTCACAACTTCAACTGAAACGTACATTCCTAATACAGATTTTAACAATGAATTTTTGGGACATCTTACTATAAGAATGGTGCTAGGTAGAGAGCATTATATGGTATGTCATGCATGCTTATTAGCTATCAGTGATCATTTAGAAGCCCATTTTTTTGGTACTGTTGTCCCTTTTGAATGTATGAATTTATTCTTATGCTCAAACTCATAATTTAATGATCTTCTTTTATAGAGATAAAGCTAGGTTCCATTAAGCTAGAAAAGAGATACATGAGACAAATATCTATAGAGCTGGAGTTGGTGGGAAACTCAAAAAAGGAGCCTGCACACGAATTCTTGTTGCTTCAGGGTATGTGTTTTTCTTTCAGAGCTCATCAAGTAAATATTCACTTCATGTGACATGTGGATAAATGGCCTCAATTTTTATTATATTGCTTTGAGTAATGTTTTCTTTTTCCATTTATTTGTCTACCATATTTGCAATTTGCAGGAGGGTTTGATGCAAAATCCATGTGTGTTTTTCAGGAACTGCGTTGTCTTGTTCACATTGATGATAAAGAGTCACAAGATCTAAATTATTCCAGTTTCTCAGCTTAGTATCATTGCCAAGTAAATACCTTATTTTTATGGAGACATAATTAAGGGTGCAATAAACTATGTAATAGTACCTTGAATGTAAGTCAATATTCTAAAGTCCTTGAATCCAAGCAAATGTAAGTCAATAACACCAAATATATCACTTAGAAGTCTTGTGAAGAGTCTTGGTGAGTATAAGCCTTTTGAAGCACTTTAGAAATATTGAATACATCATTGCTTGCCAACTATTTGACAAAGCCTAGGAAATCATTGGTTCTTCAAGACAAAGATTGTTTGCACACCAAGCACTGTATAGGAACAGTCAATAAAAGGACTGAAATTATTTGATTTTAAGACTTCAAAAAAATATAATCAGTACATGGAATGATCAAAACTTATAATACCAATCAATGAATGCTTTTCCTATCAATGTTGAATTGAATAGGGAGTTTAATAATATAAACATCAAACTGTGTCTTCACGAGAAGATCACATTGACCAATACACCCCCATCCCACCATCCACACCCATCCACTCATGTCAAGATCTTGTGAATCGAAGAAAATGTAAGTCAATAACACCAAATATATCACTTAGAAGTCTTGTGAAGATTCTTGGTGAGTTTAAGTGATATATTTGGTGTTATTGACTTACAAATTTGCTTGGATTCAAGGACTTTAGAATATACTCCAAAAGTGATTATGTAACAAAGGAAGTGAGAGGGAAGGATCTTGTTTTAGGTCAATGGATATTTCAACATGATTTTGGACAAGATCTTGACATGAGTGGATGGGTGTGGATGGTGGGATGGAGGATGTATTGGTGAAGAGTCTTGGTGAGTTTAATCCTTTTGAAGAACTTTAGAAATATTGAATACATCATTGCTTGCCAACTATTTGACAAAGCCTAGGAAATCATTGGTTTTTCAAGACAAAGATTGTTTGCATGCCAAGCACTGTACAGGAACAGTCAATAAAAGGACTAAAATTCTTTGATTTTAAGACTTCAAAACAATATAATTAGTACATAGAATGATCAAAACTTATAATACCAATCAATGAATGCTTTTCCTATCAATGTTGCATTGAATAGAGAGTTTAATAATATAAACACCAGACTGTGTCTTCACGAGCAGAGATGTGACTATTTGTAAAGAATTAAAAGTTTATTGCTTGGTAGTTCATTACATTGTCTTCTTTGACCATACACACCTCCACACAAGAAGGACTAAAACCAAACCATAGGATGGTCTAGGAACTTAGAAGACATCCTTTATTACAAAGAAAAACAAAATATAGAACTCAAGTCCCAAAGCAAAACTGAATGGCCTAGGTGTCCTGTACCAATACACCCCCCATGTAAGTCAATATTCTAAAGTCCTTGAATCCAAGCAAACGTAAGTCAATAACACCAAATATATCACTTAGAAGTCTTGTGAAGAGTCTTGGTGAGTTTAAGCCTTTTGAGGCACTTTAGAAATATGGAATACATCATTGCTTGCTAACTATTTGACAGAGCCTAGGAAATCATTGGTTCTTCAGGATAAAGATTGTTTGCACGCCAAGCACTGTACAAGAACAATCAATAAAAGGACTGAAATTCTTTGATTTTAAGACTTCAAAACAATATAATCAGTACATGGAATGATCAAAACTTATAATACCAATCAATGAATTCTTTTCCTAGCAATGTTGCATTGAATAGAGAGTTTAATAATATAAACACCAGACTATGTCTTCACGAGAAAATCACATTGACCAATACACCCACCATCCACACCCATCCACTCATGTCAAGATCTTGTGAATCTAAAAAAATGTAAGTCAATAACACCAAATATATCACTTAGAAGTCTTGTGAAGAGTCTTGGTTAGTTTAAGTGATATATTTGGTGTTATTGACTTACATTTTCTTGGATTCAAGGACTTTAGAATATACTCCAAAAGTAATTATGTAACGAAGGAAGTGAGAGGGAAGGATCTTGATTTAGGTCAATGGATATTTCAACATGATTTTGGACAAGATCTTGACATGAGTGGATGGGTGTGGATGGTGGGATGGGGAGTGTATTGGTGAAGATTCTTGGTGAGTATAATCCTTTTAAAGCACTTTAGAAATATTGAATACATAATTTATTGCCAAATATTTGATAGAGCCTAGGAAATCATTTGTTCTTCAAGACAAAGATTGTTTGGACGCCAAGCACTGTACAAGAACAGTCAATAAAAGGATTGAAATTATTTGATTTTAAGACTTCAAAACAATATAATCAGTACATGGAATGATCAAAACTTATAATACCAATCAATGAATTATTTTCCTATCAATGTTGCATTGAATGGAGAGTTTAATAATATAAACACCATACTATGTTTTCATGAGCAGATCACATTGACCAATATACCCCCCATCCCACCATCCACATTCATCCACTCATGTCAAGATCTTGTGAATCCAAGCAAATGTAAGTCAATAACACCAAATATATCACTTAGAAGTCTTGTGAAGAGTCTTGGTGTTAATATTGACTTAAATTTGCTTGGATTCAAGGACTTTAGAATATACTCCAAAAGTGATTATGTAACGACGAAAGTGAGAAGGAAGGATCTTGATTTAGGTCAATGGATATTTCAACATGATTTTGGACAAGATCTTGACATGAGTGGATGGGTGTGGATGGTGGGATGGGGGGTGTATTGGTGAAGAGTCTTGGTGATTTTAAGTCTTTTGAAGAACTTTAGAAATATTGAACGTTTCAAGGGACCAGTAGTTCTACAATTAAATCATCATAACTTTCCCATTACTTAACCATCACATATAGCACAGACTATCTTCAAACTGCCAATACGTTGCATGTGTAGTACAAAACTATTAGTAATTGGCAGATTAAATGTAGATAATTACTAATAGATTAAGCATATTATTGCTATGCTTAATTTGATTATATATATATATATATATATATATATAAAATTAAATTTTCGGCCGCTTTTTCGACGATCAAAGGAATATCTTATCGACGAGAATGCTATATACTCGACGACTATTCCGACCACGCTTCGTCACAATTTTGACTCATAGTGTTTTGTCATTTCGATGAGAATGCTATACACTCGGTGACTATTCCGACCATAAGACCTCGCAATTTCAACCAACATTGGTCGCATAGATGTAAGGTATAGCCGATAATCCTTCCACGTTGAAGTGATTATTTCGATGACGGGGCCATTGATAATTCAACCTCCATATATGTCACAATTGCGATGACTATTTTGTGTGTCGTAAATCGATGAAAAAACTTCGACAACAGTTATGGTCGTTTGGTCAACTTCATCTAAAAATTGACTAATCCTCATCGAAAAACAAGCTAAAATTTATTAATGTTAGAAATATAAACATCTATGTTTTGACATAAAGGAAACTTGCATGAGAATAATCACAATGATATTTAAAATTTATAATTTAAAAGAAACACAGTTAAGCACATTGGTAAATTTGTATCCCTTTTATTTCTCTCTACAAAATTGGGCACACGGGCCTCTATCCTCCTACAACAAAACAAAATCATAATTAAAAAGACTGCCTTCTCTATTTTCATGTAGCTTCTCCATCAAAAGAACCCCCTTTATTTGAAAAGAATAACCATTTATAGTTATTCTTTCCAAGCCTTTTCGGTTTTGATAACTATTTCTTGAAAGTCTCTTTAATCATTCTTTTCGCTCCTTCTTTGGCTTGATATTTTATGACCATTATAATTATAAGATTCATAATGAAGGTGTTTATGGAGTAATCCTTCGACATGTGGCATCCTATAGGTGACTTTGTATAGAGATTACATTGATCATAAATTGCCCCTTTACTCTTTTTCACGCACAAACATGGTGGTTTCATTTTCAAATGCAAGAACTGGTAAGAATGCCAATGCGAGCTCCTTTATGTCAATAAGAAAATCTATTGGCTTTTCCAAGGGATGTTGTGAAAGCTTCCTCATTGTTGGTTGATTCTTCACATTAATAGAATGGAAATCTTGTTAGGATAGCAACAACATCCTCTAGAGCTTCATTGAATATGGAAAGCCTCCTGATTGCAAGTTCTAAGCTAGGTAAACGGTTGGACATGTCGAAATATTTGTGGTTTCCATATTACCCACATCCTCCACAACGGGTGAGATCTATTAGAAGCTCCCATCACTAGTGATCTCCGTTCTGATGATCATCACATAGTATTTATGTTGTTATTGTTGATGACCTGAGATGGTAACTCCAAACCACCAATTGGTTTCTATTGGCATCCCTCTTTATTTCTTTTGGCACTTAATGTTGCCCGTGATGTAATATCTATTACCGAATTGCTTCAATGGATATCCACATATTGTTTACATAAAGAGAACCCACATATTTCAAAGGATGTGAATGATGCGACTACACACTAGATAAATAGCCACTACCATAAGCTACATTGTGAAGCTTTCATAAACCTTCCAATAGGATTCTTTCTTCATATCGGCCCGATGATTATTAGCACTCATATTAGCATAACTGTTGAGCTAAATGTTCACTGCCTCGTCCATTCCAAGAATGAGATTAATATGATTGCAGCCTATCTTTCATCATGCTCGTGGATAAACACTGGGTTGAGCACGAGCTCTTTTCCACAACAAGTCGAGCAACGTGTATTCTTCACATTTTCTAATTACTTCCACTGCATAGGGTCATGGGTGCGTATTATCTGATCACATGGAAGACTCAATTATTCTAAGAGTATTTTGAATCACAATCTGGATCTTTGATGGCTTTAGGAATGATTTAAAAGATCCATTTTGCATTGAGTTCACCACGCTTAACTCTATTAAGCTGATTACATCTATTTGAAATTTAAAGCCCGTTTAACAGGTACCACTTATGTCATTTCATAGTCGATGCTCCTCTCTACATCCACATGGTATACATATATCTATTTTGTGAACATGGTGTCAAAGAATTTAATTTTATAAGTATTGCGACAATAGTCAGGCTAATTGAGTATATTTTTTTTAAGGCCATTATGACATCAGAAAATATAGTGCCTTAATCTTTGATGAAAATGACTATGAGTCCTTGATAATAATAGAAAAAGCTAAACATGTTGATCGACATCCCATTCTCATTTAGAGCCATCAGAATTCTTTTGTTGTTGTCTTTAAATTATTATCATGCATTCATATTTGACATAATGCTCTATTGTTCCTTATTTAGTATTTTTCTATGGTAAGTCGGGGAAGAACAAAACTTTGAGCTTCAAACTTTTTGAAATATTGAACTTTTGAACTCATGTAATCTAAACTTTGAATCTGAACTTTGAACGTAGGCACTCTGAACCTCTGAACTCTTTATGTTGCACCTACACCTTCGAACTATTTGAACCTAAACCACTAGAATTGATCCTTTGAACTGTACCTTTGAACTCTTTGAAATCACTGAACCTGCGAAGTTCTTGAACATGTTTGAACTTGTTCAAGAACCTGTTTGAACCATCAAACCTATTGAACAAGTTTGAGGGGTTCAATGACCCGTGTTTTCACTTAACCAAAATTTAGCATGAAAAATTAAAGAGGAAATTTTCTATGAGGGTGCAACATGAAAACAAAGGGGCTTTGGCTCAAAATTTTAAATTGGGGGACCATAAGTAGGCCAACATCTATCTAGACATTTCTTTTTTGAGTTTTATTCTACTTTGCGTCTTGATTTCTAAACAATCATCAATCCACTTATGCTACCACCACAATCCTATCTTTGGACACCATGAGAGGAGACAAACTTCGTGTTGAGCCTAACAAGATTGATGATTATAAAAGTGATCTCACTATGTTGTTTATGTGTAAGAAGGGGGGAATTCACTAGCTCATAGAAAATATGACTGGTTTTGATGAGAGTTTGTCTTAGCAGTTTGTTTCTTCCTGGGATGAAAGAAGGATCACTATTGGTGGTATCACCTTTGAGGTGAACGAAGAAGTATTTGCACAAGTGACTGAGCTCTCCACTGAAGGGAGAAAATGGAAAAATACATGAAGGACCCCAGATGTCGCAAGCCTAAACCAACTGTTTCACAAGAAGGAGCAACCTATCAAGCATAGAGGTGGATTTAACCACGAGAAATTCTCAGAACCATGGGACCATGAGTGTGTCATTATCATAAAATATTTTACACTTGATGGCCATTTTGGGGTTTATTATTACTACCACCTCCCCTTCCTTAACCATCTTAGTTGCCACGACCTCATTTCAAGTCCTTTCTTTCTACTACATTCTATGGGTAGTAATGTTAAGGAAATAGTTGAAGCAAAGAAACAAGGATATAATTTCACAATCTTGCACCAAGGTTTAATATACATGTATAAATTTCATCTTCTGTTATGTCCTCCATGGGATATCTCTTTCCAGGCTACCCCTACTTCACCCAGTCCTCCCTTTGCTAGTGTCTTACCCACCTCAGGACCTAGTAAAAAACTTTACCTCAAAAACACTAGCCTTAAATCTTCTTAGGGACCTCTAGATATGTCCCCCACCACTGATTTGATTGAAATTCCTAAGGAGAAAAAATGAACCAACCCTTGTATGGAATTCAAACCTCCTAAAAAGGCCAAATTTAATATTCAACAAATTTATTCCAATGTAGAAATTACTAGAAGAAACGAGCACCCCACATTTCTTGAATAGACGTGCAATGAAACCTAATGGGAAAGGAAAATATTTGAAGGAGGAATCTATTTTTGAGGATTCAGAGGATACTAGGAGTAAGGGTGAGGAGGAGAAAATCTTGGACAAGGAGGCCCTTTCTATTAGTGTCAGTTCCTCATCTCATGTCTCATAAAGCCTCAAAAATGACACTGCTGAAGTTGACCCTAAAATTGAACCTAAGGCCATTTTTGCCTCCTCAAGTCAAGGTAAGGAGAAAACCATTGTGGAGGAAGAATACAATCTGTATTAGGACGGTGGGGGTAAGATTAGGAAAATTGAAGCTGATATTGCAGGTATCGATAAAGGGATGTAGAAGATTGTTCGTGACATCACAGATATTAACAAAAGATTGTAGGAGGTCACCCATTTTGCACTTAAAGTTATGCATAGTTTGGCTACTACTCTTTTCTTGCTACAGGAGAAGGTGCATGACAAGAAGGTTGTTGAGGAGGATGATTTCAAGGAACTTTTCAAGTTCTTAACTGGAGACTAGGCCTAGATGTTGTTGTCCAAGCCCACAAAAAAAAAGAAAAATTGATATGTTGGCTTATGGTTTTTGGGTATTTTTGGCTTTCTGTGGCTTGCTGGGCCTTTGTTTAAAGTTCAATGTTGATAGTCCCAAGTTTTACAAAAAATCTATTTTGATTATCCCTACGTGGTTTAGTATTAAAACTTGTAATACTCTCTATACTCATGCTTGATTAGTTATTATAGCTCTCTGGACTACTTTATGTTCTGGTACTGGTAGATGTTGGATTGTTTTTTATAGAGGCAAACTTTGTTGACCTTCTTCTTTTTGCCTTGGTGTTAATGGTATCTTGTTGACACTGCCCTTGGGGCTATATATAATGCAACAACACCCTGGTTTATGTTGCTACTAATATCAAAAACAATTTCATATGAGTAGATTTAGAGGTTTCAAATCGAAAGGGATGAGTTCTTGCAAAGTTTCATCATGTGAAGGAAATAATATAAATGACTTGGCAAATCATGGATAAAGATTCTATAATATTTTTGGAACTTGACTGATAAATTCAATGTGTTTGACTTTCTCAGAAGTAGGATCTTTAACTTTTAAGCAAGTAGTCACTTATTAATCAAGAAGGAGAAAAATGTTGGAAACGCAAGTGCAAATTAGCATTATATCATGAGCAAGCATTACCTCTAGCCACCAATTCAAAATCTCATTATATTTATTTTGTTTAGAAGGGACATGATTTTTGACAAAATGGTTGTAAGATGTTGTCTTAGGAATTGAAATAATCATTGAATATGCACAAAATAGATATGTGTAAAAGTATTTGGTAAATGTAAAGACAATATTTTGTAAAACACTTTGCCTTTCTCAAGATTAGGAGTGAACTAAGAATGATTGTTTTAGAGGGGTTTGCAAGATTAAAAAAAAGTAGTAATCTTAATTATTTGAAAGCAAGCAACTACCCTTATATTAATTCTAAAATAATATAACAGTATTAATTTTTTTCTTATATTTATTTTATGTTGAAAATAGACTTTTCTTGATTCTTGTGATGTATTCGAGTGCTCTTAGCTCTCAAATAGGCCTAGCCATTGGACTGGTAAGATTCAAATGTCTAAATTCTTATTTGCATAAGAATAAACCATTATTTTCAATTTTAAAGGTTATTAAAATTTAAGAATGTTGAGCTATGATGTGGAACATTAAATGTAGAGAAACAAAAGGTGTGGGAAAACATGCATGAAGGATGGAAGGTGTCAATGGGCCCTTGGTCTACTGGTGAAGTTGAATGGCTCACAATGAGCCCACTAGGGATCAAGTCTTGCCGAGTGCAAGGCTCCGACATCATAAGGGATGAGGCTGGGACTATGCCCCAGATGAATTTGGTAGCGTGGATGCTCCTTAGTCCTTGGTTTTAAGCCAAAGAGGTTTCAGGCATGAGTGGGCCCGTATCGAGTTCCTAAAACATCTAAGTAGCCTTCGCTGGTTGGTAGCTCGCAATCTTTATGACTCGCTGGGCTTCCTCGCAGGTCTAAACCATACAACAAAAAAAAATAAATAAATAAATAAATACCCAGTTGTCAATAGGATAATGTGACAAGCAATATAGAGAATGACACCCTGAGGTCTACATGCGCAATTACTACATTCTTCAGTGAGCTATTAATGTTGAAATCATTGTATTTTCTATGGAAGATGAGTTTGACAAATTCAATATACTGTATTTTTTTGGGCAATTGATTGTTCATACATAGGTGAAATCTAGGCATATTCATGTGAACAATAAGGGAAAATTACTCATAGTCATATAATATTGTGAAAACAACATCTAGTTTAAATTTGGTGAAACATCAATTGATGCAATACACAATATGAAGGGAACACTAAGCAAGAATCAAATTGGGAGACCTGTGTGTACAACTCAAGAAGTCCCTCTTGAGAATACACTCCTTTAGTAGCCTCTTTTCCACCTTCTAAGCTATGAAAATGAAAATTTTAACAATATTATGAGAAAAATCAAAGGAAAAAAATAGAAAAATAATTTAAGTTGTTTACGATGATAGAAAATAAATAGCATTAGCATGAAACAAAGAAGATCTCACCATTCCAAAAGTCTAATTTTCTTTTATAATGGAGAAATGATTTGTCAAGATTATTTTCATCTTTGTGCCTTCAAATAGCTTGAGGTTTGTCCTCACTTGCACTTAACAGACATGAAGAAAATGAGCTTGATATGGTTAACCCGAAGAACACTAAATTCCACATTGTTCTTAAACATGTTGATACATGTACACATAAACCCTAAAATTGTAATATACCAAGTAAGCAACTCTTTAAAAAAAATAAAAAAAATAAATACCCAGTTGTCAATAGGATAATGTGACAAGCAATGCAGAGAATGACACCTAGAGGCTTGCATGTGCAATTACTACATTCTTCAGTGAGCTATTAATGTGGAAATCATTGTATTTTCTATGGAAGATGAGTTTGACAAATTCAATATACTATATTTTTTTGGGCAATTGATTGTTCATACACAGGTGAAATCTAGGCATATTCATGTGAACAACAAGGGAAAATTACTCGTAGTCATATAATATTGTGAAAACAACACCTAGTTTAAATTTGGTGAAACATCAATTGATGCAATACACAATATGAAGGGAACACTAAGCAAGAATCAAATTGGGAGACCTGTGTGTACAACTCGTAGAAGTCCCCCTTGAGAATACACTCCTTTAGTAGCCTTTTTTCCACCTTATAAGCTATGAAAATGAAAAATTTAACAATATTATGAGAAAAATCAAAGGAAAAAAAATAGAAAAATAATTTAAGTTGTTTACAATGATAGAAAATAAATAGCATTAGCATGAAACAAAGAAGATCTCACCATTCCAAAAGACTAATTTTCTCTTATAATGGAGAAATGATTTGTCAAGATTATTTTCATCTTTGCGCCTTCAAATAGCTTGAGGTCTGTCCTCACTTGCACTTAACAGACATGAAGAAAATGAGCTTGATATGGTAAACCTGAAGAACACTAAATTTCACATTGTTCTTAAACATGTCGATACAAGTACAAATAAACCCTAAAATTGTAATATACCAAGTAAGGAACTCTTTAAATAATTGTATTACCTTTCAGAGATATATAGTAAACATCGTTCAAACCCTACTCAACCAATGCAAATAACCAATATGCAAGATAAGGTTTTGGAGAGTGCAGAGGAAAAATTGAGGGAATTAACAAACTGAACACAGTATTTATCAAAAGTTTTGTTAGCAGTTGGAGGCGGTGTATGAAGCAGACCAAGGTGCTCCAAATGCAGGGAAATGTGGCACATTGCGAAGAGAAAATATCAGATTTCTTTAGCACATGGTGGCACCGGTCATACAACAATGGCATAAGGGTTTGTTTGGTTGCTGGAATTAAATAATGCTAAAATTGTCAAATTCTAGTATTTGACAATTTTGGAAGTTGTAAATCAAGAAAATGGTTTTTGGAATATGGTTGGAGCTGTTTGGTTCACCTAGAACTCATGTTGAATTCATAATGAGAAGATGGAAAATGTTTTTTGCATATGGATTTCAAATTACTATAAATTTATCTCTACCCCCATTCCCATATAAGTGGAATTGAAATTGATTTTTCAATTCCACCTATTTAGATGGAAAATTCAAACACTGGTTTGGGGGATAAATGGGAATTAACAAATCCATATTCCAGTTTCATGTTTTGAACACAAACATCGAAAATATTAATTCCGGGATTTGACAATCTCAATTCCAATCTAATTTTAGCAAACAAACGAGCCCTAATCGATAATGAGAAAAGGGAAAAGGGAGAACACAAACCCCCATTCAATGCATAAAATAAATGACAATATGGTTAAACATTAAAAAGAAAAACAAACAATTGACAAGAGTGTATTCATAAAACATGAACGATAATAATGGCAAACATTAAAAATAAATTATCAACCTCAAAACCTAACTTATATCCCTTTCAATCATCTTGCCATGGTTGGGAGCATTTCAAATCATTGATGGATAAAGTAATTGATTTATTTCAAAAAAGGAATTCCTTTGACATAGTTATTTATACTTTTTTAAATACAATAAAATGGCTAGCCTCAAAATTTAACTATATTTTCAATCATCTTGCCACGTTGGGAACATTTCAAATCATTGATGGACAAAGTTAATTGATTTATTTCAAAAAAGGAATTCCTTTGACATGGTTATTTATACTTTTTTAAATATTATTGTGAAAAAATTGGTGGCTTAAAATTGGCCCCACGTGAATTTCATACGTACTCTATTTGAAAACATAAATTTGATTTTTTTAATTAAATCACGCTCAGTTGTAATTTGGAGAGTAATTTTTTAATTCACTAATTTACATTCAGATTAATTTATAATTAATATTTAGTTCATGTATTAATTAGTATTTTATATTTTAATTTTTATAAATTCATAATAAATTTGGCTATTTTTTAAATTCATATTTTTGTAAAAGAGAGGACTTTGTATTTTAGTTATTTTTAAATATAATAAAATGCCTAATAAGTAGGTGAAGATTGGATATATGTGGACTCTTTAACACTAAAATAGATAACTAGTTTACTGTGATTTTCAATATTTCTAAGGTAAAAAGTATTTTATACAATTGAAAAAGTGAAAGAATAATGTGTACAATTGAAATTTTGAAGGATGAGGTTGAGGTTCAGATCATTGTCCAGCAAATTTGGCTGAATTGATGAGCCAGAAATGGTGTCCAAAGAACAGAATTTGAGGAAATGGAGATCCCTGATTTTTTTGACCTTTAACACGCTCCATGATATAAAATCCTTCATAAAAAAAAACTTTCATGAATGACAATAAGAATTCCTTGCAGCCACATCCAAAAGGAGAAGCAGAATCCAAACAATGAATCCCACGCCAATGCACAAGGCGCACTATATTAAAACCACAGGAATAATCATCCTTAGATTTCCCAATTTGGTTGCTGCTCTGCGCAGGGACAATCTGAAATCCATAAGAGATTTCCAAGGCTTCTTTACAACTAAAATCGAAGGCTGTGGCATCTTTGAGATTACTCTTCTTCCACAATTTCTCCCTCTTTCACCCATTAATGGGATTACAAATTGACTGTTCAATTTTGCTCTGTTGGGGCAGAGTTCTATGAAGTAAGGTGGATTTGGTTGAGGCTATATTTTATGTGAGAGTGGTTTCCCCATTAACTTTTTAAAGCCAAGATTCTACTGTGGGATAATGATGGCTCAGATAGATGTTTATCCCCAACTCTGATCGGCTGAAAACTTCTACTCAATTCTCAGTCAGAGACCACTGTCAATCACAGATACACAGACAAATGTCAATTCTACTGTATTTTACTTTGAATCTCAAAATCTTAAACTAAACGTCTTCAAATAGTCTTCAATAACATACCAAAATTTTAGCAAATAATACGAAGTATGCAGAGCAATATACTCAGCACTGGTTTTACAGAAAGCAGTCACTAATGACGACAATAACAAGTTGACATTAATGACAATCACACTAACTTAATCATACCAACTTCTCAATTATTCAGTCAATTCTCCAACATATTTTGCAAAGGCTGGAATTTCATAGTTGATCATGAAATTCTGCTCTTTTCTCATTTTTCATTATGAGGTTTTTCCTTTAGAGTGGAAAATTGATCATAACCATGATGATTTCACAAAGGGTGGAATTTTGTGGTTGACCATGAAATTTCCCTCTTCACTTTTCTTTAATCTTTCACCAATATTTAACCTCTAGGATTGGAATTTTGAAGGAAACAAAGAAGTTTTGATTTCTAACTTGTCATAGGGTGGAAATTACTGGTCAACCATGAAATTCCACTATTGTTTGTCATTTTTATTTATAAATTTTCCTTGGTAGGAAACCAACCACGACCATGAAGTTTTCACAAAGAGTAGAATTTTGTGGTTGACCATGAAATTCCACTTTTCACTTTCACAATTTGAAACAACTTTTATCATTCAATTATTGGTTGTAATTATCTTCAAAAAGGTAAAATACAATCTTGACAAGGAAGATTCCTAAACTTAGCTTGCCTTGACCCAAAAGAGATGATGACCAATATGGTTTTGACAAATCATTTAAACTCAAATTTCCAAACCTAATGAAAAAGTTCAAATCAAACCTTAGCAATGAATTGCAAACATCAAAAGAGGACTCCTACACAAGACTTAAAACTCAAAATTGAGGTCAAAACTACCAACCCAAACAAAAAGAGGGGGTCCCCATTTGCAATGGGGCAATGTATGAAAAGGTCACAAAAAAGTTGTTATTGGCTACTCTTATGACATGCATACTTTTCCCTTTTCCACTTTTCTTAAATGGAAATCCACTCTTCTCAAGTCCTTTTCTACTCACAACATGATCACTACATGCTTTCATCTTATAAAAAAAATTAGAAACTAGAATTTTTGTTGCTAAGTTGCATTGTCTCACTCCTACATCCCTCGATATTGAAATTCAAACTATTGTTCTAGTATTCATATACAAATGGCAATCATAGCTTCATTTGTGAAAGAGCTATTCATTTCCAATTAAGAAATTAACATAAAAGAGAAATTACCTTTTTCTAAGGTTCAAGACACGATCTTTCCTATTGCAACATACTTTAGCTTGATGCCTAACCCCCATTCCTCTAGGACTATATATGATTTTACCTAATAACATCCAATTAGAGTAGGCGACTTATAGCAAGTTTTGGTATATGGTAGTCTTGTTATAGTTCAAATTGTGACTTTATGTTCGATTGCCTACTATTGAAATTTTTATTTCAGTATTTTATTGCGTTTGTAACAACTATTGTAATATACAATTTATTTCACTTCATCCAATATATCTTTTTTTTACTTAATTCAATTTACTTTTCTAACTTCTAATCAAAATCCACCACTCAATATATAAATCCACCTTCCTAAGTCATCCAACAATCGATAGTAGATTAAGAGTTATGACATAACTTAATATATAGGTTGTCATAAAGAACCAAGAATCAACTAATCAACTCGATACTTAAATAATTCACATCTATCACATCATATTGATGTAGATAAAAAATACTCCCAAATAAATCTATTTCCAAGATGTCTTAAAACAATAGTTTAAAATAATTCTAAAATATATGAGAAATTCAGATTTCCCTTTAAAAATTACAAAGTATTTTACAAATATGATATAATCATATAAAGTTATACCACTCATTAGCCATTTATGGTCACATGTATTGCACTAAGTGAAATATGATACATGTATTTTAAAATATTTATATTTTTAATATAATAAAATGTCTAATAAAAAGGAGAAGATTGGATATATGTATGGAATCTTCAAAGTAAAATAGATAATTTTTTCCCTCTTTCCATTAAGCAACTGTTCATCCACACTTGTTTGAACCTTTGTGGATGAATTTTAATATCTCATAGTATCATTTTCATCAATTGTACTCAATCCGTTAAACTACAAACCTTAACAATATACTGTAATTTTCAATAGTTTAAAGTAAAAAATATATATATACAATAGATTTCATAAAATTGTTTTCAAATTTTTTGTGATGATCATAAAAAATGGGTTCATATTTTTTTCACCAATGGATACCCATTCTATAATTGAAGTCTTGAAAATTGCTTTGGGAGAATGAACTTTGTTTTGACAGATGCTTTATCTTGTGAGCATCACCTAGATGCTATGAGTGCTGAGTGTTCTATTCATTCTCATAAAAAATGGGTTTTTGTGAACCACTACTCCTAAAACATAAGTCAATAAATTTGACTCAATAAACTACACTGTTGAATTCTGATAGCAATATATTATACCCAAAATAGATTTTGTTTCTTTACCCAAATGCATACTGCTCCACTAATAAAAATGAAAAAAAAAATTGAATGATATATTATACCATAAACAAAATTTCATAACTGACAAACGGCAGCTCTGCAAACAGGGCAGTTGTTCTGACACAGAAACCATCGATCGATGCATCGCCCATGGAAATAATGCTTACATTTCGGAAGAATCCGAACACTCTCTTCGCCATCAATTCCTTCCAGACAAATACAGCAATTTTCCCTCTTCTCTGCCGCCATTAAACTCCCATACTTAACTTTGGGCAGCCCTCGAATCTTCCACCTACGCAAACAATCTCCCTTAATGCGGAGAAAAAAGCCCCGAGGCGAGGTGTGAGTTAGTATTGAGAATCCCAGAAAAAGTCCCAGAGCTCCATTAATAAATTTCAATGAAGGGAGCACAAATTCTTGTGCGGCCACTGGAAGATCTGCAACATCACACAGAAAAGAATTCCCTGAAAACGCATCCAAAAGGAGGAGTAGCACCCAAATAATGAATCCCACGCCAATGCACAAGGCGTATAAAATTAAAATTACAGGAATAATTGTCCTAAAATTTTCAAATTTGGCTGCTGATCTGCGCAGGGACAATCCGAAATCCATGAGAGATTTCCAGGGCTTCTTTGCGATTAAAATCGAAGGCATCTTTAAGATCGCTCTTCTTCCATAATTTCTCCCTCTTTCAGCCATTAATGGTGTTACAAACTGACTGTTCAATTTTGGTCTGTCTGTCTGTCTGGGCAGAGTTTTTTGAAGTAAGGTGGATTTGGTTGAGGCTAAATTTTATGTGATAATGGTTGCTCCGTTAACATTTTAAAGCCAAGCTTCTACTGTGTGTGACGATGACGGCTCAGATGCTTATCCCCAAATCCGATTTGCTGAAAACTTCTGCTCAGTTTCATTTTCACGAGCTTCTAGAAAACCGCGTTTAAAGATCGTGGTATTTGTGGCCGTTGGTTTCGACTCTCGAGGAATCCAGAGGAAATGCGATGGTAAATGGGAAATAGTAAATGGTAAATAAAATGACAGAATTAAAAAGAATAGAATGTTATACATAACTACTATTTTATTTTTTCAATTGAGAGGTATCAAGGGTTAGTTTATCGGTTTCAAGCTTAGGTAGTTCTTTTAATAAGATAAATTCATTTTATAATCTTTTGAATAATGTGCACTAGATCTCTTACAAGATTTGATTTGTTTATTGATATATAGGGGTCCTATCTTCTTTTTGGGAATAATTTTGATTAAATATTGTTAAAATATAGGTAACTTATTTTGTTATGCACTTTGAGAATAAGATTAATGAAATATATTTGATGAAAGTAAGGGAGGAAAATGAAATTTACATACTCAATCTATCCTAAATAAATGGAGGAGTTATATGTGATAAAAGGAATGGCAAAAATGAAACTTGCATTTTTTATTTTTTTTTGATAGATGAAGGGCCGAAGCCGAGATTTTTATATATATAAATATAAACATAAATTAACAAAGTATCTATTATCAGTTCAAGCCCACTATTGTAGGGCCTAATGTTTAGAATGAAATCATTTCAACTTTCAACAACAGTAATCGACTGATACCGATGTTTACTTCTAATTTCTTCAGTACAAAACACCAGGGATAGCCATGAAAACCAATACAAATCACCGCCTACAAAAAGCTTCTCGAGCTCAAAACCTACTCCACCAGGTACAAACATCACTGCAAACAGTCACTGAGCCCCTCGGATCAGTCGGCAATAACTGCGCCACCAAACCAGTTGAAAATCGCTGCTAAAGCCATCAATTCTGGTACTTCTTATCGCGAAAATCCTCTGCAAATTTGAACTTGAAATGCAACGGTCATCCTCAGGGCACCAACAGTCTATCAACGGTCAACATCTGAACTGAGATCTACTTTATATCACCACCGTTAGATCATCATGTTTTGCAGGCTTGGCAACTTTAACTCCGCAACGTCGACATTCCCTTAATGGTTGTCGCATGATCGCATAGTTTGAAAATGGCTTATGCGAACATGCGACAACCCAAAAACCTTCACCACCGTTACCTGCCCTTGGCTATGGGACCCACGATGCATATCCATCTCAGCATTTGTTGGTCAATCAGAAAGGGACACATTGGCAAGACCCGACACACGGACCCACCTTTAATTCTGCAACAGCATCTTTCAACAGTTGTCGCATGATCGCATAGCCAGGAAAAGGGCTATGCGAACATGTGACACATCATAGCCCTTTACCACCGTTAACTGCCGCCGCATAAAGTTACCACAAAGGGCTTGTCGCATGATCGCATAACACAAAACTGGCTCATGCGAACATGCGACAAGCCTCCAGCACTCACCACAAACCTTAGGGCCCACTTTATCCGCAAACTGGCGAGAACTTTGACTAGGCCCGCATCAGGAAGATCGACGGTCGTCGCATCTTCGCATAAACCTCCAAGACTCTACCAGAACATGCACCCACCGTCAGATCATCCACGCTGTGACCCAACTAAAAAGTTTGGGCCCACCGATGTGTCAACATTCCCTTTCCAGCTCAGCCAATCACAACCTGATACCTCGGCGATGAATCATCACGCGGTCCCACAGCAGACAAACCATCAGCATCTAATCGGACGGTGGGCGTATGATCGCATGGGGTGAGAATATTCCATGCGATCACACACCGGCTATCGATCAAAATCTCTAACACAAGCCCCACTACAACACTCCACCTCATATTTTTCTTATCGGACGGTGGGCGCATGATCACATGGGTTGAGAATATTCCATGTGATCACACGCCAGCCGTTGATCAAAATCTCTAACACAAGCCCCGCTAACAACACTCCACCTCTTTATTTCCTTCGACCAATAGGGGAGCACCATTTGTGCATACGTTTCACCTTGGACCCATAGTTTGAAACCCTACACCGTAAAGAAGAATCAATAGCCGGCGTGATTTCGCATAGCTCTAACAAATCCCTTGCGCTTTAGCGACCACCGTTGATGCTCTGACATGTCAGGACCCTTTGACTCATCCAGAAACCAAGTCCCACCATTGAGATTCAGCAACAAAGGCAAACTCACAGTCACTGGATAGACTTTCTTCATTCCCCGACCTAGCGACAACTAAGCATATTAATCCTATATAATAGGACGGAATAAATAGAAGAGCTATTACATGACAAAAGAAATGAAGGAAAATAGAAATCATATACTAATCAAATATAATGGGACAAAATAAAAGTAAAGTGAATAAAGGGAAATGGAACTTGCATACCAATCAAATATAATGAGAATAAACGAATAATGAAGTGATTAAAGAAATGGAAGAAAATGAAACTCACATGTCAATCCGATATAATTGGACAAAATAAATACTAAAGTGACTAAAGAAATTGAGAAAAATGAAACTCGCATACTAATCAAATATAATGAAACAAATTATCCAATAAGACAACTAAAAATATGGAGGAGAATGAAACTCACATATTAATCAAATCTAGTGGACAACATAACTAGTAACAAGAGAAGAAGTGGGGGAAAATAGAACTCACATTCTAATTAAATATGAAGAGACAAATTGTTTAGTAAGGTAGTTAGATAAATGGAGGAGAATGAAACTCGCATATAATGAGACAAAATTAGCACCAAAGTGACTAAAGAAATGGAGAAAAATAGAACTCACATACTAATTGAATCTAGTGCACAAAATAAATAGTAACATGAGAAGAAATGGAATAATCAAATGTAATGGTAAAAAATAAGTAGCTAAGTGACTAAAGAAATTAAGGAAAGTGAAGCTCGCATATAATAAAATATAATAGGACAAAATAAATAGCAATGTAATTAAAGAAATGGAATCAAATATAATGAGAATAAACGAATAATGAAGTGATTAAAGAAATGGAATAAAATGAAACTCACATGTCAATCCAATATAATTGGACAAAATAAATAGCAAAGTGACTAAAGAAATGGAGGAAAATGAAAGTCGCATACTGATCAAATATAATGAGACAAATTATCTAGTAAGACAACTAAAAAAATGGAGGAGAATGAAACTCACATATTAATCAAAGCTAGTGGACAACATAACTAGTAACAAGAAAAGAAGTGGAGGACAATAGAACTCACATTCTAGATCAAATATGAAGAGACAAATTGTCTAGTAAGGTAATTAGATAAATGGAAGAGAATGAAACTCGCATGTACTAATCAAATATAATGAGACGAAATTAGCACCAAGGTGACTAAAGAAATAGAGAAAAATAGAACTCACATACTAATTGAATCTAGTGCACAAAATAAACAGTAACATGAAAAGAAATGGAATAATCAAATATAATTGTAAAAAATAAGTAGCTAAGTGACTAAAGAAATTGAGGAAAGTGAAACTCGCATATAATCAAATATAATAGGACAAAATAAATATCAAATTAATTAAAGAAATGGAGGGAAATAGAACTCACATACTAATCAAATATAATAGGACAAAATAAATATTAGCATGACTAAAGAAATGGAGCAAAATGGAACTTTCATTATAATAAAATAGGATGAGATAAAAT
Organism: Chamaecyparis obtusa; assembly: GCA_027943335.1. NCBI lineage: Eukaryota > Viridiplantae > Streptophyta > Pinopsida > Cupressales > Cupressaceae > Chamaecyparis > Chamaecyparis obtusa. Next base: position 229,440 of record BSBK01009206.1, read on the forward strand.
AAATGAAGCGATAATAATGAGACAAAAGTAATAGAGGATACAATAGGACAAAACAATCAGAACAATTATATTAACAATAGAATTGTTCACTATATACAATCACATACCAAATAATTAGAGTAGGTATAAATGATAAAACAAATAATAGAAAATGAAATTTACACACTAATTTGATAAAATAAGATGGAATAAATAAAGAAATATGAAAGTCATGCAAAAGAAATAGAATATAAATTATGTAAACTAGCAGTTGCACGCTTTTGTATGTGCAACGAGGAGTCAATAGGATTTCAGATTTTCAAGAAAATGATATGTTTTGTACACTATTATTCCTAATTAGTTCAATATTATTATGATTTGATAGACAAATCCATCACATTTTTATTCTTATTACTCTATTTATACATTCTAGTAGATTTTTATTCTTATTACTCATCCAGGTTATTGTTAGGGTTTACTTATATGTTACCATTTTGTCAAAGGCTATGCCCAAATTTGGGTCTAGCTCATACCTAGTGCATATATTGGTTTACTATTTTTATGAGTTTGTCTAAGATAAATCTATGAAAAAACCTACGTAGAAATACAAAAAAATATACAGCTCTAATTTTAAAAAAGGCCCTAGAAAATATTTGATTGTCTAAAGATGATGTCAATTATCCATTCACCTATGACTATACTGACAACCATATTTGGCCATAAATTCACTCTGTCAAGGAATTGCTTAGATTTGTTGCTACAAATTGAATGATAAAATTAGGAATATAAATCACAAACTTTGATTGATATGTTGCTAATTTGTTATGGAACAAATCCAAACATCTCTTGATTTATTACCTTTTTTTGAAACATAAATCTACAATTATAAAACATAACTAATAAGAATTAAAAAAATTATAATGGAAGAAACAAAATGCTGACTGAATTTGACTAGATCACAAATAATTTCTCCTCAAACACAAAAAACACATGGTGTGGGAATAAATTATATAAGCGAACATCATCTCACGGGATGCAAGGGTTGTTTATAGGTAGATGATACTAAAAAACTATGGATTTCAATAAACCCAAAAAATAGGATAAGAATAGGGGGAAAAAATTTAACTTGCTATTTCTGATTTCAGAATTGATTGGTAATTTTGAATGAAAAAATAATAGGAAAATAAAGCCATAAGTGTTAAAAAAATCAATGGTAGAGAGATTGACAATTTTCCATGAAAAAAAATTATTTTTCTTCATATATGTTTTGTATCACTCTATGAGAATGAACAAAAGAAAAAAATTGATAAGAGATAGATTATAAAATGTGATTAGAAACATGATTGGGGAAAAAGGTTCATCCAATTATACAACATTCAAATTAATAAATTCTTTTATATTTCTCTTCAAGATTAATATTCTCTTGAAAATTTTGAATATAAAAACTTTCACATTATTTTTAATGTCAATGCTGGAAAAATTTCATAACAAATCATGGTCAATAAGTATCGCATGAGTTTTCTTACTTTTTAGTACATAAGACAATGCTACACCATCACATTATGGAGACAACCTTTAGTTAGAGAATTTCCAGGGAAGGCATCATGGATGAATTTGAATGGTCTAGTTTTAGTATCTATGGTGGTGCTTGCTATTAAAACAACATTAGAGGCAATCTTCTCAATTTTATGAGAAATATTTTAACATGGGTAAGTGCACCAAGATGGTGTGCAAAAAAGTGGCCACCTCCTAAAAAAATACCAAAACTTTTCATAACCCAGTCGGGTTATTCAAAATTTGAAAAAACTAGGCTTGGAAAACCCGAGCCTTTTCCAAGACGCAAAAATGATAATAAAAACTTAAGTTCTTCAAAACCCATACGCATTTTGACAATCATAAACTTTTATTAAAAACTCACATTTGACTATTTTTCTTCACGCCAAAACCGATTTTGAAGGAGAGAGGAGGAAGAGAAAATGCCAAAACCCGAGAGGGTTCTTGTTGTTATTGTATTTTGTTGCCATATTGATCATTTTGGAAGCATGTCACGCCATCGAATAGGTAAGAATTTATTTTTTTAAATTGTTTTTGTTTCAATTTTGAAGCTAGAGAGAGAGAGAGAGACTTGACAAATAGAGAAGTGGGAAGGGGAGAGAGATGAGATATATCTCAAAGAGCATAATTATGTCTCTGAATAGACAAAGACGATGATGGGAGAAGTACGATGAGAGAGAGAGAGGGGAAATGAGGAGAGACTTGCATACATACATACATACATACATACATACATACATAGATATATATATATATATATATATATATATATATATATATATATATATATATATATATATATATATATATATATATGTATGTATGTATGTATGTATGTATGTATGTATGTATGTATGTATGTATGTATGTATGTATGTATGTATGTATGTATGTATGTATGTATGTATGTATGTATGTATGTATGTATGTACATATACATATATATGTATATATATATGTATGTATGTACATGTATATATGTATATATGTATATGCATAGATACATACATAAACACATATTATATACGTATTTCTAAACATATGTGTAGTAAATGCTAAGTTTACAAGCATACATTTTTATGTCTTCATAACCCGTGCAAGTTTTGTAAACCTCAAAATGATGGTTTTAGTTCTACATAACCCGCACGGGTTATGTAAAACTTTGAATGGTACTTTTTCTTTTTCAAAACCCGAGCAGGTTATTTTACACATCAAAACCCATATGGGTTTTGGCTTCGTAAGAGAGTTGGAAAATGACCCTAAGGCTTGGAAGCCCATTTTCCCTCCAATTTTGTCCCCTTTAACATGATTTTTCATCTTCCAACATGATTTCTCAACTTCATTGTCATCAGGTTTACAAATGATCAAGTGGGTATCTCTAAAATTACCACTATAATATCACATGTCTTCTCATCTTTCTAACCATATAAGTTTTTCAATTTTTGGACAAGATTAACATAGTAAAATTTAATTTTCTTTACCAGTGTCTTGATAGGCCTCACAAACATATATCTACCATAATTTGTTTAATAACTTTTGATCTACTTGACCAATTGCAAAAAAAATTACATATTATTGTTCTACACTTGAATCTATACACTTAAAAAAAAAAAATTGCATTTTCAATTATTTTGATGCAAGTTATGCCAAGCGCACGAACATGTACCAAATTTTCAGGATGTGGTCACTTCAAAAAATCATAAAAAAAAGTACTTAACAGTTTTTTTTTAAAAATACACAACTTCTAGATCTCACTCTTACCTAGCATCCTATCAAACGGTTTTTAAAAATACTAAATCTAACTATATCTTTTGTTGAGCACACGGAAACAACTATGTTACATTTTTCTGAAAAAGTCAGGAACAATTTTTCGTGCACGGAGGGTTGGACCCTCTTAATCTTATCCATTTTTTAAAAAAATTAGTAGTTTAGAAACTAGATTCAAAGTACTACAATCCTTATTCTTAACGCATCTTCTAATTCTGAGTGCAAGAGCCTCCAATTTCTCTTTGAAGTTCAGGTTTACCCGATTTCAGAAAAAAAAAAAAAAAAAAGTGGCAAATTATACCCCCCTTTTTGCACACCATCTTGGTGCACTTACCCACATTGGAAGATATAATTCCACTGAAGTGTCCAAAGTGCTTGAGATTTTGAGAAAAATTGATAGGTTTGTTACAAGAGCAAATCATAAAAAAATTGGTGAGAAAATATTCTTCAAGGTCTAATAATTCAAAAGCTTAATTGTATCCATGCAAACTCCAAAAGAAATTTCTATAAACCACATCGATCAACACAAATAGGCTTCATTTGATCATCCATTTTCTTAAGAACCATAAAATCCAAGTCAATAAACATCACAACATAAGTTGCATTATAATTCCATTTCATCTAGAGAGTAAAAGAAGAGTACTGGTAAAAGAGGATTCATATTGGTGTTCTTTTTTCTATCTAATTTTGCAATTTATATTATAAGATCAATGTCTTGGGTGCTTCCCCACCTTGTGCATTAGTGCCCAAACCAGCGAGAGCCAAATAATCATTCAAACTCATGAAGATGACTTATATTGAAACATGATTTAGGGAAAATGGGTCATTTGGATTGAATGCATAAAAAACATATAATTTAATATACTATTCAATTATAAATATGTGACCATATATATATATATATATATATATATATATATATATATATATATATATATATATATATATATATATATATATATATATATATATATATATATATATATATATATATATATATATATATATATATATATATATATATGTATGTATGTATGTATGTATGTATGTATGTATGTATGTATGTATGTATGTACACACACACACACACACATATGTATATGGATTGGATGCATATGAATTATAAATCCACAATGATAAAATAGAACAAAAAAAATGCTTACTGAATTTGACCAAATCACAGCATACATAGAGCTAATTTCTCATCAAACACGAAAATCACATGGTGTGAGAAGAAATTATATAGATGAACTCAAAACATTTCAAAGTTCACTGTAGCATTCAACAAAATGACATGATAAAATCATATCATGGGATGCAAAGGTTGTTTATACATAAATGATCATGATACTTAAAAAACTCTAGATTTCATAAGCCTAAAAAAATAGGATAAGAATAGGGGCAAAAAAAGTAACTTACTATTTCTCATTTCAGAATTGTTTGGTAATTTTGAATGAAAAACAAGGAGAAACTAAAAGTCTAAGTTTTTTCCATAGCCAAAAAAGAAAAATCAACAGTAGAGAGGATGACAATTTTCTGGCAAACAAATATTTTTCAGGGAGCAAAGCTCCCACAAATAGCCTATCGGCTAATAAAATACAACCAAACAGATTTTAAAAAGAATCCACATGCTAAAGAAAAACAAAATAAATGATATATATATATATATATATATATATATATATATATATATATATATATATATATATATATATATATATATATATATATATATATATATATATATATATATATATATATATATATATATATATATATATATATATATATATATATATATAATTTTTAAATATAAAAAGTGTTGCACGTAGCTGCAATCCCTACCTTAGGGAGGGGCATAGAAGATCGTGCTGATAACCGACACTTATTAGAATGTCTTGGATTATCTTTGTAGAAAATTTGTAGCAATTCGACAACCACTTTAAACAATGTTCTAGGTCTTTCATTGCTAGGATATTAATCACTCATGATGAGGTGGCTTATAGCCAGTCGTGTTCTTAGCTTTAGTGAGACCATGGTCATTTCAACAATTGATCTGTCTAAAGCTAGTCATATTCATTTCCTTGTTTATAATGACTATTTCTTTTTTTTGTGCATAATAACTTTATATAAAAAATCTTGGTATCTTCTTTCTAATAGTTTTAAAATGTGGTTGTTTAAATGAGTCATTATAACGACTTAAACTAAGTAGATCAAGACTGGAAGATGAAATCCAAATCAGCAATATCAAATAAGGCATA
>BSBK01009206.1:240000-350000 GCA_027943335.1 Chamaecyparis obtusa
ACAGAATGTGAACCCAAGATTAAGAAGTTGCGGAAGGATTTGAACTCGAACGCACAGAGCAAGGTTTCGAATGAGGACACCAGCGACACTGGATATTCTGGCTACTGCTGTAATTGTTGGCTGCATGGGCATCGAATAGTGCACTATCGACAAAAAGCTATGAGATTTCTAAGCCCTAACTACGATCATCTAAAAGCCTTTATAGCCAAACAAAAATGGAAAAGCCTGGAGGAAAATAGGGTACCAAAAGAGATTTTGAACTGCAAAGTGCGAGATACCTTGGTAAATAAACCTACCCTGGGATCTAGGGCTTGCATAAACAAGAAACCAGATGAATGCACTAATGATCGGCTTCCTAAAGTCTTTACTATAAGGGACTTAGACAGTCAGTTGACTCATTTTGCTAAGACAAAATATGCACTGCAAATCTCAAGCAACCATGGGATTGTGAGGGCCCTAAAACCCAGAGCTGATTCAGCTAAGCAATCCAATGATCCCCGTACTGCCTTGGGGAGGGGGGGTTTTCCAGTGGCCCAATCGGATCCCGGGGCTGCTAGGTTGAAAGACACTAAATGGAAAGGTATAAAAAGCAAAAAGAAGGCAAGATCTCAATTTGTTGAGAGATTGGATATTCCTCTGAGTAATCCCTTTGACTCACTGAGATTGGAAAAGCACCTTCAAAATACCAGATCTTATTCGCCACCCCACATCCGCAACGGGGTTTTGGGAGGAAGGGGTAACTTCTAGGATGAGCACCCCAAGCGCACCATAGGATCAATTCCTGTTCACATCCCCCCTTCCTCTACTAAAATCCTAACTGGATCAAGGTTTTCCACGACTGGGGAGAATAGTGCAAATATTCCTTCAAAGTCTCACATAGACAAAGAAAGGTTTTACTCTCCCCCTCACCACAGATTAGCTGGTAAGCAACTAATGCATAAATCCAATATCGTGAATGATGAACAATTAAAGGTATCTACCTCTGTCTATACTCCACCTCATAGGCGAAATAGTAAGCTTTTGTTTGATTGTAATAGAGATAGGACAAGCTCTAAATATAAATCTAACAGAATAATTCTAGAAAGTGAATCCATAGCACAGAAATAGAATTATTATGCAGAAACAGGTCTTATCGTGTGGTGGAAAGGAGCTGGAGCAAGCTTACTAGACATCATTGAAGCCCTAGAGGTAATGCTCCCATGTGAGGTAAGTACCATTGCCCTCATAGACTTTTTCTTCTTGATAGATTGTAAAAATTCAGAAATCAAAAAGGTTGTAGTAGACAGTCTTAATTTAAAATTCAGACATGAAACCTTCTTTGTAACAAATTGGAAACCTCTTTTCAATCCTCTATACCTAGAAAACTTTGCAGTGGAAAGAGCCATCTCCCTCAGAAATTTGCCAATAGAACTTGCTAGCATAGATTCGGTTATCAAAATTGGTAACAAAATAGGTAAATTTATTAGAATCTGTGAAACTTCGCCAAACAAATCTGAGAAAATTATCATTGTAAAGATGAATATACATCAGCGTTTCATCCCTCATATATGTTTATGTTTTAATTCCAATACAATCATCATTAACCCAACTATCATGGAAGATTTCTTAGAAATTAATCTTAATACTATGAAACCCAAAACTTCAACTAATCTTCTAGATAAGAGCTTGGATGTTAAAATCAACTTTCTTTCAAGAAAAGGGGGCTTTATAATCACTAAAGTAAAGGAAAGTTCCACGGATATCCTACCGCCCCCTCAATCAGCCGAACCTCTTTGCCAGCCTGATAAGGTAACCAAGATTAATGGTAATCAAGTTTCGATTATTGAGGAACCTTCATCTTTAATTGTGGAGAATATTAACCCTCATAATTCACTTGCTGAAATCAGCAAGCATGATTCTTGGAATGATAACCATGTCAATCCGGATCTTGCAAAGACTCAAATCTAACCAAAAAATAGAGATAGACTCCAGTCTCCCGGAAAGACAGTCCAGTCAGTTCCTGCTAATCTTCCTTCAATGTCCCCTAATTCCAAAGAGGACAAAATAGGTGCCCCTCTAGTTGTACCATCATAAGATAACTCCTCTGAGGAGGAAAAATGCAACAAGGAAGTTAAGATTATAACAGATTATATAGGGGAATCCTTAACTGATGAACTACTGGACATGTTTATAAATGAAATGAGCGACAAAGAAGAGCTCGGATATCAGAAGGATGTACTAATTAGAGACATTCTGGCACTCAGAAATTCTGTTGAGGATAATGATGCATCTTTAGCAAGTCTACAAGAGATTGAGGAATCAACAAACAAAACCCCTGTAAAAGCCCACCCCAATGACTTGGTTAAGATGATTGAATCCTATGAACAAGAGAACATTGAAGTGGTAGATTCACTCACTGAACCAGGTAAAGGGTCTGGTAAAGAAGTTCATACAAAAACCCCAGTTTCCCCTCCCCTGTTCAAGGATAATGCAACAAATAACTTAGAAAACATTGATGGATTTTTCGGTATTACAAATGAAGATAGAGAATTGGGTATTGCCACTAATCTGGAGGGATTATCCTCTCCCAAAATAGACAAGATAAAAAAGAAGAGGGGAAGGAAATCTTTTATTGACCTTAGAAACATAGCAGGCAATGTTGATAATCAAATGAAGATCTCTAACATTCTGAATGGCGGGAAGGGGAAATGCCTTCCTAGGGACCAATAAGGGTCACATCCTGGAATGTTAGGGGCCTAAACGCCCCTAACAAACAAAGACTCATCAAGAGTTATCTAAAAAACTTTGATTTAGAAATAATAATCTTACAAGAAACTAAACTAAGCACGGAAGAAAGTAAGAAATTAAATAATAAATTTGGCATATGGAAGTCAGTATTTGAACTAGCAACAGGTGCCTCAGGAGGCTTAGCAGTCTTATGGGATCCCCAGAAAGTTTCCTCCCAAGTATTATCTAGTAGCAGCAATTGAATGGTACTTAGGATCTGTAGCCTTAAATCTAACCTGAAATTCAATTTGATTAACATTTATGGTCCTACACTAAATACAAATAAGAGAAGGGTCTAGCAGGAAGTCCAGGCCATACTCCAATCAAACAAAACAGAGACGCATATCCTAGGAGGAGACTTTAATGCTATATTGGACACCAACAAAAAATTTGGTGGGTCCAAGTACATTTCACAATCTCAAAAAGATTTCAGTCAATGGGTTATGGATAATAATCTAATTAATATTGAAACCATTAATGGGTCATTCACGTGGAATAATAGAAGATCGGGATTCCGCCATATCACAGAAAAATTAGATAGATTTTTGTTTTTTGGAGAAATGGAAAATTTTGACCAACTCTTAACCGCAGAGATTCTTCCAGATGCTGGATCGGATCATTTCCCCATTAGATTGACCATTACAGAGGATTGCAAGCCTAATAGGAATCCATTTAAATTTGAATTTATGTGGTTCCAGGACCAAGAACTTATCAACCTATTGGAACAATGGTGGAACCAAATAACAGTTGAGGGCTCTAAGATGTACAGTCTAGTTAATAAACTCAAAATAATTAAAAACAAAGTCCTGGAATGGAACAAAAACAAATTTAATAACATCTTCGAGGAGAAAATTCAAACCGAACTAGAATTAGAGAATCTTAATAACATAGTCATAGCCCAAGGGATGAACGAAGCAAGTTATCTAAAGGAAAAGGAACTCATGGTTAAATACAATTCAATTATGCTCAAAGAGGAAATTTATTGGAAATAGAAATCCAGGGAAACCTGGCTTAAAGAAGGGGATAATAACACTAAATTCTTCCATAAATCAACCAACATAAAAAGGAATATTAATAGGATCTCCAAGATTAAGGACGAGAGAGGGAAACTCTTGGAAGATCCCAAAGATATCGCAGCTCACATCATGAAATTTTATAATTCCCTCCTTAACAATGTGGAAGCAGCTGATCTTCAAGTACAGAATGAGATGTTAAAAGCCATACCTAAATTGATCATGGAAGAAGACAACACCATGATGAACAGTAGATTCACCTTGGAAGAAGTCAAGACTGCATTATTCCAAATGCAGTCAGATAAAGCCCCAAGACTTGACAGTTTCCAGGCGGGTTTCTTCCAAAAATGCTGGCACTTTATGGGAATGGATATTTGGCAAGTAGTGGAGGCAACCAGGAACTAGGGTACTATCTTATCAAAAATTAACAATACCTTCTTCACTCTTATTCCCAAGAAAAATGATTGCATCGAATTAGGAGATTTTCGACCCATATCACTTTGCAACACTATTTACAAGATATTATCAAAATGTCTGGCAAACAAACTTAAAATTCTTCTGCCGGTTTTAATCTCAGAAGAACAAACAGGTTTCATAGCCAATAGATCGATCCTAGATGGCATTGTCATCACCCAAGAATTAGTTCATACCGCACAAGCGACCAAGGAACCAAGCATGTTTATTAAAATTGATATTCAAAAGGCTTATGACAAAGTAAACTGGAGATTTCTCTATAAATGCTTGGAAGCCTTTGGCTTTTCCAAGCAATGGATTAATCTCATCTTCAAATGTATTTCTACCCCTAAGATCTCGGTCCTCGTCAATGGTTCTCTAGAAGGTTTTTTCGGTATATCGCAGGGCATCAAACAAGGTGACCCACTGTCGCCCTTTCTTTATGTTATCATGGCGGAAGCCCTGGGGAGAACTATCTCCAGGAAACAATCAGAAGGTAAGATTATAGGTTTAAAAGCTATGGATAACATTCCATACATCACACACCAACAATTCACAGATGATACAATCCTCCCAGGATCTGCCAACTATCAGGAGGCGAAGGCCTTCAAAGACATCCTTAACCTTTACATGAAGGCCTCAGGTCAACAAGTCAACTCACAAAAGTCAGAGATCTTCTTTATTAATACCTCGCCCAATTTGGAAAAGAGAATTTGTAATATCTTTGGTTATAATCTAGGTAAATTTCCTTGTAAATATCTTGGTATCGAGTTAGATAAGGGTCTACAATCCTCCAAATTATGGAAACAAGTTCTAGCAAAGATTCAAGATAAGAAAAGCTCTTGGAAAGGTAAGTGGCTTACTAAGCCAGGTAGAACCATAATGATTAAATTAGTTTTAATTGCCATACCAACATATCAAATGTCTATTCTCCCTTTACCTACTAATATCAAGCATGACCTTGATAGGATGTTGAGAGAATTCTATTGGCAAGGCCCATCCGAGGAAAAGAAACTTGCCTTAATTAAGTGGGATAACCTATGCAAACCTATTTCTATGGGTGGTCTGGGGATTAAGAATCTTCTGTGGCAAAATCGTGCCCTTGGTGCCAAGCTAGTTTGGCGACTTTTCAAGGAACCCAACACTAAGTGGGCCTCCATACTACTACACAAGTATATTCCATAGGCTGAGCCCATTAACATCTTTAGGGCTCAATCCCATGTTAAAGGATCGCGCATTTGGAATTTTATTAAGGACTCTATAAGAATCATCAGCAAGTACCTCACTTGGGATGTGGGCCTTGGGGATCAAGCTTTATTTTGGGAAGACTCCTAGGCGGGTTACCCCTCCTTACTCAAGGAAGGTTTCTCTTCTAATTTCATTGAAACTTGTAAAGATAGAATCGGGATTCACCTTAAAGACTATCTTGAAATTTGCAAAGAGGATGTATTGATCTCTAGAGGTTTTCCTTTAGATCCACAAAGCCAGAAACTAATCGATCTTATTAAGGACAGAAGCATCTCTGTCAAAAATAGATCGGATTCCCTTATTTGGGCCAGATCCAATAAGGGGGAGTATTCAATTAAGGATGGCTATAGAACCATTATTCACGAGAATCACATGGATAATTTAGATATTCCCCTTAACCTTTGCTGGAACAAAGCCTGCCTTCCCAAGGCTGGGATGTTTCTCTGGGCAGCTCTACAGGATAGAATTTTAACTTCAGATAGAATTTGCAAGCTAGGATTCGAGGGTCCTTCTAGGTGCCCCTTATGCGAAAACCAAGAAGAAGATGTGAATCATCTTCTGTTAAACTGCCCCTTCACCCAAAATTGTTGGAAATGGTTGCAATAGTCTCTCAATTAGAAGTCCGCCCTCCCTTCAGATCTGTTAGGCCACCTTAAAGCTTGGCCTACTCTATACAAAGACAATCTATATAAGGACATTTGGATTATTTCCCCCTCCATCCTATCTTGGGAGGTTTGGAAAGAACGAAACAGAAGAATCTTTTCAAACCAAAAATTAGAATGGATGAGTATCACTAATATTATCGAAGCCTCAATATCGGAAAAGATCAACAGCATCCTTTGAGATAATTCATGCTACGAAGACTCCTTTAGAACTTGGGACAACAAGATCAGGCTAAAATGGCCCTCATTGATCGTACCGAATCTTTTTGGTAGAGGAGGAAATGAATCGAAATCAGCAAGGTCTAACTGCACTTGGACCCCACCGGAAGAAGGCTGGGTCAAGCTAAACTTTGATGGGGCATCCAGAGGTAACCTTGGGGTCACTGGCATAGGTGGGGTAATCAAGAATTGGAAGGGAGAATTTATTACCAAATTTGCTCAACCCATCAAACCCTCTACAAACAACATGGCAGAATGTCTGGCAGCACTGGAAGGCCTTAAAATTTGCAAAAGACTCAATATACCAAAATTAATAATTGAAGGCGATTCACAAATTATCATTAATGCCATCAGAGCTAAAAAGACACCTAACTGGATATTAAATTCTAAAATTGAAGAAATTAATCACATTCTAGAGTCCTTCTCTGAGATTCTTGTAAAACACACCTACTGGGAGGGCAATTCTGAGGTAGACAAACTAGCTAATCTAAGTGCTGATGGTATATCCTTGTTGGAATAATTTAACTATAAGTTCTCTGCTTTATTATTCATGTACCTGATTTTAATAACTCATAGCTTAACATAAAGGTTGTTTCCTCCCTTGTAGCCGTAATTAAGATAAAGAGCTTCTTTATATCCCTCTTAACCACATTAGTGAATGATTGCAGTACCAACCTACGCATGTTTAGCATGTACATATATATATACATTTATATATATCCATATATATCTTTTTTTTATTTAAGATTCATTATATACATGCATATTTATAAAGACTCTTTTATATATATACATGTATATCTCCCATCCTATTAGGATTCGACTTTCTCCAGCAATTTTTGCTTTTTGATATCTGTATTAGATAGATGATCTCAAGGCTACGCCCTTTCTTTTTATATATATATCCCTATATATATATACATTTGAGCCTCATATTCATGGATATACATTTGGGTTTGTATTCTCAAGGCATTGCCCTTTCTTTCTATATATATATATATTTCTGAGCTTTATAGACATGGATATTTATATGGGTTTGTAGCTTGAATTGTTTATCACTAGTTACTTTTTCTAGTAAAGATGGATATCAGCCATGATAAATCAGTTATGGATATATATATGGGTCTGTAGCTTGTATCGTTCATAGACTAGATACTATAATCATCTATATTTTAAGCTTTATATACATGGAAAAGTAGTCATAATGTCTAGATAATATAATTAGTAAAGATGGTAATAGCTAGAATTAATATCGGTGCATTTTATGAAGATATGTTCTAGCTACAGATGGATTGCTGGCTTAAGGGTCATTGCTGATTTTCTTTTATTTGATCCTTCACTAACAAATTTCTACAGCAGGTTATCAAGACTATTATGAGAAGATTATACTTATTTATCTGTTAGGAGTAGATTAGTGTTATTAATGCTATTAATGCTTTTCTAAATTACATAACATATCTAACCATACAATATCTCATTCCTTTATAGTCTAGTTAGGATGATTATTTATGTTTTTAATCACTAATCAAGATCTCTAAAGAGGTACTATCAAAACATGGACACACTGCCTAAGGCAAATGTTACTCATAGAATTGACTTGATATCAAGCTAACCATAGGTTGTGGAGAAAACTATTTGTGCATTTCAGGAGGACGGATTCAACTCAGAACTACATATAAGCACACTGAAGCTATAGGATAGCGAAAGGTTATCTCAAGTTGTAATCATATTGTATACTTTCCTGGTCATTATAATTTATAACTTGTTCAATCAAAATGGTCTTTTTGGTAGTGGGTATGCCCACGGACCTATGTATTTTTGAAATCTCGACAGAACTCGAGTCATGGGAATGCCCACGTATATTTATGTTTAAGGTACAAGACTTTTGTCTCGGGCATGGTGGGAGGTTTTCTTGACCCCACTCTTTCCTACCAGTGCCCACAACGAGTGGGGTTATATTGTAAAAAAAAAATTTATTTTTTTTAATATTAATAAACTTCTGGCTCCGGCCTTTTACCGATCAAAAAAAAAAAAAATAGGACCTACTAGTACACCTAATATGAGCAATATGATCCCCTAGGCATAATTAGACTAATTAACCCATGTAAAAAGACCTTTAAATTATACCTAATTTTATACTATTTAATTTACCTTTAAATACATGTGAGTAATACATACCTAATATAAGTAATAGGAATTAATATTGAATAGTAATAATGCCTACTTAGGGACATATTTATGAACTTAATAGGACCCCTTAGACCAAATTAGTCATAATAGCTTGCCTTAATTATCTATACATACAATATGAGTAATAGTCCACCCCTTCTAACCTTTCAACATAATTAGATCGAATTTAAAGACTAATTAACACCTAATATACTCGAGTACTACATGACCCTTTAAGACCTAATTAGACTTAATACATGCTTAATTTATGAGCTCTTAAGACCAAAGTAGACCTATTAGTTCACCTAATTAGACCCAATTAGATGTATTACAACCTAATTAGCACCTAAATAGACTCAATTAGACCTATTAGGACCTAATTCGACCAAATTAGACCTATTAGGACCTAATTTAATAGGTCAAATTAAACCAATTATGTCCTAATTAAACCTATTAGGACCTATGACAAGTTATATGACCCCATTAGACCCATGCTATGAGTTACATGACCCCTTAAGACCTATATTAAAGCACCTAATTAGACCTATTAGTACCTAATTAGACCCAATTAGTTGTTATGACCTAATTAGACCTATTAGGACCTATAATACCTATTATATGACGCATTTAATACCGAATTAGACCCACTATCTATGAGTGTTATGTCCCCCTTAAGACTTATTAGTGCTTCACCTAATTAGACCCAATTAGATCAATTGGGACCTAATCACACCCCAATTAGACCTAATTATACCTAATTTAACCTATAAACATATAGGTAATTGGACCTATTAGGACCTATGATAGGTTATATGACCCTTTAAGACTCCATTAGACAAGTATTAAAATGTAATTTACATTTAAACATGTAATTTATGTAATTGATTTTACTTTCAAATAATGTAGTGAAATGCATGCATAACTTATTCAATTTTATTTTTATTTAAATTAGGAAAATGTATGTATGTATATATGTAGACTTTATTTGATGTAGTAAATAAAATCTTTCAGGTACATACATATTCTCTCTCTATCAGACATTATTACACATCACACATGGCAGATGCACTGATTCCCCCTACAGAACTATTTTCACGCACTAATAGAGAGATTCAATGGCTACAAGAATCTATAAATAATCCATCTAGCTCTACTATCTATAAGAGAACATGTCAGTCCATCCTTAATAGCTTTATTAGCATTAGGGATGACATTCATGGTACCACTCCATATGCCCCAGATATTATAGAGTTCATACTTGAGAAGAAGAGACAAGAGGTTGGCTCTAGTATTTCTCTTAAGGAGGTACACACTTTAGTGCCTAAAGTGACCTTGAAAGGGGAAGTTTTCCCCTCTTATGTAGATAAAAATTATGTGAAGGGATATCAAGTTACCAAGTGTGCAGATCTTGCTATATCAGCATTGATATACCCTAGATTTTTGGCTGCCCATGGTCATTATCTGAATAACGACTAGATTCCACTATACTTTGCACAGCAGATTTTTTATGAGGTTCATTTAGGTCATGCTGTTAATTACACTGATTTGCTAGCACATCTAGGACAGGAGCGTGGCAGGCTTGTTGATAGAGATGCTTATCGTCGAGCTGATCAACAGAGGCCAGTACACAAGGCCATTGTTGGTCAGAGGGCACCTGCTATAGCTCCTTCATTGGGCCATGTTGCAGATGATGTTATTCATAGCACCTAGCTTCGAGTTGCGATTGATAGTGTGGGGAACATTGCAATAGCTGCCACATCCATATCTAGTGATCAAGTTGGTCAGTACCTGATGTCTCGACGACACTCCAAATTGTCAGGTGGAGCATCCGCTAGCAGGACCGCAGATGACATGTACACTGCAGCAAGCATCCCTTCACTTTCTAGCCTAGAGGGAATTACAGGGGAGATGACATGGGTGACACTAACTAGCTTGGCTGAGGATCTATTGGATGCATATGCATTTATAGCAGCAAAGCATGATATCCCCATATCAGAGGTTAGATCTCATGTGGGTACTGTTAGATATGCTTAGTCACATCCTTCTCACCTAGACCGTGGCCATAGTGGCAGTGCTCATGAGGATCCACCTACTGACCACTCTATTACTACACAGGGAGAGGCACAGCATACAAACCCTTCAGTCAGTGTAGGCCATCGGTTCTATGATGTTGGTCTTGACGATGTTGAGCTCAGCATGACCACTACAAGTTATCTAGATTTTTTGACACGTGATGATATGACTTCCATGCCATCTAATTTGGTTAGTTCATTGCATTCATCATTAGAGAGGCGTGTGCAGTCTACTCATGTTGCGGATGCAGATTAGAGCTTGGACCAGGCACAGCAAAATCTTGATACCTTGGTTGATAGGATTGAGGCCAGTGAATCCAAGTACTATCAGTTTCCACCACCTACACAGGTATAAATTATATTAAATATACATATATTTAATGTTGTACAATTTTAAACTTAAATTTATTTTCAAAATTTCAATCAATTGATTTATTTTTTGTCTACCAGGATATGCCTCTTGTTACTCCTTTGGGTACTGATCATGTACATCATCGGGACTCACTCGATGATGACATCAGTAATGGATAGGTGAGTTTTTAATTTATTATCTATGTTCCACACACTTTATAACATGTTTTCTTGTACAATGTTTATATATTTCAATTTATATATCTCTTTCTTTGTAGGGATCTGCACATCCTTCAGAGCATGATAGTCACTCTGGGTGTGACCGCTTAGTGAGGAGTCGACATGATGAGTCATAGGCACATTCATATTTGATTAGAGACATATTTCATATTATGTATGTATATATATATATATATATATATATATATATATATATATATATATATATATATATATATATATATATTCACATGTGTTTGATGAACTATATTTCATTTCTAGACTAGATACATGACTGATTGATGTGTTTGATGTTATATTTTATTTCTAGATGGGCTTTTGATAGAATGTTTGACACATGATTGATTCATATGTTTCATATTTACAGTACTTGATCTACACACATGATTAATGTTTCATGCATGTGTACATTATATATATATACTTTCACTCTAGATATACATGTGCATGTGTGTGATGAACTTGTAAATTTTCAATACTTTCAATTATAGATTACATACACATGTACATGTTTAATTTAAATTTGATGTTAAACTTGATTTCAATAGATTAAACATACATGAATCATGTTTGAATTCAATATAAATTACATACATGAATGATGTTTGATTGTACACATGTTCAAAATTTAAATGTACATTCGATAATAGTTGTGTGCACGTACTTTTAATTTAATGTCAAGTTGTACTTCAAGTATATTTTATATTTAAAACATGCACGTCCTAATGTAACACATGCAAATTCAATACATACATGTAAGACATAAATTTGAAGTACATACATGATAATTATAAGATATCCACTTGTAAGACATAAATTTGAGATCTATATATTCTTAATTTTTAATTTAATTCAAGCTCCATTCACTATGGGCACCAGTAGGAAAGAATGGAGCTAAGAAAACCTCTAGTCTCGCCCGTGAAAATTTTAGTTCAAATCATATTTCATGCATGATTTAGTCCACATCTTCAGGTTCATCTCTCTCTCGAATAACATTTAATATTCTCTCATGGTCATCAGTATCAAGTCTCCACTTACGAATGCCACGTCCCGTCACAAGAACAAGAGATAGGACAATGGCAATTACAAGATGACTATACTGATAAAACTTATTGTTAGGTTGATAATCAATAAAATGAATCCCTTGTTTAAGTATTTTGGTTTGCTTCAAATATGTTCCTTGCACGACAACTGAACCTGCACAATGTGTTCCTCAATGTTAAATATATAGATGTGATAAATACTAACCACATAAACAAACTTAAATACAGTACTAGAACATGTGGGAAACATAATTCCATCACTTTTTTCACTCTACGTTAGCTTCATCCTCTCCTTACAGCAACATAATAAATAGTAACTAACACCCTCCACATTTCGAGGCTCTGCTACTACTGCAAAACTATGTCCTACATTTAAAGTGAACTTTTAATTTTAGGAACTTGTAAATATAAATTAAAAAAACTTCATTTAAATGAAGTGAGAACTTATGAGTCCTTTTTAAAAACATGTACATATAAACACACACGTACCTATTTTGATCAAACCTGAAATATGGTCATAATCTATAGAAATCGATGGAATGTCGTCAAATCTTTCATCCTGAACGTCATTTGTGTTTGTAACATCTAGTGGAACTAAATTCCATTCACTAACATATCCACATTTTTGGTTGATACATTCGTCATAATTTTCAAAAATGCAGTCATAACAAAAGCATGAATAATCTCTAGTGTACAATGACCACACATTACTATCCATACTCATAACTGAATGTAGGGATCTTGTTTTGTCTACTCTCTTGCATCCATGGATTGATCTTCTGTCAACACCTGAACAATAGAGAGGTCACATGTAAAAATTAAAGACATATATATAAGTTAACTCAAACAATGATCAAGAAATTTAAAATTAGTACCTGTTATCTCCCAGAATACTCGGAAGGGTATGACTCGATCTGATCGTGATGATGTGTTATCACAATTTGGCACCATAAAATGCATCTTGCAGCACTCAACTACATCATGAGTATTATTTATACGATATCCCTGATAGTCCAGTTGATACTTTCTTAAAGCACGTTTGATACAAGCTCCTGCACCATCATGCTCTCCCTTTCCATGTCCACTCTCAAAGAAACTCCAAATATGTGGTATCTTTTGGTATCAATGATATCTACATAGTGCGTAAAATGGCCTTGCTGATTTAAATTGTGCTACACATCCATCCAACCAAACAAAATGCTTTTCAATTTTGATGCCTTTGTTTTCCAAATATCCAAAAAATGTCTTAAAGCAATGCTCGACAAAATGTATGTCATGCTCTTTATCATCACTTATGTAAAAGTGATATTCTTTGTTTATGACTCGTACTTCATATGTACTTTCAACACCATCCAAATCTAATTGTGTATGTCGATAAGACACATGTACCATGATAGTCACCTACTTTGTATAGTAGTATTCTGATTGAAGTTGTTTTTGAGATACAAAGGAGTAGTTCTCTACAAAATCAACAATCGATAAAATCCTTCCAACTGGAAAAGATTCTTTTTGTATTTGGAATTGTTCTGCCTACCATTTAGCAAAAAAAACATGTCGTATGTATGGTTGAATCAATTTACAAAAATTCTCCATAAATGTTGCAACAAGTATCTCGTCTTCTACATATTCCAACCTTGTTGATTCTTTCCTGACTTTTGTTTCAAACTTTATGTACTTATATCTCTTGCATTTTATCATCCTCGCCATGTTAGTATCTTCAAGTCTTAAAGGAAATTTAGCCAAATCCCCACATGTTTGACAAGTTCCTATTATGCAATCTATTTCAGGTATTTCATGATCAATTGATTTGTTACATAAGATTGATGTTATGAATTGACTTGGACATTTAGGAAAATCATTTTGAGAACCACCACTTTCTTCTATCATCTTTCTAAACCCTTGGTAGTAGAGATCAAATTCAATGTGATATCGACAACAACAAGTTTCAAAAGATTTATTTATCTTTAAATAAAATGGTTTTAATTTTTCAAACATTGTTTGTCCAATCTTAATGTCAGGATTTGAGTTACAAAATGAGAGATACAATTCATGTTGTGTGGTGTCCAACCAATGTTTTGTATGCTGGAAATATTCCTTAGGCCCAGTCCTCCTCTTGATAACATCTCTTGTATTTGGTGAAGGATGAGTATGATCAGTCCAAAATGACGTAACTAAGTTCCTAACTGTTGCATTAATTCTATCAAATCGAGGAGCTCTACACATTAGTGCCCAATTACCTTCCAATGTAGTATCATCCAAATTGATTCTTCTTTTCAAATAGTTCATCATTGTCTTCCTACTGTACCTGATCTGAGATGAAAGTGAAGAAATTTGTCTTCTTTGGGACATGTTTTTATTTAAAATAGATGTCAGTATCACTCTTCTTGAAATAGACCTATCTGTACATCTAGTTGTTTTCCCAATGGAATGCAAACCTTCCTTAACACTGTCAACAATATTTTTTTGTACGTTACTTGATTTTAACTTTTTCAAACTTGAATCTACACCCAATAATTTTAATGGCTCTTTTAACTCATCTTTAAGAAGTGTAATTGATAACAGTTGAGTTTTTTCAAGTGTACCACGATTCTCAAATTGTTTCACTATTTGCTTAGACTTTTTATTCAATGCCCTGTTCGTAATATTTATGGATTGTTTAGCATAATATCTCAATTTTTTTACATCCATTTCAATTAAATGATCTATGCTTTTACGATTAATTTTTCTCTTCAACTGTTGGAGTAGATTATCATTCACATATGTTTCTTGCACTTCCACTGCAAATAAAATAAAATAAAAAATCTTAATATCTCATCTTAAGGGGACCTTCATGAAATAAGTATTTACAAGCTCTTGAACATGTTCTACCTATAATAATTTATACATTAATTCAAGAGAAACACATACTTGTTTGACCTTGGGTTGATTCAACTTGGGATGCTCCTTGTCCAACATTTTCATCATCAAACGTTGCATGTATGTGCAACAAAAACAATAACTTAGATTCTTAGGGGAAAGACCCAAAATATATATTCACCAATAAGAGACTAAATTGAGAGAGTCTGTGAGAGAAAGAGAGAGATGTGTACTTATTTGATATTCTGAGACTTGTGCTTGTTGAGCTTGTGATGACCCTTCTCCAACTTTTGAAGGTTGGGCTTGTTGAGCTTGTAATGACCCTTTTCCAACTTCTGAAGGTTGGGCTTGTTGAGCTTGTGATGACCCTTGTCCAACTTCTGAAGGTTGGGTAGCTTGTTGAGCTTGTGATTCTTGAGCATTTCCTACACATGTATGAAGTATAAATTAGTCATAGTTCATTGCTCGTCTAATTAGTCCTAATTGGTTCTAATAGGTCATATAATTGGTTCTAATTGAGTCTAATTAGATCTAATAGGTCATAATTGAATGTAATAGGTCATAATTGTTCCTAATTGGTCATAATTGAGTGTAGTTAGTCCTAATTGAGTCTAATAGGTCATGTTAGGTCCTAATTGGTCCCAATTGAGTCTAATTGGTCCTAATTGAGTCTAATAGGTCATATTAGGTCCTAATTGAGTTTAGTAGGTCATGTTAGGTCCTAATAGGTCCTAATTAGGTCTTAATTGGTCATAATTGTGTCTAGTTGGTCCTAATTGAGTCTAGTTGGTCCATATTGGTCCTAATTGAGTCTAGTTGGTCATAATTGTGTCTAGTTGGTCCTAATTAGTCCTAATTGAGTTTAGTAGATCATGTTAGGTCCTAATTGGTCCATAATTGAGTCTAATTGGTCCTAATTGAGTCTAGAATAAGTCATATTAGGTCATAATTAGTCCTAATTGACTATAATTGGATCTAATAGGTCCTAATTGAGTAGATAATAAGTCATGTGTTAGGTCTTAATTGGTCCTAATTAGTCCTAATAGATCTTAATAGGTCATGTTAGGTCCTAATTGGTCATAATTGAATGTAAGTGGCCCTAATTGAATCTAATTGGTCATAATTGAATCTAATAGGTCCTAATTGGTCCTAATTGTTCCTAATTGAATCTAATAGGTCCTAATTGTTCCTAATTGTTCATAATTGAGTCTAATAGGTCCTAATTGGTTCTAATTGAGTTTAATTAGATCTAATATGTCATAATTGAATCTAATTGATCCTAATTGGTCCTAATAGGTAGTAGTAGGTTCATATAGGTTCTAATTAGGTTCATATAAGTTCTAATTAGGTGAACATATAGGTTCTAATAGGTCCTAATTAGTCCTAATAGGTCCTAATTAGTCATAATTAGTCCTAATAGGTCCTAATAGGTCCTATTAGGTCCTAATTAGTCCTAATAGGTCCTATTAGGTCCTATTAGATTCATATAGGTTCTAATTAGGTTCTAATAGGTCCTAATTAGTCATAATTAGGTTCTAATAGGTCCTAATAGGTCTTAATTAGTCGTAATATGTCCTAATAGGTCATATTAGGTCCTAATTAGTCATAATAGGTCCTAATTAGGTTCGAATAGGTCCTAATTAGTCCTAATTGAGTCTAATTAGGTGCTAATTGGTTCTCATTTATTCTAATTGGGTCCTAATAGTCCTAGAATAGGTCCTAATTAGTCCTAATATGTCATATTAGTCAAAATAGGTCTACAATTAGGTCTAGTTAAGTCTAATAGACCTATACAATATCACATTTACATGAACATTAAGACAAGTCTTGACCATCAACTCAAAATATCTATCTAGAGACATCTTAGACATACCTTGATTCCGACAATGATATCTTTTTCGTGATTCTTCACGTAGTCTTTGTTCAGTCTCTTCTGAATAATGTCGTGTACTTTTGTTTAGCCTTCTCTTTTTATTTCCCATCACAACTTACAAAATTATTTCATGCCAAAATGTCTTCCTTCTTCCTAAATTTGTGAATTATTTTATTGCTTTCGAATTTATGAAATGAAAAAAATATACATTTATTTATACCCAATTCTTATTACCCGAAAATGCCACCAAAAAGGCTGACATTGGTTTCAATCGAAAGTCCCTTATTATTGACTAAATGTTGCATTTTAAAGTCAAGTTTTACTTTCGATTGAAAGTCAAACTTGACTTTCGATAGAAACTAAAGGACTTTCAATCGAAAGTCCTTTAGTATTAACTAAAATTTGCATTTTTTGCAAAAGTACTTTCGATAGAAAGTACTTTCTATTGAAAGTCATTACTTTCGATCGAAAGTGCCTAAAATGGGAGTTGGTTTCAAGTTTTCAAGAAATTCTGAGAATTTCATGGCTTCGGGCCTCAAGCGCACTGATCAAATGGATGAATAAAAAGATGTCCTTTTGCAGACAACAAGTACTCAGAATTAGCTTTCTAACAATTATATATTTGACTATTTTTAAATTTATTATGTGTATGATTTTTTACGTTAAATGAATGTAGGTTTTTTATCAAATATAAACCTCTGAGTTTGACGTTCAATGAAAAATAGTAAAACAAGGAAAAAAAATTTTGAAAAATAATAGTGCCCTCTATATTCGAGTCTACTTTCTATTAAAAAATAATAATTGAAATTCAATAAATACACAATAAGTTATAAGCTATGTAGTCAAGGTAGGTCAAAATTTTGGTTTAGTCAACTTCAAACGTTAATAAAATATGCAATAATAGTGATAATGTCATCAAACCAATTGCATGCCCTCTGTATGGATGTTACAAAACTAAATTCAAAAGAATCACATCCATATCTATTTTACAAAAAAAGTTATGCTCTATGAAAACAGTGTTACTATTTGAAAATGACATTTTCAGCACCATACAAGTTTTCGTGGGAGAAAGAAAAAAGTATTCAAAAAAAATTTAAAAATATATATTTAGAATCTAGACAGAAAATCCTAAAAAACTCGAATTTACTTCATCCTCCGATTTTGAGCAGTTCAATGGCAATATGCATCAGAATCTGAAAGTTTTTCTCAAAATGTAGAGTTCAGTGTCTGTTCAGGGTAAAAAGTGTAACCCACTATTGTGGGTTCACCCTATGAGATGTATGATTTTGGTGGCTATTATATGTATCCATTTATTTACAATGGACTTGTGATGGAATGATCAAGGACTACCCACACAAGTCATTATAAGTTTAGAATTAAATATCTTAAATATATAATAATTGTACATAGAACCAACACATTATGGTCACAACTCAACAGATAACCTTAAGTAGATATCGACTATAATTTAGTCAACCCAACTCATTTCCTTAGTCTTTTTATTCAAGCACATTATGTATTAAATATAACTTGCTAGGTTTTCTTAACTCTTCATAACCATCTTACACATTTCGGCCTCATCTAAAGCCTACTATAGAGGAAAGGTTAAAAAAGGAATAACATCAATCCCTAGAGTTATTCCCCCCTAAACCCTCCCCTATGGACTTGAGGTCACAAGGGTATCCTTCACCCATGTGTCACCTACATTCTTGCTTCCAAACGAGTCAAATTTACATGTAGTTCTCCTCACAAGACTTCTCAAAGGATGCCTATGCACAAGTTCTCAAGGTTTTTTCACATCAATAGGGGCTAGGCTAATTTTCTCCTTATGACCTTTATCATCTGAATGATTGGTCATGGACTCTTGACTTTTGATGTAAAAAAGAGAGCACAAAATCAAATTTAGGAACAACATGCAAATAGTATGGAAATTCTCATAATTAAGGGGTCAATGGATATGTTGTAGTCATATAAAATCCTTTACCCCAAATACCCAAATACCATTCTTACTTATAACGTGTCATATTATTGCATTAAGAAATGGCAATAGAATGGTGTTAAATGAACTTATTCCACCTATTTCCACTACCGTATATTTTCTCTTGTTAGTTGTACCACATTGTTATGTTTAACAATCTCAAACCTCAAAAGTTTATTAATCACATAAACCATATTCATAGGAACATCCCACCATTTAAAGTTTCCCACATGGCATAAAATGTTACTTTTATTAATGGCAACACCTATACGATAATTTTGTATCATCTTGAGTTAAGGCCAATAAGGTGGAATCTTACATATATATTCTATCATGACTTATATTAATACCACATGAATATCTACTCTAATCAATAAAATTCAAGTTTCATTGTTACCCAATAGGAATCCTATATTACTGATTCTCAACCATTAACAATGCTTGACTATATGAAGTGAATATCAACCCCATTCCCAAATTAATGTAATATATATAAATGAACTAGATAATCCTTGGTAGATAGTGACCTTTAATAATTATAGACTTGTACAATAACAAGAACCATCATTGCACTTCTTGGCTTAACTTTCGACCATCAAAAGTTTATGAGGTTTACCTTGACATAATGCCACCAAAATATTACTTTCAATTCTCTAAATATACAAAACATGTGCTTTTCCACTTATAACTAATTGTGATCTTAATAGATAATGATAAGGTAAAAGGAGCGGTTATACTACATGATTACAAATGGTTTATCTCTCAAATTGTTCTCATTGAAACAAATAATAGTTCCCTTCTATTTAATGATGTTGTGATATATTATAACTTTAGTATCCTTCCTATGATTAATAACATTGAGTTTTGTAATTTACTAACCCATTCTATAACACTTCTTTTAAGGGTTTATTAGTTTCATATATCCCAATGTACAAATATACAACCATTGGAGTTTCCTACAAGAAATGTAATGCTACATTATTAATGTTAATGTGTAATATAATTATTTTGACAAATAAAAGTCAAGTTCATCATTGCTCAAATAAGGTTCCCCTTTTTAATTATTATCTATTAGTAATGGTTAACACTATGTAGGAAAAGTTAACCCTATTTCCAATTTAGCGAGTCTATATGATGACATGTAGTCCAAGGATGTAGAGATCTCAAATCAACCTCTCCACCAATCTTATTCCTAATTCAATGTAAATGTGCAAAATATCCTATATTTCCAAAAGTCAAGAATCCATCATTGATATAGCTTAAGGGTTATAATAATATTCCTAAACCTAGAATGTAATGAATAAAATTATTACACTGAGAGGCATAGCTACAATGACAGGAAGCCTATAGTCAGTTTTCCATGTGTACAAAAAATCAACATTAAATATCGCAAACAAATTTTAATCACAACAGTTCACTTCAATATTTTAAGAAAAATAAATGAGAATAACTGGTAACGTTCAACAATGAATCTGACAAATGTATGATCGTAGACCACAAATATTGGAATTTTAACATTTCTTTTATAAATTAGAGTGCATGAAAATACTATTGCATGTTTGTTATAAATTGCACGAGATGTGACTTGCATGAAATGCAAAAAATAGTTCAATGTAAATACTTTATAATACAAACATGTAATTTATAAACTGCAGTAAATTTATGGAACACATCGATGTGGTATGCATGAAATGGGGCATATAGTTCAATATAAATACACTACCCGTAGAATACAAACATGTAATTTATAAACTGCAATAAATTTATGGAACACGTCGCTTATGTTTTCTAAACTGCAATAAATTTATGGAACATGTTGCTTATGCGGGGGATATCTCCTGTAAATATCTACAACGAGTCATAAGGTAATAGCCAAAAAATCAGAAGTTGTTACTAGAAATATTGAAAACAATTTTAAAAAATGAATATATATCTTGATTCCAAATGTGCAAAAATGTTATTCGCACACCACAACCTACTATAGAGAGAGAGAGAGAGAGAACGAAACAGACTGTACACAACACAAGTAAAACCTACTTTTTTTAAAAAGAAAGTAAAAAATGATTGTCTCTTTTTGACAAATTGATTTGTGTTCTCTATTTTTGTATATGTCAGGCTTATAGATTTCATGACTATGTGATTTTTAAATGTATGTTGTCATTTAACTGATACGTATATGCCAAGCTCCTCAAAATGAGTTCAAATGAACATTGCACATTTTTATGTTTTTAAATGTATGCCAAAATATATAATATTGTTCTCTGACTATACACTAAGTGCATGTTTACTAGATAGATGTAGTAAAATTAAACCAAATTTATCTTTATATACACATAGATGTAGCAAACAATATTTCAACTGCTCAATATTTACTGTTTAGTTTTGATTATATTTAATATAAATTTGAAATTTTATGTTTACATGCAGATAAAAAATTTCTTTGGATATCAAATTGAGAAACAACCACTCTATCTATCATGTTAGTAATGGATTCACACTTTAATTATTTTTTTGTAAAATTTATACATTACTATTTAAATTATTTATATTACAATAAAATTAGCAATTTACTCATTATAAGTCAACACCATTCATTTCTATATTCATACATATATGACACGGTTATTTTGTTTTGTTTACGGTGTTACAGTACAAATAAATTTGCTTATTATATGATCCAACATTTTTTATGAACTTGATATTGTTTTAAAATAAAGTCATTGTTAAATACCATTTCTAGCCACGTACTATCCAACAATTTTTTGCTTACTTGTTACTGTTTGTAAATAAATACATTGTTTGTTAGTGATGTATCAACTACTAAATTATTAAAGCACTTCAATTTTTACTTTTGTGGTATTTGTCAATGGTATATTTGATAAGAAGAAAATAGTTACATAATAATATATAAAAATTATAGACTAAAACTATTTTTTACAAATACATGAGTTGTTTCTATAGTTAATCCTATAAAATAATTAGGAATTGACAACTTTTCCACATTGATTTTGACGTAATTTTAAAGCAAAATATAGTTCAGTGTTTAATGCATATAGATGAATTGTTTCTATATTATATATTTTTATCTCTTTACGAATTGACAACTTTCCCATATCAAAATCAAATTTTGTGTGTGTGTATATATATATATATACATATATATATATATATATATACATATATATATACATATATATATATATATACATATATATATATATATACATATATATATACATATATATATATATATACATGTATATATATATATATATATATATATATATATATATATATATATATGTATGTATGTATGTATGTATATATGTATATATATATATATATATATATATATATATATATATATATATATATATATATATATATATCATAGGATTTGAGCAATACAAATCCACAAAACCCAAAGATCACCTGCATACGAAAACTTGTTACAAGGAGGTAGAGACAAGAAGAGGGTAAGGGTTTGACTCAAAAATATGAAGAAGAAAATATCCTCAAATAATGAATGAATAAAATATACAATGGATTATCCTTATAAAGGAGATCGAAAGCCTTGAAAGGAAAACCCTAGTGCATGTATTAATTAGTTTAATTATTACATGACTAATGCATGCAAGTTTATATTTAAAACAACTAGTACATGAGTGTTTAAAACAACTAGTGCATGAGTGTTTAAATATAAAAAACTAAAAAAAACAAGGTGACATCTTAAGAAGGGAGTAAAGTTAATTAACATAATTAATACTTTACTCTAACACCCCCCCTTAAGATGAGCAACAATGCAGCTACCAACAATGCAAGAAGAAAGCAAAGGAAACTACAATGTTGAAAGCATAAAATGGGTCCCAACAACATAGCCTAATGAGGTACCCAAGTACAAAAGAGTCTCTATAAAGAGGAGAAATAGAGAAAACCACATGGGAAAAACTCTACTCCAAAAAGAGAGAAAGACTAATCTGAAGGACTGAAGAAGCCTCCAAAACTAGGAATGTTCCAAAAAATAGGAACAAGAATTAACATGTAGAACATCACTGAAGCAAGAAGATGCAAACTCTGTCAAGAAGTTGTTGGAAATTTAGTTGGGAAATGTGATACTGAGAGAGGGGGGGGGGGGTGAATCAGATATCACCTATTAATCCATTTTATCATTTACAGAAAAACTTTGCATAGCTTAAATAGAAACTACATCAATGTAATGAAGCTAATACACTAAACAACATTCAAGAAAGTACTCATAACACAATGACTTTGGTTACCCAAAAACCCTTGAAAGGTAAAACTGGGGTGGGGATGACACCCACAAATCTTCACTACTGCAGTATAAAGTTTGCCTATTAGGGCTACAAATTTGATCATAAAATATGATCTACCCTATGAGGGGTCTACCCTGTTAAGAGCTAAAAGACTTATACAGTCTACCTTGCTAAAGGATTTAGAACTTACAACTAAGTAAGCACTCGGTTAAGAGATTACAAAAGGTCTGTTAAAACCACTCTTTTGAGAGATTTACCCTAATACACTTGTTAGAATGTCTCCAATACCTAATCCTTCGGTCTGCATTGTATGTTGATTATAGATCTTCTCCTTCCAGTATTTGATTTGATCTTATCTATCAAGTTTATATCTTTGTTCTGTCCTTCACTGCAATATCTTTGTTTCACTCGATCACTAGACTCTATCAAAATGCTTCACACGTATGAATGTATTCTCTGCTCATTCCTCTCATTCCCTTTGCATCCTCTCAAACACACATTAGGGTTCAAATCTTCTCCTTATATAGACAACTAAACTTCCTCATGATTCAAGATCTACGATCCAAATTTACTCTTTTTACCGCTTAAGCTTTACTAATTCTGATTGGCTCCAAGTGTTGCATTGGGATCAATGATTGTGAAATTGGAGCGTAATCACCTCTGTGATTTCCTCAACAAACAAAATACAAAATATGAATGTCGGCCAAAATGTTTTACCTCGATGAATGTGCCATAACAAACTCATATGTCAATTCTAGTTAACTTGAAAATTAATGTCTCTGGTACTTGGCATTCACTGTACTCGACATTCACTGATATCATTGTTGCTCGGTATACATTACTTTACATAGCTCGGCAAAAAACTAACTCGACTAATATAGAAATACATAGTGACCATTGGTTTACTCGGTAGTGACTATTGCTCGGTAAATATACATTACATGACTCAACCTATATACATGATGACTTGGTTGCAGTGATGACCAACCAACATTTCCTAGATAATGACTAAGTGTAAGACACTAATAGTCAAAAAAACTATAGAGATCTACAGAAGTAACTACTGATCTGAAGATCCTCCACTGAAATAGAGCATGACTAGATAGAGAAGACTATAATCTGTATGAGTGCCCTCAAATGACACTACTCGAATCAGGAGGCAAACAAAGGAAAACAACTAAACTCAAAGATACGGATGGTATAAAACACCAAAGCCTAAAGAGATGATCAATGCAAGATGGAAGAGTGCCTCTAAAAATAGGAAAGAAAGAGTGTCTATATGGTAAATGATCCATCTCACTGAAATGCATAGGTACCTAGCCACTGCATCCGCCTAGTACATAGGAAAAAATAATGAATACATAGCTTACACTATCAAATCAAGGAAGTAGAAGAATGATTAGTAGAAACCCCCCATAATGCTGACAAGGGAGAGGTGATAGGCACACTGAAAATAGTGCCAATAAGAACTCCATCATAAAGAACCAGGAACATTGAAGGTGCAGTGAAAGTACAAACACAAATAAAGATACCTTGAGGGTAATGTCATGGAAGGAACACTCACTTGACAAAGGTAGATAGAAAACAAAGGGAAAAAATCAAACCCCCCATGGCACTTTATAATGGAGTGCAAGTACAAATTGCACAAACTTGTTCAAGATTCCAAGCATGCAATAGAATGACACTTTATCTCAGTGCATGTGCATAAACGAATGCTACAAAAGTGAAGTATACACTACTCAAAGAAGAGAGAAGGTTGCTGAAACAAAAGAACAACCTAAGAAGAGCCATCCCCTAAAGGGAAGAGATCCCAAGACCTGTAACATCCAAGATATCCACCAGAGTGCAGAAATGCAAAAAATTGAATAAAATATACCTGGAGTAGAGTTTGAGAAAATGACTCACAACACTGGAAAGCTCTCTGAACAAGCTTTCCAATGATATATTGTTTGCCCAAAATAGAGTCTAGGTGCGCAAAATAGAGTTCCCAGAGTGCAAAACAGAACATCTGGCTTTGACAAGAAAAACACCATCAAGAAAGAAAAAATTAGAAATTCAAGCCTCTAGATCTGGATACAGCTTGGAATGAGCTTTTCGACGATATCTCATTTGCCCGATTTTGACACCGTATGCTCAAGTTATGAGCAATAAACTACCAAGTGCTCCGGAGGGCCCAAAATGGTGTCTAAATGTGCTAACGTCAACACTTCACAGGCTTAAAATTGACGGCCAAATGACTGTTGCAGCATACAAGGTCCCTAGGGCTAAAATTTTGGGCCCCTAGTCACCATATGACCAAGGGCTAAAACTGCATTTTCCTAGCTTAAATTTGACGGCCAAAAAAAAAATTTTGCGAAATCGCATGCACGTCTCGAGATCCATGTCAAGCCTTACAGATTTTTGCTTTGATTTGCATACCAATTTTTTGGTCTTGATTTGCATGCTGGAGAGTAAAATTTTTGCCTCATTTTGCATGCCAAATAGATAAATTTTGCCTTGATTTGCATGTCAATTCGTACAAATTTCACCTCAGGAAGCGTGCTAAACTGTTTGGTACAAAAAATACCGTAATTTGCAAAGTTGTCCAAATCAGACATATTTAATATCAAAATAGGGGTTTTTGGGTGTTGTGAGCTCAATGATGAGGTCCATTTGAGCTCAAAGTGCACCAAAATTTAGGGAGTCCCTAATTTCAATAAAAAATAACTAAAAAAGCCCTAATCTGAACCAGATAATTTTCTTATCTCTGATTCTTTCAAACATGAACAAGTTGTAGCATATTAGGCTTTGATACCATGTAGGATTTGAACAATACAAATCCACAAAACTCAAAGATCATCTGCATATGAAAACCTGTTACAAGGAGGTAGAGACAAGAAGAGGGCAAGGGTTTGACTCAAAAATATGAAGAAGAAAATATCCTCAAATAATAAATGAATAAAATATATAATGGATCATCCTTATAAAGGAGATCGAAAGTCTTGAAAGGCAAATCCTAGTGCATGTAATAATTAGTTTAATTATTACATGACTAATGCATGCAAGTTTATATTTAAAACAACTAGTGCATGAGTGTTTAAATATAAACAACTAAAGCAAAAGAGGTGACATCTTAAGAAGGGAGTAAATTTAATTAACATAATTAATATTTTACTCTAACATATATATAATATTAAAATAAGATTATGTTTTTTATTAAGGTAAAAATAGGTTTTCCATGGACCCGAAACCAGAGTTTAAAACAACATAAAGATAGAGCAATAAAGTTAACAAAATGAAACACCTACTGGAAAACAACAGCAGGGACCACCAACCAAACAGTTCAAAAGTAGAAACTAAAGAAAAAACTAGCAGCAAAACATCTACCAGCCAGAACAAGCTAATTAACTATTATCATCTCCTCAACCATATTTTGGAGATCTTCCATCTTCTGATAGTTTCTTGTAGGTCCTTCAGCTCTTTAAGTTTTTCAGGGACCTTTCTCTGAGTGCGCCCTCTTGTTCTCATCCCCTACCCAGCCTTTCCAGCTTCCTCATCAATGGTGATAGTAGTTCTTTCCAACATGTTCTTTTCCAGGAAGTTATGCAACATTTTCAAATTCATAATGGTCACCTTCAGACCCTCGTTGCTATGGTTCAGAACACCTTTTATCATACTATCATGGTTGTTGATTTTAGTTTCTAATTCTTTCATCTTGTCTTTAACCTTCTTACTCATCTCAGTAGTTCCCTCCTCTTTAGTATTTTTATTTTTAGCCTTATAAAAAGGCGTATTTTCCATTTTTCCCATCTTAGTATTCATGTTTTTCATAGTTTTTTCCATATCTTGGATATGGATTTTCATTTCCTGCATTTCCTTTTTCCAGTCCCTGTTCTCATCCTGTATCTCCATATTGCTCTTCTCCTTTTGCACAAAAACTTCCCTCTGAAGAATAATAGGTTCCTCTGTGTTGTTAATAATCTCCAGCATGGACATCTTGTCCTTACCTTCCTTCCCTCTTATTGAGGTCTCTTCACTAGTATCACTAGTAGAAGGAGTATTACCAGCCTCCTTACCATCATTCTCTTGTCCACCCATTATTTCCTCCCAAAAAACTTCTTCATCTTTATAATCCTCCTCTCTAGTTTTACCATCCCCCTTCTCTGGCATAGCATTGTTTATGTTTTCTTCCATAGGGGCTTTCTGAGAATCAGTCTCCATGGAATGAGTGCCATCATCCCCTTTCTCAGCTCCTTCATTATCATCAGGGGTATCTTTTTTTTCTTCGTTAGAAGATTAGACCTGGGTTCCTTCCTCTTCCTCTTTTGCTTCCTCCTTTTCTTCTCCATCTTCATAGCTAGCCTCCTCTTTATCATCATTCCCCTCATCCAACCATTCATTCATTTCCTCTTCCTGATCCTTTCCATTCTCTTCCTCTTTCTCATTGCTTGTCTCTTCCTCCTCGGACTCCTTCTCATTGTCTTTCTCAAGAATACCCTTTCCTCTCATTTGTTTCTTATTCTCTAACTCCTCTTTGATATCTTTGTCACCATAAGCAACAAGAGATTTCCCTTTAATTTTCTTCCTCTTCTTACTAGTTTCAGGTTCAATCTCCCCCTCAATCTTCACCTTTCTTTTATCTGTGATCTTTTTAGGGATAGGGTCCAGAATGTTGTCCCTTATGTGCTCAGAAATAGGAAGGATCAAGCCTTCATGCAGCACAGGGTTAGAAGTCTTTTTCCTGTGCCCTATAATGCTGCTATTCAGAGAACTTAAAAGATAGCAAGGGAAAGAAATTCTCCTTTTATGCCTGAAGTGGTTAGCAAACACAAAATGGAAATTATAGATTTTCGAATACCGCCCATCCAGAGTAAAATATTCAATCATGGCCTTCAAAATTTTAGCCCAAAATTCATCAATATTAGTTATATCCACATAGTCACCTTTCCCCTTAGTCATAAGGGCTTTCTCATCATTAGTTTTGGGAAAAATAGAAAAGGCTTCAGTTCCTAGCCTATGATTGCCTCTATGAAAATGGGTTCCTTCGATAGGTAAACTAGTAATATCAGCTAAGCTAGAGATAGTAAGCTTGAAGGACTTGCCCCAAAGAAACACCTTACCATTATTCCAGCCATCCGCAAACAAAGACGTGATATGTTTATCGTGTCCATGAAGCTTCTTCATAAACTAAGTAACCCCCCCTTTTTTTAGCTTCTTCCACACTTTTATGTCCTATCTCCATTTGTCACAGTCAGAAGGTTCCTCCCTCTTCAAACCACCTCCCATAATTTTCTGGTTTTTCATGTATTGGTTCGGCTTCTTACTAGAAATCTTTGCCTTGCTTCTCAAGCTCACAATTCTTTTTTGGTTATCGATAATAACCCTTTGTCCGTGCCTTATTATCTGTTGAGTAAAGTTCCCACACTTCGCCTTACATGCAAGCCTCCTCGATAAATGATTTGTCCTTGTCATCATTAAATTAAGTGATGTTTCCTTCATTGTGATTAATCCTGTCATAGTTGATTAGACTTGAAATCTCACTCTTGAGATTCACTTCCCCTCTCCACTTTTGGATGATGTCACACAAAGTACCATCATTAGCCAACCTGTCTGCCAGTTTATTTCCTTCACGATATACGTGGGTGACATGGCTTTCTTCAAAGGAGTTCAATAAAAAAATTATTTTATTGATGATGTGTTATATAGTCCAGGAGCTGTCAGATTTCCCTTTTATGGCATTGATTATATTTTGCGAATCCCCTTCTAGCCATAATTTCATGCATCCCAAATCTTTCGCCATCAAAACCAAATAAAGAGTAGCTTCAGCCTCTGCCACATGGCTAGTTTTAATTCCTAGCGGGACTGCAATCACTCCTAAGTAGTTTCCAGCATTATCTCTTATTATCCCTCCACCTCTAGCCCTTCCAAGGTTTCCCTTCGTTGAGCCATCAAAGTTCCCTTTAAACCATCCATAGGGAGGCGCAGTCCACCTAACATTATCTCTAGGATTCTGATTCTGACTCTTCTTTAGTCTCTCCCACGAGATAGTATTTTCCTTCTCAAGTTGAGGATCCCAAAGGCTACTGTCATTCCTTCCCATACTTTTGTAGTTTTCCATTATGCTTGTAGTAATAGAACTAGCAACCACTGCAAGAGGGGCCTTTTTCTCTCTAAAGATTCTATTATTTCTCTCCTTCCAGATAAGCCAAGTAAAGTGGGGAAGGACAATTTTCTAGATATTCCTGGCATTTTTGTCATTGAAAGGACTCTGCCACTACTAGAAGAACTCTTGGATAGAGTTAGGTTTCACCCAATTGAACTCAAGGGAAGACATAGTAGTTTCCCACACCTCTCTAGTGAAAGAACAATGAATCATAAGATGATTGCAGTTCTCCACTTCATGACAACACAGGGCACATCTATTAGGCATTTGAAACCCTCTTTTCAAGAGATTGCCCTATGTGAGAATTTTATTCTGAACAAGAAGCCAGAAGAACATGTTAATTTTAGGGGTAAGGTCCTTATTCCATACCTGCGCCCACAAAGGTTGAGCCTCATTAGGGAGGAAAAGCAATGAAGTAGAAGCAACCAAAAACTTTCCAGAAGTCGTCGGACCTAGATAATTTTATCAGCCTCATTCTCTCTAATAAACCAATTGTTTAATTGTTTATTCACTTCTTTTAATCTGATATCCTTCAGCCCTAGGTCTATCCATTCTTCATTTTTCTAGTAATCACAAAAAATCCTATAGTATCTATACAATCTTGAATAGTGTTCCCCCACTCTTCATTCTCTATAAGGGGCTTCTCTAACATGCATTATCTTTCCAAAAATGAATTTTTCTGCCATTTCCTAGTTTCCAAATAACCCCTTTGCTAATGAGATTCTTGCCTTTACTAATATTATTCTAGACAAAAGATCCATGGATCTCATTTTGAGTTTGGAGCATTCCTTCAAGATTGCTTAGATGATATTTCCTTTTCATTATCATATTCCATTATTTCTCATCTTCAAAGATTCTCCAACATTTCTTAGCTAGGAGAGATTTATTGGTATAATTGATGCTCCTTATTCCCAAACCCCCCATCTTTTTAGGCTTACAAATCTTCTCCCAAGCCACAAGACTAAGTCTCTTTTTCTCTTCCACTCCAGACCATAGGAACCTTTTTTGGATCTTCTCTATTAAGTCAGAAAACTTTTGAGGTATTTTGAACAGGCTTAGGGCATAGACCAAAAGATTTTGCAAAGTAGCCTTCAGCAATTGAACTTTCCTAGCTTGACTGAGAATCACCCCTTTCCAACCTGCTAGTTTCAATTGAAATCTATCCAGGATTTCATTCCAAAAATTAGCCTCCAGTTTCAAGCATAGAGACAAACCAAGATAAGTGGTCGAGAGGCTTCCCATCTTGCATCCAAGAATCGCAGATATTCTATTCATTCTGGCTTCAAGAGTATTGAAGAAAAATAGGGCACTCTTCTCCCAATTTATTGACCTATAGCATTAGCATACACATTTAATGCCTTTTTTATATTCCTTGCCTCTTTAACAGTAGATTCTCCCATCAGAATCGTATGATCAACAAATTGTTCATGCGAGTAGACAATCCCCCCAAAAGTCGGATGCAAACCCGTTATCAAACCTTGAGACACCTGAAGGGAAAGGAATCTGCTCAGACTTTTCACCATGATAGCAAAAAGGATAGGTGATATAGGATCACCTTGACGTAACCCTCTGGAAGGTCTGAAGAAAGGAGAGGATCCCCCATTCACAATCACCAAAGAAGAAACAGTAGTAACAAGTAGCATAATAATTTTAATCACTCCCTCATCAAAACCAAACACTTGAAGAATTTTCATAAGAAACTCCCAATCGACTCTATCATAGGCTTTTGATAGATCAAGTTTCATAAGGAACCCATGTTTCCTCGATTTTTCTAGCGAATGAATATTCTCATGAACAACCATGATCGAGTCCAAAATAAGATTATGTTATTATTGATATGTAATTAAAATAAAAAAATTTCAAAATAATTTAGGATTTCAAAATTTTTAAATATGATATCATTTTAAAATTTAGTCGCTTATCTACATTTCACTATTATAAAATAAAGTATCTGTGTAATTTTAATTGATCTTTTTTTAATCATATTTTGAACTATTGAACGAATAATTATTTTCTTTCATACTATATTGTATTTGTGTCTGATTAATTAATTGAACCTTAAATATAAATTTGATATTCTAGATAAAATCATTTTAAATTTCATTCTTTATTTAATTGATCCTAAAATATTAAATTGATATTATACATGAAATCATTTTAAAAATTTCATTCTTTCTTTAGATATAAAATGGATTTGTATCAATGCAACGAATGAAACTTCATTGTAGAAATGTCAGACATAGAAGATACCATAAATGGGCCACCTCCATCGAGCCCTACAATTTATATAGCTTCAAATGGCTACATAGAAACACCCATGGAAAATGCAATGAAAAAAAATTGTGGCCATTTCACAGAGATGGTAAAGGCTATTGAGAACATAGCATTGCATATAGATGTTGTTGATGATAGTGATGTCAACACATCCAGAGAAATGGTGAGCTTTGTATGGAAAGAAGCTTGCAAAATAGGAATATTTGAAGTATTTCTGACATAGTTGTTTTACGACAGGCAGTATGATTTAGAACACTCAAAAATTATATGTGATGATTTCATACGTCACTTGAATAAATAGAGTTTGTAACCTTGTTCTTTGTTTACATGTTGTTGCAAATAGCTCAAATAAATAAATGGTTGAAAACTTATGTAACCGTATCTATGTAAATATATATATTTGTATTGTTTGTCACTTTTTTTAGTATGAGTGTTATAAAATCAATTTAAAAGTACATGTCTATTGGATAAATAAATATACAAGATTAAAATTAATAGAGTCATTACTTAGTTGTGTTATTTATAGAAAACAATAGATTTAAACATTTTTTAATCAAAACAATTATCTATTAAAGGAAGAAAATCTATTTAGTTTGTTGACCTTTTTTTTTTTCAATATCATCTATGGTTCACCCAAAATGAAATTTTGAATCAGAGGAGCAAAGAAGACTGTATATAAGAGAATATCAAAGAGAGTATTGTAGACAATATCGTAGACAACAAAGAGAACAAATGACAGATGCTCAGATAGAAGAATAAAGAAGAAGACATAATAAAGATGATAGAGAACGATATGCTAGACGAAGGGAAAATTGAACTGTAGAACATATGGAAGTTGAAAATAGAGAGAAAACAAGTGTGCAGACAAATTTACATCAAAGGACAACTGATCAAACCTCTAATTTTCAAGCACAAGAAAGACAAGAGGTTAATTCCCAACCAAGTGAGAGAACCAATCCTCACTTAAATGGAAATATTCAGTTGAATGGTGAGAATGAAAATTCAATCTCAATAGATCGTGTTCCAGAAACACCACAACATGAGAATCCATTATATATGAATGCACATGTTGAAGATGGTGTAGAGAATATAACAAACCCTAATGGTTCACTTGAGTCTGATTTTAAAGGATTCCAAACACATTTTAGAATTCAACTAGATAGTTTTAGAACCCCAAAGATGTGTTGTGTATGTCAAGAATCTTATATTAGAATCAAAGTATCTTGAAGCTCTGAAGGTCCTATATGCAATAGATGCTGACAAGAAAGAGGAATTCATAGGTTTTCATCTTCAAATAATATAGATCCTAGACCACAACCAGAAAAGCTTTCAAAATTGACACATGTAGAGGAAATGTCGATTACACGTGTAAGCCTGATACTACAAGTGACACACACAATAGGTGGTCAATATAAATACAAAGGGCACACAATAAATTTTCCTCAAAATGTACAACAAATTTCAAAAAATTTGCCACACAATACAAAATTTGCCTATTATTATTGTTAGAAGAAGGAATCAATGTGGCACCAATTACAATTTCACCGTCAATAGGGATCATGTCTACAAAGCACTCAAATACAAAATAGAGCATGAAAATTTTTACTCAGATGTTATAATTGATGAAAATGCTCTCAATGACCTACCAAGAAATACTGATGCAAATATTTTCAATAGATTAAACATAGTGCAAATAGAATTTGATTCAGATACCAATGAAATCACATATGTTGGTCCTATTTTGGAGACTAATGAAGGTAATAAAATAGAGAACACTACATCAATGGCTTCAATACCACCGAATGCTCAAAGAGAAATGAAATTAATTCATTTGTGGGTTAATAACACTGATTCAACTCCAACAACATTGATTGATTGGCCTTGTGTTGGTGCTTCTCCTATCAATGAGCATGTAACGTCATGATTACTAGACATAGCATTTCCAACATTGTTTCTTGATTGTAGATGTGATTGGTTAGAACCATGAGTGATACATGTGCATCTGCATAAATTTTTTAAGCATCTATTGCAATATCAGGATCATTGATTTGGTAAACATCCATGGTTCAGATATTTTATGATGAACATGATAATGCAACAATGGGCACAAAATTCATTTGTTGTGTTTGTGAAAAGAAATATCCAAGACATGCCCATCACTATCAATATATTACATAAACATATGGAAGTGATGCCACAATCTCATCTAAGGGTAAGTGCACAAAGATGGGGGACCAAAAAGATGCCACTTTTCTTTTTGGCCCCCCATCGCGCATAGTGCGCATGCACTAAAGGGTGTGCACTCTATAGGGTGCATGCCCTATGGCTTGGGTTGCCCAAGCCTTAGGCTTGAGAAATTCAAATCCTTTACAAAGCGCGCATTCCCTAGAGGGCGTGCACGCTATGTAAATTTATGATTTTCATAGTGCACACGCGCTATGAAAATCATAAATTTACATAGGGCGTATGCCCTATAGGGCGTGCGCCCTATGTAAGATATGATTTATATAGTGTGTGTGAGAGAGAGAGAGGGGGGGGTAATTTATACGAAGAGAGGGCAGGTAATTTATACAAATATAACATTTAAGTATAAGTTTGATAATTTTAATTTGATAATTTTAATTTCTTATACTTTAAGTTATATTTGTATAAATTATAAAATATAATGCTTCCAGGATGTTTGGGATAGGTTCCAGCTTCATAGGAGTTAACATGCAGATTCTAGATTTGAAAAATTCCAAACTTAGCCAAATTTCATGATTCAGCAAGCCTTTAGCAGGGTTACCTCCCAAAACCCATCATGGATTTCTAAGGTCAAACTGAAGCTGGCAAAAAGATTCCCAAAGGGTTTTAACTCGTTTTATCACAAATCACTCGATTTCGACCCCATCTCTACGATAGACTTAGCTTAGCTCTCACCCAAATCTCTCTCTCTCTCTCTCTCTCTCTCTTCTCAAGATATATATATATATATATCTCACTGTGGAGAGAGAAGGGAGAGAGAGATAAGGGAGATATATATATATATATATCTTCTCACATCACCCTCTCTCTCTCTTTCACTCTCTGACTCTGGAGAGAGAGAGAGAGAGAGAGAGAGAGAGAGAGAGAGAGAGAGAGAGAGAGAGAGAGAGAGAGAGAGAGAGTAGATAAGCAGGAGAGAGAGGGTGATGTGAGAAAAGAGAGAGAGAGAGAGAGAGAGAGAGAGAGAGAGAGAGAGAGAGTAGATAAGGGGGAGAGAGAGGGTGATGTGAGAAGAGAGAGAGAGAGAGAGAGAGAGAGAGAGAGAGAGAGAGGAGAGAGAGAGAGGGGGTAATGAAAGAGAGAGAGTAGATAAGGGGAGAGAGAGAGAGGGTGATGTGTGTGTGTGTGTGTGTGTGAGAGAGAGAGAGAGAGAGGATGATGTGTGTGTGTGTGTATGTGTGTGTGTGTGTGTGTGTGTGTGTGTGTGTGTGTGTGTGTGTGTGTGTGTGTGTGTGTGTGTGAGAGAGAGAGAGAGAGAGAGAGAGAGAGAGAGATTTGGGTTAGAGCTAAGCTAAGTCTGTCATAGAGATGGGGTCAAAACCAAGTGATGTGATAAAAATGAGTTAAAACCCTTTGGGAATCCTTTTGCCAGCTTCAGTTTGACCTTAGAAATCCATGATGGATTGTGGGAGGTAACCCTGCTTGCTAAATCCTGAAATTTGGCTAAGTCTAGAATTTTTCAAATCTAGAATCTACATGTTAACTCCTATGAAGCTAGAACCTATCCCAAACATCCTAAAAGCATTATATTTTATAATTTATACAAATATAACTTAAATTTGTATAAATTACCCCCCCTCTCTCTCTCTCACACACACACTATATAAATCATATCTTACATAGGGCGTACGCCCTATGTAAATTTATGATTTTCATAGCACGTGCACACTATGAAAATCATAAATTTACATAGCGTGCACGCCCTATAGGGCATGCGCGCTTTGTAAAGGATTTGAATTTACCAATCCTAAGGGTTGGATTTGCCTTGGAGATCCAACCCAAAGCTTTGGACAATTGAAATAGGCCTGAGACGTGTTTTCCAGCAAACATACAAAAAAATGACATCTTTTTTTGTGTGCTCCTCGTCAGGTTTACTCATGGCTCAAGAACGTAAAAATCAGACGATGTGATATTGCAGATCTCTCTTTTAGCTATCTAAGCATATAATTTATTTTGAATTCTGATTATGTTAAGTTTTTCAACTCTAATTTCTTTTGTGTGTATGTCCGTTTTTTGTAAAAAACCAACATGCAGTATTTTGGGCATAGATTTTGGCTCGTTCATCGAATTTTGCAATAAGTTATGTTTTTAAAAACTAGACTCCATTCTACACACTTTAAAAGAAATAAAAATTAATTTTCGATTAGTTTTAAATGATTTCTAGGGGGAGCACACAAAAATTTCATGTTTTCAGGATGTGTGCAATTTGTAAATTCATAAAAAATTATACGTTCATCAAAAAATTACCAAAAAAATTTAGGATAAACTACGTGGTGTTAGCTAACTTCTCACTAGAGCGATTAAAAAAATTCAAAAAAAAAGTTAACATTTTAGGGGGAGCACACCGGACGCTATGTTATGTTTTTGGACAAAAAATAGGACCACTTTTTGTGCTCCCCCTTTTTGAGGCCTTAATCTACACCATTTTAAAAATAAGTTAGTAGTTTAGGAACTAGATTCAGAGTATTACAACTCTTGTTTTTGTCACATCTTAAAATTTTGAGTCTAACTATCTTCAATTTCTTGTTGAAGTTCAGAGTTTGCTGATTTCAGGAAAAAAGTAGCATCTTATACCCCCTTTTTGGTCCCCCATCTTTGTGCACTTACCCGTAGCTGATAAGTTAATGCAGTTTGAAACAATATTAAGAGGAACAAGGTCATATTGGACTAAATGTCGTGCAAAATTGACAGACATGCTTCACCAAATTGGCACTCCAACAATATTTTTCACCTTAAGTGTAGAAGATATGCATTAGCTTGATCTTCATGCTCTCATGTCAGGAATATGTCAAAACAATGCGCGAGAAGCTCAAAATTGGTGAAAACAAAATGTTACATCAACTATCCTCATATAGTTGCACATTACATCCACTTAAGACATACAATATTCAGAAAAGAAATTCTAGAAAATGGAATGGATGTCAAAGATTTTTGGTGTAGGTATGAGTGGCAACATAGGGGTTTTCCACATGTGCAGATATTTTTATGGATCAATGGTGCACCCAATACAAACAATATTGATTGGTCAAATGAGGAGGAACGAAGAACCGTTGAGCAATATTTTCATTGCACTATTCGTGCATGTATCCGTAGAGAAGATCCACATCAAAGAAATATACAGGTGAGTTCATAAACATTTTATATTAAATATCTCATTAATATATGACATAATTTATTAAAAATCTAATGATATATAATTGATATATTTAATATCCTTATTTCAATTGTAGGCATTGCAAAATTTTGGTCAACAACATGTCTAAAAAATAAAACACAACTCGTTGAGATGGATATTAACAATGACTATGAAGAACTAATAAATTGTGTCGAATGCCACACAATCTGTAGAGAGGGTGCATGCCTATGAAAAAAATAAGGAAGGATGGTTTGCAGGTGATTGTTACACCAACTAATCTTTGTATATCATATTTTAATATCTACTTAAATAAGTAATAATATATATGTCTTCTTATAATTTTATAGATATCATGTTCCTTGGCCATTGAATCTTAGGGGATCCAAATTATATGAAGATATAGAAACAGGTGAAAACAAATTTGAACTGGAAATACATGATGATAGAGTGAATTCACATAATCATCAAATACTTTAATTATGGAGAGAAAATATAGATTGGCAACCCGTTTTGTCCAAACATGCAGTAATAAAATACTTTGCAAAGTATGCATCAAAAGATGAGAAAAGCTCATAAACATATCACCAAATGTTGATGTGTCTTTCAAACTTGGAAAACCCTAATGATTTAGTTGCACAAGCATATAGAAGGCTTCTAACAAAAACTATCATAGAACGATACATTAGAGCTCAAGAAACTTGTCACATGTTAGAACTTCCACTGATGGAGAGGAGTAGAAGGTTTTTCAGTCTAAATGTCTCACACAAATTCTTCAAATCAATAACTTTAAATTATGAGTAGGACAATGATGAACAAACAAAATATATCATTGATGGATATAAACAAAGGCCTCTTTGTATGGAAGGCATCACATTAATTGATGCAGCCAAATCATGGATATACAATCCTAAAAGAAGAAGAGACAAAAAATGGGAGCCAAGGGAAAGAGAAACTATTGTCTAAGTTTTTCCAAGGTTTGTATCCATTCCTCCATGTGGTTCGCAAAAATGGGTTGAGTTTTTTTTTCCAGAGTTGTTACTATACAAACCATTTCATGACATAGAAAGGGATATCGGTGAGGATACTAACTCCATAATAGAAAAGTGGGACTTATTCAATTATAATGCTTGTCATGTGCAAAAAGAAATAATTATAGAGGAAGCTAAAAATAATAATAATTTGGAAATTGAAGAAGACGAACCTATTGTGGATAATACCATAGAGCATGAATGGGAAATCATATCTAGGCTTCATAATGGTCAAAATATGCAAGTTTCAGAAATAGATATGTTGGGAATAAGAGACATTGATATAAATATAAATTGGTCTAATGAATATTAGAGTGAAGAGTATATGATGGGAGAAATCAATATCATTAAAAATATGAAGGAACATGGATGTCTCATTTATGATGATATTCCACAATGCATCAACTATATAACCTTTGACAATAAACAACAAAAGGTAATGTACAT
This sequence comes from Chamaecyparis obtusa, assembly GCA_027943335.1. Lineage (NCBI taxonomy): Eukaryota > Viridiplantae > Streptophyta > Pinopsida > Cupressales > Cupressaceae > Chamaecyparis > Chamaecyparis obtusa. Next base: position 278,489 of record BSBK01009206.1, read on the forward strand.
AATTATGACACATTACTATAGAAATGAAAATAGAGGGCCTTCTTTTACTAGCACCGATAGGAGTTGCAACGTTCAATATTAGAGCATTTACAATTCATTCAAAACTAAGAATCCCAATAAGAGATTTTGCTCAGCTAGAAGAAGCACATCTTACAAGTTTCCAAGAAGAAATGCCACATATCAAATACATTTTGATTGATGAAATGAGCTTCATTGGCTAGATTATGCTGGAAAACATAGATTCTCGACTTATAAGGTAAGCATTTCCACAGAGTTCAGACAAAATTTTTGCAGGTATATTTTCTCTTTTATTAGTACTAGCTACCATAATATGTCATTTTCAATACAATACTTAACTAATACAATATAAATATTGTATATATAACTTAGTTATATTTATTTTGTATTATCTTTTAGGTATATCTATGATTTTTGTTGGAGACTTGGGTCAATTTCCTCCAGTGAACGATAGGCCTACATATGATAGCAAAAGATGAGAAAAATTATTGTGGGAGGAATTGAAAATTGTGGTTACTTTAGATTAAAAAATTTAGACAAGATGGGTAAAACATCAAACAACAACGATTTTGTCAACGTCTGACAAATCTTAGAGATGCAGACCCACAAATTGATGACTAGAAATTTCTTATGATGAGAAACCCTATCAATTTAAATGTTCCAACAAATGACGAGTTTCAAAATTGTGTCCATTTTTTCTCCACAAATGACAATTTGTATAATCATAACAAGATAATGTTATATCCATTAAAGCGTCCAGTTGCATAGATCATTGCAACAAAAGTAGGAAACATTAATACAATAGAAGATTGTTCAAATGGAGAGCTTGATATTGAATTATTAATTAGTAATAATTCAAGGGTGATGTTGACTTCAAATCTTTGGGTAGAGGCAGGTCTTGTAAATGGAGCATTGGGGTATATTCGAAAGATTGTCTACAAACCAGAAAGTGCACTCCCTGAGCCACCAACATATGTTATGGTTGAATTTGACAATTACTCTGGAATACCATTTGAAGATTGCCACCCAAATATAGTTCCAATAATACCAATACAAAGGGGTAGAACACTTCAATTACCATTAAGATTGGCATGGGCATTGACAATTCATAAATCTTAGGGACTAACTCTCTCAAAAGCTACAATTGATATAAGTCCAAGAGAAAGAACATGTTTGACATTTGCGATTGTATCTCGTGTGAAATATCTACAAAGTCTGAGAATAATGCCGCCATTAGCATATGATCGTTATGACGAAATGAAAAATGACATACAACTTTCAAAACAAAAGGTTGGAGAAAATAGACTCGAAGTTTTAGAATAATATTGAGGTTTTTTTTTTCAAATTTGCATTAATGTCTATATTTTATAAGTAATGTATTACTATGTAAATGTCTATTTATAGCTCTTCTTAAAAATTTAAATATATTTTTTATCATTACTAAATGATATTAATTTTAAATTTTACTTTTTTACTATTATTTAAATTTAATCTCCTAAATCATATATACTAATTAGTTATATTATTTTAAAATTACAATCACTTTAAAATACTTCCATCCATAGTTACTTGCATATATATAACTATGGAAAAGTGAAAAATTAAATTTTACGTTTTCACTATTTCTGTTTTAATTTAATCTCCTAAATAATATATACTAACATGGATTTGATAATTTTTGAATGTGCAAGAAATATTTCAAACTATGGATGTATCAGAAAATGAATCTGAAATCGTTGATGCAAGTCTAGACATCTCTATCAACTTTGTTGCTTTATTTAAAATACTTATTGACAAGTGCGTAAAATCTATTTTGGAGAGTTGCACTAAAATTCTGCAGGATATTGAAAACCTTGCCTTATCCATTGATTATGTTGAAGAGCTTGAAATATTACAAATGAAAGATGTTGCACACAAGGTTAAGGAGACATATACAAAAGTGGTTGCTTTTCCTAGTTTTATGGAAGAAGTATATCACGATCATTTGCAAAATAAAGGTCGTAATACCATTCTAATTGTTGAAGAATATGTAATGTATTTACACCATTACAACGAAGTGTTCTTCATGTAGTTTTGATGTTGTCATTTCAAAACTTTTAAATAAGTGTTATATGAACCATTTATAAACTTTTAAATTTTGATGTAGATTATGTGGTTTTCTCTTCAATGCTTTGTTATAGTTTATGATTTATATTGTAATGTGATCAAACGTTTTCTAACATGTTTAAATCAAATCCATAATATTATTAATATAAAGTATCATATATGTGGTTTTACTTTATGTGGCTTCAACTCCAATCTTTTGTTATGGTTTATGTTGATAATTGTAATTTATGTTGATGTTACTAAAAAGGGTTTTTGGAAATATATGTTCTCAAATAAATTCAACAATTATAGATTTAGTATATCTGAACTATAATAGGTTTTAATTTTTGTTTGAAAATTAAAAAATCTTTTCAAAATATGTTCTAAAATATTAAAGCAAATATCATTTGATAACTCTGAATAAATGGAAATGTTTCAAATTATAAGCAAAAACTTTTCAAATTAAGTGGCATTGTATACTCTTAATAAGTCACAAGTCATGGATTTATTCAATATGATTGAATTATGGAATAAAAAAATGATGTTTTCATACCTTTCCTCACGTATTCCATGTCTTCTATGTGCTAGGGCTACTACTACCTTATCTATATTTATTTTTCATGTATTGCGTGTCTTCTATGTGCTAGGACTACTACTACCTTAACTATATTTATTTTCATAATATATATTCAATACACCGATATATATCTTCCTCTACATCTATTATATTGTAGTGTGATAAAACCTTTTTCCAACATATTTGAATGAAATCCATACATATTATTATTAATGTAAAGTAATCAAGTCAGCAAGGCTTGCTCGTATTGGAAAGAAATAAAAGTGTTACTTGAAATTGACGACTTAAACACTACATCAGCTTGGTCATTGATAAAAGTCCACCGTGTCTACTATGAGGATCATGGTTATAAGTTTCAGAAGATGACAATTGCTTACATGGATCAAGGGGTACTGCAGTAAAATGTTTAAATCTTTTTTTATAAGTTGAGATGGATGACTAACAGCTATATTAATAACTTCATTAAATTCCTCAAGAATAAAAGGTCAACTTTGTATCGTAAAATCCTTGCATTCACAGTGATATAATTGAAATCATAGACCCAATATACTTTTTTTAATCTTAAGCTCACAATGAGATGAAGTTATAAATCTTGACTACAAAATAATGAAAACACTATTGTTCAAACCAGGCCGTTTGATATGAGATTCAATATGATTATGACCAGTGGCTTACTCATAATTCAACACCAGGAGACCATTTATAAGATTTATTAGATTTATAAGATTTTGTTTTAGAGATAGCTACTAACAGAGCCTGTCCATCAATTAGTAATAATCAGTATTTGAGAGCTCTCTTCCCAGCAGGCAGTGCTAAGATCAGACAATATACATATTGACATATTGAAAGCAATATATGAAACATAAACTTGTCAACTATCACACTCTCCAGCTGAATCTCCTGGATAAAACAACATCAGGATTTCTAGTACTCTCCCTGTTCTTCTCAGAAGCAGCAGAAATGCTCCAGATAGATTCCCCCTGTTTCTCTTTGCTCTGTGCATTATGCAATCTAGACTTAAGCAGAGGATGTTTACTCTCCTTGCCCATACCACTTGCAAGCAACCATTTTGATCCTGTCTGAAACTGTTTTTCTGATCCCCACACAGATTTCTTCTCACCCATCTGAAGTTTCAGTCCAGACAAGTGAACCCCCTTGATCTTGAACCTTGGCTGATCCATTTCACCTTCCTTTTCTTCTCCATTAATGGACACAGGGAAAGTTCTAGAAGGAACCTGAACCTTAACTCTGTCAGCCTGCACAAGTGCAATCATTGGAGACCCAACTGCTTCATAGTTTCTCAGTGGGTCTCTCAGTTGCACAAGCAATGCAATGGTTAGGGCATTGCCCATGTGACCATGGGCATGGCCATTTCCTCTGTTTTTGTGTTCATGGGCATGGTGGGCAGCAAGAATTGCCCTTGTCTTTTTGCCCTTAGCAGCTGATGTTTCTTCTTCTTTTACCCCTGCATCTATCCTTGTCCATTCTTCTAGAGAAATGGCCATGGCCATGAGACTATTGGAGGCTTCATCATTGTTGTCTGCTGCAGCAGCTAGGAGCTGGCCTAAGGTCCCATGCTTGGGCAATGGGACCGGAGGTAAAGTGTAGGGGGCTTCTTCTTCAACCATTTCTGCTTGAATTTTTAGCCCCTCCAATGCCATTGCTTCAATTTGTTGCATGGCTACAGGTGCTATGCTGTCCAGAGGGACATATTCCTCCTTGAGATTATCTAGGGTTTGAAGGCCTCCAGATTTGGGCTTCCAGCTTCCAGCCACTGAATTCACTTTGTGTTCAGAGTGTCTGCTTATATATGGCATAGTTTGGTAAGGATCGGGATCTATGAACTTTATGAACATTGAATTAGAAATAGACATTACAAAATATCATAAGCCAGCGACCATTATGGCTTTTATAAGCATTCAAATAATGTCACCATAAAGAAGAAAATCTGCAAGATCATTGCATAAAGGCCGTTGAGGAGACAGGAAAGTCACTGCAAACTCTTCTGAGGGCAAAGCTTATTATTATTTTTATATTATATTTTTTAATAATTCAACTTTATTTTGTTTAAGAAAGATTTTCTTTTTAATATTTTATATTCTATTAAATTATTAATTGTTTTGTTTTATATTCTTAATTTTAAAAAAATATATCATAATTTTTTTTAGAATAAACAAAAATGCTAGTGGTTTATGGTATAATAGTAAATTTGGAAGGTTTTGAATAAGTATAATTGGAATAGATTCACTGTATAAGGGATGAGGTTGGGATTGTGCCTCAAGCATCTTTGACAAGATAGATACCCTTCAATCTTTAACTCTTAGAAAAAGAGATCTCAACTTAGTGCTCTCCATCTCACATCTATATGATTTTAGGTTTGATGTAAAACCTTACAACAAAATAAATTAATAAGATTTTATATTCTATCAAATTAAAGAAATTGATTAAAAACTCTCTTATAAATAAATTTTTTAAAAATGTATTAATAATCCATAGTTTATTGAATGTTGACACAATTTCACTTTAAAAAGAATTACAAAATTACTGGTATTAAATTTTCTTTTTAATTTTAATAATCTACTAAATTAAGAACATTAACAATAATATTATTTTTTAAAAAATATAAAAAAATATTTATAGTATTTATAGTTTAATATTTATTTAATTGGATGAAACGTTTAATTTATAATATTTTATATTATATCAAATTACTTAGGAATGTCATAAGAGAAAGGACTTCACATCAATTATTGTATTAACATAATATAATATTGTTTTGGACATTATTAACTATGAAGAATATTAGATGAATCATTTATAATTATTTTGAGATAAATTCTTGAAAGCTACAAAATCAAGAGAGAAATTAGTAGGTTGGAATTATTCTTCAATGAATTTGAGTTTTAATTTGTCTCACTTAATATTTAGTGTAATTATTAGTATGCAAAGTATTAATATTGTTCTTTGTTATTGTCATCTTTGTAATATTATTCACAAAAGATCAAGGACTTCACAAAGATTATTCATTTATTCATTTTCTTCAAGAATTTTTACGGAGGTCATCCATTTCAATATTATTAGATTAAATATATAATATAAGACAACAATACTATTGTAACATTACCTAAATAAAATGAATATAAAATGAATCACTCATGATTATAAAAAATAAATTATTGTCCTGCTGTAAAATTAAGAACCAAATGGCTTGTATTTTTTAATGAACTTATAGATTTCAACTTTCTTGTATTAATATTAGTTATATACAATCTTAATATTATTATAATCTTTATTGTTATATTTGAAATCCTTTAAAAATTTCATTTGTACCTTTTATGAAATAAATTATTATATAACTGAACGTATAAGAAAACATCATTTATTCTTTATGATTTTGTATCTTGATTACGTACAAATTTTGATTCAAAACATTAAAAATCTGTATACAATCAAAGATTCAAAAATATAAAGAACATTGTTTTGGATTGTTAAAATCTGCTAGCATTTAAACATCCTTTAAATTTAAAATTAAAAATAAATAATAAATCAGAACAATTGGAATAGAATACTCAGCAGGTGAAAATCAATAGAAATCTGGAAAGAGAGCTGTTACAGATTTTAAAAAAATCACTCTATGTAAGATGTGTTTAACTGGCTCTTCAAAACTTTACCAAGTCCATCTTCCAGGAGTAAAAGAAACACATTCTGTTAATTATGAAAATTTTAGTTGCATAACTTACTAGACAAAGAGATTCTTGCATCAAATCTGAATAAAAGGTTTCAGAAGCATCTAAGTGGAAAAATACATACCCGTGCTTGGTTATAACGCTAGCCATTCCTTCAAATGCAATCTGACCCACAGTTTTGCCAGTAATGTCATCAAGAGGCATGCACGCCATGGCCTGTGCAGCCATACTGGCAGTTCCCATGCCTGCCATTCTCTGCAGAATTTCAACAGAGTTATCACCCATTTCAGCAGGGACTACAACAGGCTTGGACAAATGCATCACCAATCGTTGCCCAGTCCTAAAGTGCCCAGGATCCATTGATGCAAGCATTCCTCCATCTCTCGTACGCACTAAACAACCCAGTCCTTCTCCCAGATCTGGTAGTTTAGATTGTCCAGAGGCTAAACCAGCAGGATTATCAGGGTTGGGGGGAGAGTTTTGAAAGACATCTTCATTCAGTCCCCATTCATGCATTAATGCCTCTGTCTCTTCGTCTTCAAGCAATGCAGCTCGCCTCTTGCTCTCCAAGGACTGTGTTGCCTTTTGCAACTCATTTTCCGCTGCCTCTAATATCGAAGCTAGCTCCATATCTTTTTCAGTAGGGTTGGGTGATGGGAATATATCTGCACATTTATATAGAAACAGAGAACAGAGAAAGGTCAATAATAAATTCTTCCCTGCCTTCCAACAAAAGGAACAGATATCAGTTGTGTAAAGGTGCAGTTTTTAGCATATAATCAATGGCGGGCAAATTCTTTTGATTTGACTAAATATGTTGGACAAAAGTTATAGCCCGATCAATGTTGCACTGGTCTTAAAGGGATCAGTAGTTCAGTGGTAGAGCATTTTAGCAGTAAATGGAAGGTCTTAAATTCAAGTCTCACTTAATTCATGAAAAAATCAATAAGATATTAGAGCCAAGACAGGTTAGGAGTTTCAAAAATTTTATAAAACTATTAAGGGGAGGTGTTGGAAATAAGCCACAGTCTACCAAGAATAGACTAAAGGAACCAATAGCTTAATGGTGGAACACTTCAACGAAGATGGAAGCTTTTATATCCAAATCCTAACTGATCCAAGAAATACCCAACAAAATATGAGATGGCCACAATTGAAAGATGTTCCTTGTTTGAAAGACAATTGAACAAATAAACAAGGCAAAATAAAAGGCAGGCAACTTCTTTCCTTTGACTAAATATGTTGGAAATAAGTTATATTGGATCAAAGATGGATTGGTGTTAAAGGGGCCAGAAGTTCAGTTGTAGAGCATTCCGGTAGCAAATAGAAGCTCTTAAATCCAAATCTTAGTTGGTCTATGAAAAGGACTTCAGCAGCAAGGGAAGGTCTTAAATTAGTGGAAATAAGTTATATTGGATCAAAGATGGATTGGTGTTAAAGGGGCCAGAAGTTCAGTTGTAGAGCATTCCGGTAGCAAATAGAAGCTCTTAAATCCAAATCTTAGTTGGTCTATGAAAAGGACTTCAGCAGCAAGGGAAGGTCTTAAATTAGAGTTCTAGTTGGTTCATAAAAACTCAACATACTATCAGAGCCAGGTCAGGCTCGGAGCCTCATACATTGTATAAAATGACTTGATGTCTTGGAAATAAGCTACATCCAGACCAAAGATAGACTAATCTTAAAGGGGGCAATAGCTCAGTGGTAGAACACTTCAACAGAAGTTGGAAGGTCCTAAATCCGAGTCCTAACAGATCCATAAAAACCTCAGCAAAATATGAAAAGACCACAATTAAAAGATGGTCTTATTCGAAAGACAATTGAACATAACAGCTGAGATGTCTAAAATTCTCCAACATAAATAAACTATTATTTATCACTAAGAGAAGTTATGGACACTCAGGGCAACATCCAGAAGAGCTTAAGTATCTGGTATGTTTCTATTTTTAATCATGTCAATTGAATCATAGTTTATCAAATTGGACTAGTTGATAAAGTTGTTGGCTTGAAAAAAGTGGTCTGGGGGTTGAATTTCTTAAAAAGGTCTTTTTGCTCAGGGAAATTATAAGTTAAATCAGTATCTTCATTTTATTCTGTCTTAATCAATTAGTATACATGTAATATGTAACAGATGGTAGATATTTAATTTTGTACCTTCTCTCTCTCCAAGTTCTGCATCTTGTTCTTCCAGCATGTGCAAGAACTCTCCTTCTACTATCTCAGCCTCCTCATCTATATTCTCATCGCCCTTCTTTGCACTATCCGAGCTCTTCTTAGCTTCCACATCGTCCAAACCCTCATTGCTGAGGTTTTGATTAATAGAATCCACTGATAATTCATTGCTGGTCTTTTCCAAGATCACAGACTCCAGCTCATGAAGCTTTTCAAAAATTGAATCAAGCTCGGTGAGCCTTTTACTCTGCCTCAGCTGATCTTCCTGCACTACTTCCTTCACAATCTCTCCTCCTCCTGCCTCCTCTTCTTCCTCCTTTTCCACCTTGTTATCTAAATTCTCTACAGAATCTATTGCAGTAGCTGGTATTTCTTCCACAGGCCTTTGAATTTCAACTCCTTTTTCCACAACCTCAAAATCTCCTTCCTCTTCTTGGTTCTCCCCTTCTTCTAAGGTATCCAATTCTGAACCCTGGAGATTAGATAGAAGATAAGTGGCATGCGATGCTTCATTGTCCTATGTATAAACAAGGCATAATCAGTAAATTAGGCCTGAATAAACTTTCAAATGGACCACATCAGTTAAGATTGTTTCTGAAATCAGTCGGACTAGATTACTCAAGATTGTTTCTGAATTCAATTGTATTAGTTTTGCAGACAAAACTTTAGAAAGGGTGGGAAAGAAAAGGCAGGAGGATCTCAATTAAAGACCTAAAGATCTGAATAATTTAGATATATCTTCACAAGTCCAGAACTTAAGAAACCCAAAAAGTAAGGAGTAGTAGGATACATTTAACTTGTGTATATATTATTGCAAGGGGGTTGTAGAGGGTACCATATTTGACTCGTGGTGGGTGCTGTGGGCAATGGATGTACGAGAACTTGAATCTGCACCATCTCTTTGGGAAAAGCTCTCTTGTGCCCAATTTTGTGGCATATGAGAGTGATCTACTTCTTCATCATTCAGATTAAAATTATCCATTTTGACAAAATTGCGCATCTCCCTTCCAGGCTCCAAGTGATTATAAGGCGAGGAGCCCATGTTTTCATAAGAAAATCCAGTAGGCACCATCTTGGGTGTTCCCCTGGCTGAACCAGAGAGGCTCGTGGAAATCCTGTTGTCTCTGGGATGTGAATCCTTAAACCTTACATTGGTATTCCCAATATGTCTTCCATGCCCATCTTTATCCAGGATCTCGTATCCTAAACTCACAGAAAGCTTTGCACCTCTGGCTTTTCCCCACAGCTCATAATGGACATTCCAACCATTGCATTCCTCTCCTGCAGCCTGCATTCTCTCAGTATCTTGCAGCAACATGCTCAGATCCAGGTGATGCCTGCCCAAATCCAATTCCTCAGCATCTACTGCAATTACTGATATAGTAAACGGCCTTGATTGAAACTTGAACCCCTGAAATCAAATGAAATTGACACAATTAATGTCTATCAATGAGCTCAAACTTTAGTGTAAGATTAGGATAGAAAAGAGTTAAAAACAGATCAGTAGAACCAAAGGTGGATAAGATTGAGGAACACTTGGACTTAATAGATAAAGAACATATGGTATCACAGTTCATAATGTCAGTTTTGATTTTATTATCAGGGATAGTATGATCTAATGAAATATTTAGAAAGTAAGAATGTGAGGATAGCTGCAGATTAGTGAAGACTAAATAGAAGCAAGGGAAAGATTCAAGAATTTGGAAGAGAGGATCTTTTTGCTGCCTCTATTTAGCCTTCACCAGTCTGCAGTTATCCTCACATTTTTGGGCGTCAACAATTTCATTCTGATGATAGATTATGAAATGTTGATAATGAAAAATATGTGATATCTAATTGTTTATCATTCGTAAAGAAAAAGTTTAAGCAATACTTATTTAACCAAATCGAAGTAACATAGAAGCAAGCATTGTAAGAAACTAAGATTGCAGATTCCTAGCTATATAAGACCAACTCAGTTCCTTCAACTATTCATAACAATTGCTTAGCTAGGGTCGCATTCTAAGAATCATCAACACCATTCTCTGTCTCAAAATTTAATTTTAAATTCTTTTTGTCCACCTCAATTTTGAAAGTACAAACATGACATTATAAATTTTTAACACCTTTTAATTAAAATATATTTCTCTGGCAGGCACACTAATCTGTGAGTATCAGCATATGAACAACAAATCTCAAATTTACACCTGAAGTTCGATTGCATGCCCATTTTAAACTGTTTTAACAGAAAGTACATATGGTACCTAATTGTTTAATATCTGAACAATACTTTAACCAAGTTGTGGGTAACACGGAAGCATTCAGTGTCTGAAAATAAGCATTGCAGATTTTCTATAAATGTGATACCAACTCAGTTCCTTCAATAATTCAAAACAATTGCTTAGCTATGATGGCATTCTAAGAGTCATTAACACCATTCTCTGTCTCAAATTTATTTTTAAATTCTTTTCCTCAAGCTCAATTACAATTTTTGAACAACTTTTAACTAAGATGTATATTTCTTGCACTCACACTAACCTATGAATATTAGCATAACCTATGAATATTAGCATATTAATTTCAAATTTATAGATAATGGGCATTGCTTTCCCTAGTCAAATTATAAAAATCCAGAGACCAGTATAAGCAACAATGTCAAGTACCTGAGAATGGTGTTTCCCTCCATAGACATGACACCTAATATGAAGAATTTCTTCAAATTCAGCACTGCCTTCGTACACACGGCAAGGCATGGTCTCAACGGCCCCATCTTTGGTTTCCTTTTTTCGCAGAAGAACAGTAAGCCTAAGCCCATTCATGGAGCTGGACAAGCCTTCAATGGCATTTACATACACAGAGAATACACAGTTTAAACGATGCAATCCAATGTGTGACAGAGCTCTCATAGGCTTCCAAGCCCAAAATCCTTTGCTTTTGTCTCCAGATTCCTCCAACTTTCGCTCAAATTCATCCTCCACTATAATATCACAACCATGATCATCTTCTGAATGGCGTGCTTCGCCTCTGCGCCATCTGAAGGGACTCATTGAATTCCTCTTCCTTCTTCCTCTGATGTCCATGTTATCAGCATCATTAAGTCCAGGAAAGGGTGAAGGTGCGGAAGTAGAATGCCTAACCTTACGACCTGCAGTACTTAATTCTCCACTATCATGTGAATGAGAAAGGGGATTAGCAAATGAATGCCTTTTGTTTTTAGAAGCCATGGAAGTTTCTTGGCGAGGATTTGCCAGGCCTGGTAATGGAATCCCTTCGTTTACATAAGAAAGTGACCCTCCTCTTTTGGGTGCCTGTGATTTGTACAGAGATTGGCTTAGAGCTTCCACTTCTTGCAATAGCTGACTGTTGGAGTTTCTTCTGACAGGGGATGAAGTACTTCCCGGCCTCTCCATGCCTCAGAAAGAACAAACAAAATCACACTAATTAATCACTTTCACAAATCCAGCAAAAACTCAAAACACTCTGTTAACCCCTGTTTCCAATTCCATCTTTAATGGTATTGCTCAGAGATGTCTGCAAATCCAATCTGGTTAAGATTCGAAATCAATACTAATTTCCCACTTCTCTTGGATGTTAGTAGTGCTGGTTAAGAAAGTTTCATTTTGTTTGGTCGCAATGGATAAGGAGATAAGAAGGATGAGAAGAGAGTGACAGGGATGGCTCAGGTTGATTGACCTGCAAATTCTTGCCTTACAAAAACGAATGGCTGCCACAATCACACCACAAAAGTATAATCTTTGGAAGAAAATCAGAGTATTACTAGAATCAAATTTCTAGAAAATGTGGCCTTCATTCTTCCTTGTTTTATCTCAGAAACTAAACTAAAATTCTTTTTTTGACTACTTGACAGAGCTAAAAACAAGTGTAATGAGAAAAAACAGTTTGTACTTGACTCAAATCATATCAAAATTTCTGAGAGTGAAAATTGTAAGCTGACTGCAAGTGACTGTTCGAATTTCCATGCAATATCTGCGTTTGATGGGGACGATTTTCTCCTCTTTAATTGGAGAGGATCCTGTCCATTTGTGCTACTCCATTCCTGTGTTGTGTATCACTCGCAGTTCAGACAAATTTGATGTCATGTGGAACCCACTGGTTATCTAATCGATACTTCAATAAGTTTGAATCCTGTCTGCCTGTATGGCCTATTTCTTATATGTTTTATTTCCCCGTCTGCTAAATTTCAATCTTAATCTTACCTATCATTATATATAAAATTTGGGTATTTGCTAACTCTTTTGGAGAATATTCAGTTACTAACAATATCACCTAATTTTTGAGGAGGATGTTATCCTACTTTCTAATTTTTGGTTATCTTAGTATAAAATTTGGTAAAAATGGTATAAAAGTTATGGTTGATGTTCAAAAGAATTATATTATTCACAAAGTTCATTTTATTATCTAATATGAAAACATAAACTTACTTTATATCTATTTAGTTAAGTTCAACAATTAAAGATAATTATAAGTTTCTGGTTTGATTGTGTTAGAGTTTTTAGCATCAATGTTTGGGATCACTTAATTTTTTCAATCTTCGGCACTCTCTTTCATTCTGATAATAGATCAACGATGATGCTAAAAACTCTTAACACAATCAAACCAGAAATTTACAATTATTCTAATGAATTGTAGAAATCTGATTACATTAATTAAAAGATATTTATACTATCAAATTATCTCAAATATAAATCCAACATCATCCTTAAATTATATTTCTTAAAAATATTAAAATTTAGTCGATATTATAATCAAGTAACATACTATGTGATATCTTCCAATTTACCAACTTTGCTTTGAAAAATCTTAGACGGCTATGAAAGGAGCTGGCTAAATAAACCGTCAAATTTAGGGTCCTTCCCATCTACCAGTCCCTTGTAGCCGTATGTAGAAAATATGATGCTTTCAAACAAAACATCCTTTTCGAGGCTACAAATAATAGCCTTGCGGTTATTTGATGAGGATCCTTGTATTTCACGTTGTTCCAACTTTTACGGAAAAAGTTATCTTTGACTTATTTGTTTACCACCGTGACATCTTTGAGTGGACTTGTTAGTTGACAGAATTTTATTTTATATTAAGTGCTTTTAAGTATATTAAGATTTGGTGTTCTCATTTATCTAATATTTGATATTTTTAAATTTTAGTATTACTAATTTTTTTAAATGTAAATTTGTGTGTAAAGATTCAATTTATTATATTTTCAAATTCATAAATTTGATTAAATATTTTAAAATATTTTTTTTATTTTATTTTAGGTTCAAGTTAATTCAATTGTAAGTAAATAGCATTTGTTAATTCTTACATCAAAATTTTCAAGTTATGCATATAATTCAAGTATAAAAATACATCTTTCTTAAGTCACAATTTGTCATAGATCCTTATCACTTTACATGCTCTTAAAAACCACCTCTCAAATTTACTCCCTTTGAAAGAACTCTTAGAATCATCGTAGCCCTATCATATTATTTACCCGCATCAACATATTCCAATTACTTCAACTCTTTGTCAACAAGTTCTAAAACCTTTTGTTTACAAGATAGCTCATTGCACCACCCATTTTGTGTACCTTTTTTTTTCACAAGATAACTCATTGCATCGCCCCTTTTGTATTTTGTTCAACTTCCAAGATCTAAGTTACCTATCTTATTGTGACATCGATTGCATTAATTGTGTGATGTTTTTCAACTTTTTAAAATTGTTGAATTGAATTCAGAGGCTTTTCATAAGGAGGCCTTGGTATGATGTGTTCATGAATAGTAATAATGTTTTATTGTAAGTGTAGACACCCAAATAAAGATTTATTTGAATGTACAAAAGCTATATAATTCATATGATCATTTTCACAATCAAACTTTATTTTTCATAGATAAGGTTCAAATTCACATGTGTAGAATTGTTGAGTGTAGGACACTAGGTATTTTCTACAAAATACAAGTCTTAGGTCCAATCTAATTATTTAGTATTTGTAAAATTGAATATAATGTAAGGTCATCACTGCTTAAATTTGCCTTCATATGAAAAAGAACTATATTGACTCAGTTTTACATAAATGTCAAAATATATTTCAAATGTAATAGTGTTTAAACTTGGTATTAACACATCAAAATAAGATAAATAATAGTACAACTTAGGCTCCCATGCTAGGAAACCAACTCAATACAAATAATGATGTACAACTCATGTAATATACAAGAAATGATATATGAAATGTATTCAATTATCTTTGAATGTCATTGACCCCAGCAATCATTTGCATGCCTGAGAGATGAGGACAAGGCTCAAGCTCTTTTTGTCCAACCACAAAGCTTATGTTTCCTTGGAATCCTTCATGACACAAAAGATACTTAACCCTAAATGAAATGCCTAGTAACCTAGAAATAATAAGTAGGAGGGAACCCTGGTGCAACCTGGCAAATCTACATGCATTTCTAACATAAACATGCAATGTTCTACTATCAAGATATGGCAGAGAAACATATCAATATAATTTATCTAAGCTACATTCATGTATTTCAATGAAAATGTGGCTTCAGCAAAAGCACTTATAAATATTTAGTAGATCCCAAAAATAGAATCAACCTTCTCTGTTAGCTATATTTAGCACCATCCCGAAAGAGAAAATAATCACATGCAAGAAAACATATTACATTTTTCAATAAAAGACATAATAATCAAATATGTATATGCTCTTTGAACTAACTGGACTTTCTTTTCATGCAAGTGATAACATCACAAGACTTCATGTACTCATTTCCATGCAACATTTAGATGAATATATATTATCTATTATGAAAAATCAAAATGAAATCATGCAAATGATAACATCATGAGCCCACTTTGATTATTTTATGCTCATACAAAATCTTATTTTAGAAATAATCTAATTTACAAACAAACCTGATCTCACAAGCAATTCCAATTTCATACTATAAACATTAAGATATGACAAAGAGATTGGAGTAGATCATTCATGTTGTTCAATCACATAATGTGCACATGTGTGCATGTGTATGTATCATGCTAATTCAAAAATTAAATAAACAAAAAGGCTAATATTTCATAATTTTCATGTAAGTAAAGAGAATAGCATTTGTCTCTACATTTTTCTAGATAATTAGGGTGTGGTCTCATTAAGGGGGGCTTCCTAAAAAAATTCAATGGGTGTTGCTAATTTTTCTCAAATATTTAAGCTCCACAATTTATGGAAGCTAGTGGTCTCATCATTTTTTGTATTTAGTATGTTCATTTTACATGACAAAACAAATTTAAAAATATTAAAAACCTATTGATAAGAATTCAAAATTTTCATATGATTGACAAGTGGGGATAAAAAATTCTAAGCTAGTGGGGCAAATTTTAGCCCCCCCAACTTTTCAACCTGCTCAAATTTGCAACTCTAAAAAGTAGGGGTTGCTACTTTTGAGGAAAAGATTCAATTTAATCCTATACTAATCTTTTTTTTACTTGATGAGACCTCCCACTCCATAAAAATAGATCCTGAAGCCCCCCTCATGAAACCACACCCTTAGCAAATTTATATATAGTTCATGTTGATTTAAAAATTAGATAAACAAAAATGCTAATATTTCATAGTTTTCATAATAACTAAAGAGAACAAAAGCTATATGTATTTGTATTTTTCTACATAATTAGCAAATTTATACGTACACATATATAAAATAAAAAATAAAAAAGCACCTATGTGGAAAACATTGGGAATGAAGCACAAAAAGGTGCAAGATTTTCCACATCAAGTTGCTCGAGAAACCTCTGATGAAGCCTCCTAATTATCTTCCCTATTCCTCAAACATTTACTGGTAAAATTCAATGTCAATGGATTCTCTAATATGTTAAGTGGTTGTTTTGATCAACCAAAAAAAATACTTTAAGTGATATGTTGTGTAAAAGTACATAATTTAAACTCGGGAATTAAGTGCAAATCTCAGCTTCAAAGCATGCTCAAAAGATGCAAGATAAAATCCACCTAAAACAATTTTATGTGCCTTCAAATCTATCGCTCTTTTTCTGTATTAATCATTGGATTTTGCCAATGTTGTGTGTGCTAAGAGAAATTTTCATTGTATATGCCCAAAATTAGGTCCTAGATTAGGTGATGTGTGATCCCTATCAACTCTTGAGAGGAGTTCAACTTAGTGCTCACTATAGCTTCTCCCCAAACTTAACTTTGTTTCATGCACAATATAAATTTTGCTAGTCAATCATCCCATTTGGTTGCAAATTATTTCCTCACCTTGAAAATAAGATTCTCTCTACCTCTTTCCATAAACATTTTTGGTTGTTGCATATATAAATATGAAGAGATTACCATGTGTGAAGGTTTTTTCAATATATAACTATTCTAAATATAAATTAAGATTACCAATAAGATATATAGAAAGTCCAATAGTATTTGTCTGTACAACAAGTAAGAATTTTGATATCAAAATCAATACCAAAATTTTATGCATAACCATTAGCTATTAACTATGCTTTATGTTAGAGTAAAGAATTAATTTAATTACATTGATTAAATTAACTTTGCTACCTCTTAAGATTTCACTTTATGCACTTGCATTAGTCATTTAATAATTAAATCTAATTATTAAATGTATATTTACCTATTAGGGTTTCCCATTAGGTTTTCAAATCTCCTTCTATAAGGATTGATCCTTTGTATATTTTCATTCATTATTTTGGCTGATGATAATAAACTTTCATATTGTCAAAGCAAAACCCTTGTTTATTTCCTACAGATTTATTCCTTGTGACAGGTTTTTGCATGCAGGATTCTTGGGCTTAATAGATTTGTTTTTCATCAAATCTTACATGGTATCAAAGTTGGATCTATTGTAGCTTGTTCATGTTTGAAGAAAAAAAGGAGCAAGGGTTTGACATAAGAAATTTGGGATTTTTTGGCTAATTTGAAAGGTTTTGGTTATAGTTTTCAGATCTGGTATTCTCTGTAGGACGTTATTTTTTGTTTCTTTTTTGCCTGCAAAAAAGAAAAAAAAAATTGCACATTTTACAAGCGTTGCATGTGAAAGGGCATTTTTTGGGCGTCGTTTACAGTGGTGTCCTTCCCGGTGTCGTTTACCAAACCTGCGCCTTATTCCTTTGTCCGTCGTGCATGAGTCAATGTATGTGTTGGCAGATCTGAAAAGGCAGAACTTCAAACCCTTGCGGGCACCGTACTTTGACTTGCAAGATTTTTTACCTGTGATTTCTATCCAGATCTATGGATATTTTCGTCAGAAAAATTCAAAGGTACACATGATACTCATTTGAAGCTTTTTTCTTCTCTCATTGTAAGCAATCTTTTCTAGCTTCTAGGGTTCAGTTTATTGAATTGTGGGGGGTGTTTTATTTCTTTTTTTCTATAATTTACTTCGGTAAACTTGAAATTATATCAAAACAAAAACCCTTCCAAAAAAAATGGCCGAGACCTCTTCTTGTCTAAAACTTCTAACCCCTCATAACTATCACACATGGAAATCCCTAATGACACGGCTTCTCCGGTCAAAAGGGTTGTGGTCTTGTTTAGAAACAATGCGACCAGTTTTACAGAGGCCTTTCGAGGTCATGCAACATAGGAAAAAGATGGATGAGGAAATGGGTTTGATTGCTTTACATGTATCAGATAGTCTACAGTTTCATCTTGATGGGTGCAATACCCCTCTAGCTATGTGGACCAAGCTTAACACCTTGTTTGGTATAGTGAATGAGTTTAGAGCACTTTAGATTGAGGCAAAGCTTACCTCTCTTATACCAGATCATTTTCCATCCATTGAGGACTTCTTGATTAAGTTCAAGCAATAGAGGTCTTTATTACAGGGATGTGGAAAGGCTAAGACTGACATAGAGTGTATCTACCTATTTTGTCAAAGCTTCGGGGAAATTTTCAGATTTTCTCCTCCACCTTCCACTCTACCATGGATGCATTGGATCAGAGATTCCAGATGCCCACTTTTGAGGTGTTCTATGATCAGTTGACTAGAGAGCAGGCCAAGCTCACATAGTTGGATTATTTATCTGGGACTAAGAACCAAGCTTTGGTTGCTCAGACTTCTAAGGGGACACAGAAGCAGAAGCCCAAAATAAATTCAGTTGGCAATGAGAATTCCTCCAAGCCACCACAGAAAATAGAGTCTAAGAAATCCACTCATAAGGGTAAATCTTCTAAGTCTAGAGAGTCTTCCTCCAAGACTAAGAAGTTCACAGGTGAACCTTGCAGTTTTTGTGGCAAGGAAGGGCATCCAGTTTCTAGGTGTTGGAAACTTCTTGAGGCTCTAGAGGAAGCCTTGCAACAACATAGTATTGCTTCTCCACAGCGTTCACCTACTCCCACAGGGAAAGGCCATGCTCTTTTTGCATGAGCATTATCTTCCACTGCTACTTGGATCATTGATTCAAGTGCTTCGCACCATATGGCACACACACCTAGTTTGGTTACCTCACTTGCTCAAAGTGCTACTACACATATTGCAGTTGGTGACTCAGCACAACTTTCAGTTATAGGTTCCGGTACTATTTCATTGGATGGTGGCTCTCTACAGGATGTTCTTTTGGTTCCTTCCATTTCTACGAACCTCCTACCTGTCTATCAGATTTTCCATTCTGGTTCTGGTAAGATAGTTGAGTTCTCACCGCATGATGTAGCTATTAGAGACCTCCATGATCCTGATTGGGTTGTTGCTATTGGGAGTGTTGATTCAGAGTCTCACTTATATAGGTTTGATGGCTTTGAGAGCTCCAATTATACAGGTGTTTCTCTTGTTGCTCATGCAGACACAGTGAGCAAGCTTTGGCATGAGCATTTTGGCCATGTCAACTACAGATATCTACAACAGATGAGTACATAGGAGTTATTGTTTGAGCTTCCTCAGATCTCTTGCACTGATGGTGTTTGTCGAGGCTGTGCACTTGGAAAATATCATAGAGATCCTTTTCCGACAAGTAGATCCTCACGTGCTAAGGCACCATTGGAGTTGATACATAGTGATATCATGTCATTTCCCACTCCTTTTTCTAGTGCTTTTTATGTGCTCACCTTTATTGATGACTTCTCCAAATGCACATGGGTGTACTTCTTGAAGTACAAGTCTGGTGTCTTTGATTCATTTCAAGTCTTTAAGACATTTATGGAGAAACAGTCTAGTTTTTCTGTCAGGTGGATACTCACTGACAATGGGGGGAATATGTGAATCATTCTTTTCAAGATTTTTGCACTGAGCAAGGTATATTGCATCAGCTGACAGTTCCCCATACCCCTCAGCAGAATGGTGTTGCTAAGAGAAAGAATAGAACATTACAGGAGATGGCCAATTGTATGATACAGTCTCGAGATATGCGGCCTTCCTTTTGGGTAGAGGTAGTGAATTGTGCCAACTACATTCAGAATCAGATGCCTCAAAAGGCATTACGACATTTGAATCTTGAGGAGGCTTGGTCCCATGTCAAGCCTGATATTTCTACATTTCGAGTGTTTGGTAGTGAGGCTTGGGCATTTATTCCAGATGCTCAGAGAGGAAGAGCCGACCACTGATATTTATTGGCTACTGTGAGGATATGAAGGCATACAGGTTGTTTGATCCTAATTCTAGAGATATCTTGTTTTGATGAGATGTCCAGTTTGATGAGCGCTATCCTCAGATGAAGCTTCCATCACCAAATTCTCCCTCACTACCTAGTACTTACTCTTCTCCTCTTCAGGATTCTATATCCTTTGAGGATGATTTATATGATCCACCTTCCCCTCCTCCACCATATATTCCATGAGTGCCCAAGTGGACTCAGGATACAGTAAGTGCTACTGGTTCTTTGGAAGGAGATCCTTCAAATACCCATCGTACTCGTGCTCAGTGATCTAGTACTGGTCTTTTGATTCATGCTATTTCAGATGATCCTCAGAATTTTTTAGAGGCGATAGGACATCCTAAGTGGGATAGGGCTATGGATGAGGAGTACTCTTCTTTGATGAAGAATCACACTTGGGATCTTTGTACTCTTCCAAAAGGAAGAAAGTTGGTTCGGTGCAAGTGGGTGTACCATACCAAGTATGTTGCAGATGGTTCTATTGATCGATATAAGGCACGTCTTGTTGCAAAGGGCTTTTCACAAGTGGAGGGTATTGATTACTTCGAGACCTTTGCTCCTATCGCCAAGATGAATTCTATTCACTTGGTACTTTCTCTTGCAACTTTACAGGGTTGGATAGTGTATCAAATGGATGTGAAGAGTGCATTCTTGCATGAGGATCTACATGAGGAGATCAATATGGAAGAACCTCAGGGTTTTGTGCATGACTCTTCTCTTGTGTGTAGACTTCAAAGGTCCTTATATGGTCTCAAACAAGCCCCTCAGGCTTAGTATGAGAAGATGGACTCTTTCTTGCTAGCCTCATACTTCACCCACTATCATTATGATCCTGTAGTGTACATTTAGCATCATGAGGCTGATCTTGTGATACTTTTGTTGTATGTTGATGATCTCATCATCACAGGTAGCTCATCTTCTATGATTCAGAATGTTCAGAGAGCATTGATGGAGCAGTTTGAGATGATAGATCTTGGACTTCTGTACTACTTTTTGGGCCTACAGGTTATTCAGTCTTTGAATGGGATTTCCATACACCAACAGAAGTATGCTCTTGACATGCTTTAGAGATTCAACATGATTGATCGTAAGCCTGCTCCCACACCTTTTCAGTCAGGTATTATTTTGTCTACCACTTGCTCTACTCCTTTAGTGGACTCCACCTTATACAAGAGACTTGTGGGTAGTTTTTTGTACCTAACACACACTCGTCCTAACATTTCCTTTGTAGTTGGCATTGTCTCTCAATTCTCCCATGATCCTCATGAGAGTTATTGGCAAGCTGCCAAATGTATTTTGAGGTACATTCAGGGCACTACTTCACATGGCATTCACTATACATCAGGAGATCCTCACATTGTTGGTTTCATAAACGCCGGTTGGGGTGGTGATATAGATGGTCGGAAGTCTACTTCTAGCTTTGTTTTTTGTCTTGGTTTTGGTCCTATCACATGGTCTTGCAAGAAGAAGACTTATGTTGCATTATCATCTACAGAGGCAAAGTATCAAGTAGTTGTGCTAGCTATTCAGGAGGTTTTATGGCTTCAACAATTGATGATAGAGTTTGGGTTTCCTCCTAATAGTCCCACTCTTCTTTGGTGTGACAATCAGAGTGCCATTCATATTTCCCACAACCCAGTTGAGCATCACCGGACCAAGCACATTGAGATTCATATGCATTTCATTAGGCAGCTGATTCAGGATGGTTCTCTTAGCTTGGAGTATGTTCCCACTTTGGAGAAGGTTGCTGACATCTTCACTAAGCCTTTTGCATCCCCGCGGTAGCTTCAACTGTGTTCTATGCTCGGGGTGAAGGAAGTTGTCCTTGGGGGGTCTCATTGAGGCCTACCTTCCTTTCTTTTTTTCTTCTTTCTGTATCTTTCTCTCTCTTTTTGGAGGAGGGTTTTCCCCATGTGGTTTTCCCTATTTCTCTGTTTCATAGAGATTTGGTTCTAATTAGGTACCTCATCAGGCCATGTTGTCGGGACCCAAATTTGCATTCAACATTGTAGTTCCTGTGTACAAAGAAATGTACCTACATAGAATTAGTATTGAGCAATAAATGAAATAGAAACTAAATAAACCACAATATAGAAACTATTTAGAAAATGAAAGATCAATTGAGCATCATATGGCTCTCTATCTAAGAGTGTTAATAGAAGCTCTCAGCAAGCTACCACTAATGACAGTCCTAGAATGAGAAATGATAAAGATTAAGCTAAAGCTAACAATTATATTCAAATTGAATGCTAATTAAGATCTTAAAATGCCTTTCTAGCTATAAAATGCAAGAGGTTCTATGCAATTCTCAGATGTGTGGTTAAGAATTATGAGGATTTTGGTCTTCCTTTTATAGATTTATGCAATGGTAGGGGGTGTAGTTGTGTTGATCATGATTAAACCTTGGTTGAGTCTTTGGTTCCACCCTTCGAAGACAATGCAAAGTTTGTGTCCTCAAAGCTTGGGACAAGTAGACAAGATGAATGGACAAGACGCTCTTTCACTTTGAGTGATTGAGATTGAATTTGGCTTGATCCATGTGAATGCATTTCTCAAATCCTATTGGTTGATTGATTTTCCTCCCTTTTGGGTTGTTGAGAGAAATTAGGATTTATTAATTGATTTAAATTCATTTATTTAGCCATGTACCCCTTGAATGGGTTGAATTTGATTTAATTCAAAACTATACAATTAATAGAATTAATTGCACTTTCATTTGATTTCACTTGATTAAAATGCTCTCAATTTTGATTTATCTTGAATTAAGACTTGATTTTAATTTTGAGTGGCTAAATGTTCATTTTGATTCAATTGCCTTGATCTTGTCCTTGATTTTCCTTGATTTACTTCAATTTGCTTTGATTTGTTTACTTAATTGTCTTTGTCCATTTTTCAATGATTACAAATGTCCCTCTTTGAGTTGACGTGCGAAGCATGTCGATTCAAAGAATACTCTGATCTTGCTGATGAAAGGTCCTGATTCTGTCGATGGTTGATCTTTGATGTGTGTTTGATGTCTTTCGATGGTCGATCCTTGATATTTGATTGATGCAGTTCTGATGATGTTCCTTCAATTGATGTGATACTCTGATGGTCATTCTGATGATTATTTCTGATGATGGATCCTTGATATGATGTAAGATTCTGATGTAAAATTTTGATTTGATGATTGATTCCAATGTGATGCCCTAGTCGATTGATTTATGAAGAATTTTTTGGTAAAAGCTTTCTCTTTGATTTGATGATTAGTCTCTCGATTGTCGATGATGATCTTGCTAATGTTGATTATCCGATGGTATGCCCCCTCAGAAATGAAATAAAATTTGATCGATGATTGAATATTTTGATGTTCTTGGTTAAATCACGTTGATTTAGTTCAATTTTTAATGAATTTTAATTTCATTTCCATTATTGATTTTACGTCTGTTTGATTAAAAATGTCCCTGTTTTGGCTGATTTGATGTTAAATTCAAGTCCCTGGGTCAATTCTGGTGAAAGATTCCATTTTTAGGTCATAAATACCCTTTTTTAGGTCAAAAGGCTATATAAAGGGGTCAAAATTCCTTTTTCACTATTCATTGTCACTTTCACTTTTCACTTTTTCCTCTTTGACTTCTTCTACCTTTCACAATGTCTGTCCCCATCCGCGAGCATAGATTTGAGTGATGTCATCAATATCAGCGTCTACCTTGCTCTGGACCTCCGGTGAGTGCCTATATTCCTCGTTTTGTCAATTTTTTGCATTTAATTTCCAATTTTTTAGATTTTTCCTATAAATACCCTTGTTTTTTCTCATTTTTAATCCAAAGAGCGCTTTTGCCCCAATTAAACGATGCTTTCAACCTCCAAGTTGCGCTTCCACAATTTTAAGGTGCACTTTCGCTTTTTGATTGTGCACTTTTTCTCGCTAGATTTTGGCCCTAATCTGCCTTTACCTTGTTAAAGAGTGATTTTCCTCTTATTTTCACTTTTACCATTTTAAACAGTGCTTTCGATATTTTTAATAGTGCTTTTGAATTCTTTGGGTGCTTTTGCCTATTTTTCTGCTTTTAATCCATTAAGTAACGCTTTTACATACTTAAAACAACTCTTTTGTGTTTGTGCACTTTTAAAACCTGAAATAGCGCTTTCACTCAGCAAAAATAATTTCCATTTGATTAAGTCCACTTTGCATTTCTTCCGACGTCATCAATCAATTGATAGGTTAAGTTACCAAACTTGATGTCTTTTAGCAAGTTGTAATATGTCAGTATGAGTTAGTTATCATTTGAATGTTTCTCACCAATCTAGATTCTGATGGTGGGTGATGATAAATTTTCCATTCTATCTGAGTAGAAATATGAAAACTGATTGTGGTTTGATATTTTGAAAAAATTTTATTGACTTTAAATGATCCAAATAATAATTGATTTCAATTCTGATGTGATTGAACTTGCTTTTATAGGAGATCCTTGGGTCCTTGCATGTTTGTGGTTCTTATCCTCTATCATGGAGCATGATTATTGATCTCAGTGCGGCGGATCATCGCCATATTAGTTCTTGTGGCCTATCTTTCCTTCTCCATCTTCCTCGATTCTGAGTGAATCGAGGTCTTCTTACTGCTATGGCTGAGCGTTGGCACTCAGACCATAATACCTTCAATTTTCCATTAGGGGAGATGACTATTACTGCCGAGGATGTTTATTGGATCCTTCGCTTACCTACTCATGGTGAGCTAGTTTATTACAACTCTTTGTATGATGGAGCAACATGTCGATGAGTATTTGGTGATCGTACTATTGGTGATGCGCACATTCAGTGGGCTCAATTCATTTCCTTTCCTGTATTGCGAGCTGTTCTGGGTACTTTGATTGGAGGTTTCCTTCTTCTTGACAGATGTGGGCACGAGTTTGCTATCGATTGGGGTCCCATTCTCAAGGATCTGATGGCACATCCTCGTCACTTTGACTAGGGTTCTTATGTTCTATCCCAGTTATATCATGAGTTGCATACATTGGTCTATATGCATTCTACTACACTTACTGGAGGTGCGATCCTTCTTCAGCTGTGGACCTGGGATCATATCCCAGTGACACATCCTATTACTACGTGAGATTGTCAGCCAAGTTGGCCATTTGCTTGGATGTACGGGGGTATTATTATCCAGACCCATATGGGTAAACTAGATTACTGGCGATGGGTCATTGATGACATAGACACTATTGTATGGAGGCTGTATCTTGGTTGTGAGGCTTGGCCAGAGGATGATGGTGAGCTTCCTTACATGTTCTACCCCCGATGGATGATCGGGCATTCCACTTATACTATTGAGAGATTCTTCTTTCGATAAGTTTTTCGTCAGTATGGACGTACTCAGGATATTCCATAGGGAGTAGCCATGTATGCTCGTGTACAGGCTGAGAGATCATTATGGGGCCCATTTGCAGATTATAGGATAGATGTACGGGAGATACGAGAGATTGGGCATCATCCTTGGTCTCCTAGATCACATGTGATGGATGTGGGTATTACTGATGATTATGGTGCTTGGCTTTTGCGCTATCCTTTCCCTAGATTTACCAATCTTGCGGAGAGAGTTCCTACCATTGATGAGTTATCAGATGGAGATGATGGTGGTGCGGGAGATGATGCTAGTAGTCATGATGGAGATGATGGCAGAGATGGTGGTGGTGTTGGTAGGATCAGGGGACGGCATGGACGACAGGGTCATCATGGGGCTAGAGCGGGTAGAGTCTGTATGTCAGTGATTGCTACTGCTCCTATTCCTCCTAGGGGTAATGATCAAGTGAGAGGTTGTTGGTTTGACAGAGTATTCACTACTACATTTGGGGCCAAATTTTGACAGAAGTTTTCGATGAGTAATTTTTTATTACAAATTTTGTGTTTTTTTTGTAATAGGCCTTGATGACGTCGATATTCCGATGGGTGTTTAATTGACCATCGTAATTCCGACAGCTTTGGGGTATAGATTAAAAAAAAGTGAAACGACCTCATTATTTTTATTTTGATTGGATAGAGAAGCAGCGGGAGAAAAGGAGCGAAAGTTGAGCACGGGAGAAGGTATGTGATTTCTTCATCTTTCGAGCCTCTGGCATCATATTTGAATGCATTTCATTTTATTTGATCATGAATGCTCTTTGAAATGACTGCATTCTACTGGTGTCGTGCCCTAGCCAATGTTTTATCTCTATTATTTGATGTTATTGGTGCTTGTGCTCAAGGATATCGATTCACTGTATTCAAATGTTTGGATTCACATTTGTTGATATTACTAGCATATATGTTTAATGACGCCATTGTATATTGATGTCACTAAAATGACTGCATTCTACTTGTGTCATGCCCTAGCCCGTGCTTTAACTCCATTATTTGATGTTATTGGTGCTTGTGCTCAAGGATATCTATTTTTTTGAAATGTTGACTGTGGTTATCAAATGGATAGCCCGTGAACTTCTATCTAGGTGCCATTTGTATTGATAGCTTAGGGCATCAAATGTATTGTATCATTGATAGTTGAGACTTTGTTAAAAGGAAATAGGACAAAGAACAATTTTTATTTAGTTTCTCTATTTCAATCCCTAAGTGGCTTACAACCCTAGAGAAGTATATGCAGATTTACGGATACAGTTGCAAGATACATAGCAGCCGATAATTCACAAGAAATCCATGCATCCAATTTGAATATAAATTAATACAAAGAACTAGGGTCCTCCAATGGCCCAATCATCCGGACCTTGACTATCCCCTCAACCAGTGACCCTTCAAAACTAGGTTATCATGCAATCAATGAGTGATCCTTCATTCTCCTAGTCTACCCTACATCCAAATATATTGGAAATAGACAATACAATGATAACAAGTCTTTCACAATCCCCCTTCCCCCAAGGAACACTATCAACCATCCTTTCCACATAGCATTTCACTATTTTATGAGTGGATTGTGTAGGAACAATTAACATTAAACAAGGAGCAAACTCCTCAACACATCTTGGAAACCATTGAATTCAATAATAAATGAAACCTAACACCAACACTATTCCTTCCATAGTTGTAGGACACATAGAAGTCAATAATTCACAAGAAATCCATGCATAAAATTTTTATAAGGATATCCTACTAATCAATAGGAATTTTCTTGATATGACCAATGATTATGCATTTTGATGGCAGTGTGCTAGTACAAAAGGATAATATAAATCTAAAACATTTTTTTTGGATTTTCTCAAACTATAAATGTGGTTAAAGGGAAAATATTATGTGGAAAACCCACAAACCAAGCTAGAAAATGATTTTACATCAAATTATTCCTATATTCATTCAAGTGTTGCTATGCTTTGGCTACTTGACCTTTGAGCTTCATCTAGAGGAATGTGTAGGTTTAAGATAGAGTTACTTCTTGGGCCTTACAATAGGGTGGAATATGATCAAGATTTGTTTAGGCTGTATCTTTGTTAGTCCCATTGTTAGGTTCTTATGGTTCATGTTTTGAATCTATTATGGTTGTGTAAGGGATTTGTAGATGATTTTTCTAACATAATTATTGGACACCATGATTGGAACAACTGGTTGTTGGCTATTGTACACATGAATCATAACTGTCAATGGTTCTTTGTGTTCAAGAATTTGTTGATCAATCTTTGAGATTTATTGTCCCAACTTTAAAAGAGTGATAAAAGATATAGTGAGTGCTATATTTTCCAAGTGTTTTGTGGGTGCCATTATCTTCTAGGAGTAATTGCTGGAACCAAATTATGTTCTTTGCCTCTAGTAAATATTGTAGACACAATAATATTCTTGGTGAAGAGTTGCTTCCATCCCCATGAGGCACTATTGCATGGTTTCCATTCCCTTGTAGTATAGTGAACCTAATTTAATATAAGTGTGCAATATTTTGGGATCCATAATTTATGGCCCCTACACTGTGGTTGTTAGCCTAAGACATGCCTACCTTTGCATATAATAAGAAGCCAACATGAAACAAACATCCAGAAGTTAGGGGGTTGTTCCCTGTCTATAATTTATTATTTAAGTGCTAAGTGATGATGGGTATATCGTGTAATTCATACCTAGTGTATCTCTTTCTTTCTCTCCACATTTCACATTAGGGGTATATGCTATAAAATACCAATGAAACCAACTATTGGTCAAATCTAATCAAAATTGCAATATAAAGATTAAAATAGATCTTGAAGAAATATGGGAACCATTTCTGATAGATATTGTACAAACCAAGAGAATACTCCCAAGAGGAAATGCTTCAATTACTTTTATATGCACATCTGCAATGTTTTTGATATATTTCTGAGATAAAAAAACCATAGAAAGAATAGCATATAGAAGAAAGTAAAGAATAATGATCATATTTTGAGATATTGTGGAAACTTAAAGGAAAGAATTCTTGGTGGGGTTATCATGTAATCAGTGAGTGATCCTTCATTCCCCCCTCTTCCAGTGACCCTTCAAAACTAGGTTATCATGCAATTAGTGTGTGATCCTTCATTCTCCTAGTCTGCCCTGCATCCAAACATATTGGAAATACACAATACAATGATAACAAGCCTTTCAAAATCCCCCTTCCCTCAAGGAACACTATCAACATCTAGACCTTGACTATCCCCTCAACCAGCGACCCTTCAAAACTGGGTTATCATGCAATCAATGAGTGATCCTTTATTCTCCTAGTCTGGCCTGCATCCAAACATATTGGAAATACACAATACAATGATAACAGGTCTTTTACAATCCCCCTTCCCTCAATGAATTACTATCAACATCCAGACCTTGACTGTCCCCTCAACCAGTGACCCTTCAAAATCGGGTTATCATGCAATCAGTGAGTGGTCCTTCATTCTCCTAGTCCACCCTACATCCAAACATATTGGAAATACATAATACAATGATAACAAGTCTTTCACAATCCCCCTTCCCTCAAGGAGCACTATCAACAAGTGATCCTTCTTCTTATCAGCCATATCCAATGTTTCATTGAAGTCACGATCAAGAATGCAGGTCACCTTACCCATACCATTCATGGATTCTGAAATGTTGTTCCAAATTCCTGAAAACTTTTCTATTGCTTCTTGTTGCTTCTTTAAATACTTCTTCTACCACAATGTCCTCCTGCCCCATCTTCTTGATCTTCCTAGCTAAAGCGAATGAATCCACACACAATAACCCAAAATGAAGGGTTTTGTATCCTTTAATGAATCTCAGTCATTGGTAATACATGGATAGTCAAACTAGTAGTCTCCAAAGCATTCAATAAGTGAATATGAATGTTTGAAAAATTTCCTCTCAACTTCCCCAACCACTCCTAATCGGTTAGAGGGATATTTCTAGAATCTCCACTATTCCTATCCTTACCAACAATTCTTAAACATACTTTATCTTATATGATAATAACATGCTAAACTAAACCAATGGCATGTTCTTCATGTGGTACAAGGAAGATTTGGCTATCAAATCTTCCTTCGTGCAAGCTGAGCGCGAGAGAAGGTATGTGGTTTCTTCATCTTTGATTGGTATCTTTAACAGGGAACGTCTTTCGAGCCTTTGGCATCATATTCGACTACAAATTTCAAATGCATTGCATTTTATTTTATCATGAATGCTCACTGAAATGACCGCATTCTACTAGTGTTGTGCCCTACCCTGTGCTTTATATCCATTATTTGATGTTATTGGTGCTTGTGCTCAAGGATATCGATTCACTGTTTTCAAATATTTGGATTCACGTTTGTTGATATTACAATTCATCATATCAGATAAAGTATGTTTAAGAATTTTTAGTGTCTAAACACTCAACTAATCCCTCTAACCGATTAGGAGTGGTTGGGGAAGTTGAGAGGAAAGTTTTCAAACATTCATATTCACTTATTGAATGCTTTGGAGACTACTAGTTTGACTGTCCATGCATTAATGTTTAGAAGAGATCAATAAAGTATTTAAAGACATTCTTACATGTTTGGAGGGGTTTAAGAGGCACTTATCAAGACTGTACCCTCACAAATAGTGGCATAGACTAGTTTTACTAAGTTTCCTTTCTCTACCGCAGGGGTATAGTCAGAGGGTTCATTGAAAAAATGATCATTTGAATGGTTACTATGAATATGAATGATTTGATATAGCATATTGTTCATTTTACTTGAAGTTTGGAATAGCTTGTGCAAGGGTGAAAGTAGTTTTGATCATTTTGGTCGTGATTGTTCCTCTACACAGTCAGAAAATGTAACTGTCTAATGATTATATGTAATGTTGAATGGATTAAATATTTTATTCTTGGTAGAAGTGAATGGAAGGAATAGTGTTGGTGTTAGGTTTCATTTATTATTGAATTCAATGGTTTCCAAGATGTTTTGAGGAGTTTGCTTCTTTAATGTTAACTGTTCCTGCACAATCCACTCATACAATAGTGAAATGCTATGTGATTGACAATTTCATACAACTAGTCCTTTGGCGTGTATTAAATAAAATCTAGTCACTTATTGAATGCTTTGGAGACTATTGGTTTGACTGTCCATGCGTTACCAGTGTCTGAGATTCATTAAAGGATACAAAACCCTTCATTTTGGGGTTATTGTGTGTGGATTCAAATGTGATTTGATTTGGTTAATGTTTAGAAGAGATCAATAAAGTATTTAAAGACAATCTTACATGTTTAGAGAGGTTTGAGAGGCACCTAACATGACTGTACCCTCACAAACAGTGGCATAGACTGGTTTTACTAAGTTTCCTTTCTCTATTTTGAGGTTTCCTTTCTCTGCCGCAGGGGTACAGCCAGAGGGTTCATTGACAAAATGATCCTTTGAATGGTTACTATAAATATGAATGATTTGATATAGCATATTTCTCATTTTACTTGAAGTTTGGAATAGCTTGTGCTTGTGCTGGAATTCTTGGTAGAAGTGAATGGAAGGAATAGTGTTGGTGTTAGGTTTCATTTATTATTGAATTCAATGGTTTTGCAAGATGTGCTGAGGAGTTTGCTCCTTGTTTAATGTTAACTATTCCTACACAACCCACTCATACAACAATGAAATGCTATGTGATTGACAATTTCATACAACTAGTCCTTTGGCGTGTATTAAACAAAATAGAATTTTCAGCATATTATTATCATTCTATTTCTTTGTTGTAAACATGCCATTGGTTCAGTTTTGTAAAAAAAAATTTGTGTACAATTTTTTTTTTCTATTTTTTCCATTTGATAACCACAGTCAACATTTCAAAATAGTGAATAACATCAAATAATGGAGATAAATCATGGGCTAGGGCACGACACTAGTAGATTAAAACTGAACCAATGACATGTTTACAACAAAGAAATAGAATGATAATAATATGCTAAAAATTCTATTATGTTTAATACATGTCAAAGGACCAGTTGTATGAAATTGTCAATCACATAGCATTTCACTGTTGTATGAGTGGATTGTATAGGAACAGTTAACATTAAACATAGCTAGTGTTTTCTTTACTTTCTCAAATCTTTTCAAGTCCAGAACATTAGAGTTGTATAATACATTGTTAGTATCCTTTTTCCATGGGTCCTAGGTCTTTGGGTCCATGGAAAGGAAATAGATTACAAAATACACTTCAAAACAAAGGAAAAACTTAGCAAATTTAGTCTAACTCATTGTAGATGAAGGAACAGTCATGCTTGTAAATAGTAAATAGTCAATATTTATGATGGTACTCCTTTGTGTATTTCATTTTAAAATAATCATGTTTCTATGGCTATGATAAATGTCCCTTTGTGTTGAGAAAATTAGAGTTGAAAAAATGGTTGCAAACAAATCATCCTTCTTCCACCAACATTCTAGTCAATGTACAAGTAATGAGTCATTCCATTCAAGAAAGACCATGTCTGACAATATCAACACAGAACAAAATAAGGAGTATGCAGAATTTAGTAATTATATCTTCCATTAGAGCCACTTCATATGTACAGGTGATGAACGTGCATATTTTCCTGAGCGCTATTGGGAGCTTACCCAACAACACATGTACTATTGTGAAAATCACCACAAATCTATTTTCTACTGGATCTAGCATATACCTTCTATGATCAACTCTTATATGCACAGGTTTTGAACATTCAAATTTGCCTAAGCAATACTTTGAGTAGTCCTCCTACACATGTACTATTGTGAAAATCATCACAAGTCCATTTGTTGGAGGGCTACTCAAAGTACACATGTTTGGAGGTCTGAAGGAAACAAGAGAATTTGAAGAGTCACGAGTCTTAAGATTGTACTTAATATAGCCAAGCTTCATTCAATGGTACATTAAAACATGAAACAAAGCATTCTTAAACCAAATTAAACTAGTAAACCAAAGGATATACTGATTATAAGTAAACTAGTAAACCAAAGGACATGCTTTTATTACTAATTCTCTGTTTGTTGGGCATACTGATTATAAGTACTTGACATATATCACAAATGTTGCTAATTAAGGTTGGCAGGATGATTATGCCTATCCTAAAAAAAGACTATCAAATCATTATGCTTTCAAATCAATTACGTATCGACGTATCCCTTGCGAGGGAGAGAAGCCAAACACATAAAGAACATGCACATAAACATGACAACTGAAAAAATTAAATGAAATACACCAAGAAGTACCAAATGATGAATGCTTAATTGTTGTAATGGCAAAGCAATATCAGAACCATCCATTTCTAGAACTTGATTTTTCTATAATCCTAATGGTTTTTCTTATGTCTTGTCTGTGCTTGGTGACAGGATTTTGAACATTGTTGACATACTTAAATGGAATACACAATACCAAATGATGACTACTCAATTGTTGTAATGGAAAAGCATCAGAACCATCCATTTCTAAAATTTGATTTTGTATAGTCTCAATTATTTTTCTATAGTCCTAATGATTTTGAAAATTGTTAACAAAGAGTGTTTCTTTTTTTTATTATAGTATAAATAATTTTTCTATAGTCGCAATGATTTTTCTTATTTCTTGTCTTTTGTCCCTTTTTTATTTCCTATGTCTATGCTTCGTGATAGGATTTTGTCACCTTTTGATGGCATATTTCATTCAGTCTATGTGGAATACTATTTTGTTCACTATTTTATTTCAGCTTCATATTTCTTTCATTTTTCATATACGCAGAGACTACACATGCTGATAAAAAAATGAGCTATTTGATTTAGGTTTACTTTTCATTATTGTAAATGGTTAATATTTATGATGGTACTCCTTGGTGTATTTCATATAAAAATAATAAATGTAGTAACAATGGTGCGGTGCATTATTGATATATAGGCTCGATGACTCTTGTCAATGTGCCAAACTATTAATGTGGTGGTGGGCAGTGTGTGTTGAAGACTTCACGGACACCGAACAACCCTGGACGATAATTTTGGTGCTACCCAAATAGAAAAAAGGTTGCTAATGTGTATATATTTAATGTTTATAATGTAAATACTATTCATTATAATATAAGAACTAATGTAGACTGGGCATCACAAGGAAATAATGGTTGCAGATACTTTAGTTGGGTCGATGACAACTCATCTGCATCAATCCGCCCATTTCCACTTATCCATGATGAAGGATTTGAGTGCCAAATGTGTCAGGCTAGGGCAAATTCAGAAATTATATTTTTATGATGCCTTCTCTATATTGTAATCACATATCTTTGTTGTGACCATATGCAGAGATGAACTTGGGAATTAGTTAGTTTAGTATTTTCATATTGTAACTAATATTTTAATATGGATATGACGTAAATTCTCTTTGCCTCAAGTGTGCATATATATGGTTTACATGTTTTTTTAGAATAATTCTTCATGTTTATGGCTCAGGTGAGCCCCAATCTCCTATTAATCAGATGATTTAATGTATAGTGTTTTCTTGGTTATTCCATTTGTTCCTTGACCTTGACTATGGATTGACTATCATTTTCAAGCTTGAGTGTGGCTTTGTACCACACACTGTCCGTAGATATGTACACAATGTTGATTTACGAATGTAAATAACACATTGAATGTAATCTACGAATGTTGTGTGGCATGAAGTCTTGCTGAAGTTTGAGCATCCTCCCTTTATTCTAGTGAGGGATTGGAATGAGTTCATTTTGGATGCAAAGGAGAAAGGGGATACTCAAAGAGGAATTACACCAACAAATGAGAGAAGGTATAAACATTCTAATAGATTTTTATTATTAAATAATGAAATTTGCATATACTAGTGTTCTAAGCATCCTCATTACATGATCTAAGGTCTTAGTCCACAGACAAATTAAATTAGACTTACTATCCAAAATACATAAAAAACATGCACATAAACACGACAACTAAGAAACATAAATGTAGATTTCACAATAGCTGAGAAACATAATTGTAGGCATCATAGTCACAATCATTTGGAGACAACGTAATTGAGTTGTGTACCCAAGCGATGGAGAGAAACTTTTGCACCCCTGATTCTAAGTTGAATACATCTGTTGGAGGACCTTGTATTCATGAGCAACAAATGTAGTCAACTTGGAATCAAAGGTGCAAGAGTTTCTCTCCATCATCTGGGTATACAACTCAATTACATTGTCTCCAAAAAATTGTGACCACAATGCCTACAATTATGTTTCTCAGCTGTTGTATCCCAGGACCCCTTATGACCCTTTACGACCATTTATGATCCCTAAGAATACATCTTAGAGGTCTTAAAATGTCGTAAAGGGTCATAAGAGGCTCCTAGGAGGGGCCAAATGAGCTTCCACCTTCACGTGGTTGGCACTGTTAAGTAGAGAATGTTAAACTATTCTCGAAACAAAGAGAAGCTCAATAATTTAAGGTCTCAGTCCATGGAGATGCTGAAAAATGACGGGAATCAATGATGGAGAGTTTTTAAGATTCTGAGAAGACATATATGGAGTGGAGGCCAGATTGAGTATGAGTGCAGATATGATGATTCAGTAACCTACATCTATAAAACCTTCACAATTATCCCTTCTTTGGCCTCCACTCATTCCTCTACTCAAAAATGGTTATCTAGAAACTTTGGATACTGTTTCTCATCCATGCACGAAATGTGCTAGTTATCGTATAAAATTACTTTAGGCCTCTAGTATTGATGAGATGTACAAGTGTAAAATGTTTTTGTGAGACTGGGATCAATTTGTGCAATGTACATAAATGCAAGGTGGTGATTATTCTCAATGATCAATAGGTATAAGTCTTCCAGGCCTTACCTAGTAGCTAGGACTAAAGATAACACAGCTCAAGAGACCATCATAGGTTGTCTCTTTCTTCAGTCTATATTATTGACAGAATGTTTTACCTTTCATTAGCTCATCAAATCCAGGGATTTGAAAGAATTTAATAGAATATTTTCATGACAATGTATATTATTTAAGTTGATGTTGCACGAATTTATCTACTTCACGCACTTGTAGACTTTTAGGACGGTGATAAAGAAGCATTTGATGTTAAGTTCCAACATAAAGTGATTAAATTTGTTTTAAGTAAGAAAACAATGATAACATGAATGCGTATGAAATTGAAATGCAGCCTGCCGATTCTTGCTGTACACAACCTATGCGTGTTGATGACAATGAGGATGTGCATCATAGTAATACAAGTAAAGATCTTAAATTGATTGGTGTAGTAATACAAATTTAATTACAATTGGTGTTTGGATTAATGTAACAATTTGTATTGCAGCTGTAGAGAGTGTAGAGGCCACGTTGTTAATGAGCAGGTTGAGGTTGAGGCCGAGGCTAGACAAACTGACCTCGATGTTGATGACATGACTAGATCAGGTAAAGAGCTATACAATTATGGCATGTAAAGTACTGAAATACTTTAAAATGTTTTTAATGTTTTTAATTATAATAAAATGTTTTTAATTTAACCCTTTTATATGTTATTGCAGATGACCCCCCTTTGCATCAATAGAGAACTAGGCATGCATTGAGATCTAATGAGAGGGTAGATGATCATCATGATGATATCGATACTCCTCTTAACCATTACTTCTTAAAAACTAGAAATCAAAAGAAAAAAAAGAAATGATTGTCATCTATGCACCTTAATTGATAATGACTGATTTTTATATGCCAATGAATTTAATTATGTTGTATTGAATGTTCATAAATTTTATAATGTGTTAATTAATGTTATCGTGTGATAATTAATGAATGTCACATTTTATTAATGTGTGAATGAATGTTAATGAATGTTATCGTGTGATAATTAATGAATGTTACATTTTATTAATGGATGAAATAATGAATGAATGTTAGATGTTAACAGGGAATTTAGAGTGATGTTAGGGGGGGGCCAAATGAGCTTCCACCTTCACGTGGTTGGCCCTGTTTAGTACAGAATATAAAACTATTCTCAAAACAAAGTGAAGCTCAATAAGTTTGTTCCTTATATAGGGTCTCAAGTGTAGCCTTTATCCCACTCTCAACATTGCAAGGCTTCAAGTGGTGTTCTAAGATTGGTTTCTCCATCTCCCACTGACATCTTATCTTTCTCCTAAGAACTCTCACCAAGCTCTGATACATGGATGAGCAGAAGATGTCCCTTACAGGCTACACATATATAATATGGTAGATCTAGGGAACGAATATACTACAACATAGAATGAGTCAACTTGAATCTATAGTTTCTTCATTCACAATGAAAATTCAAATTACAAGCCATATTTTAGATTTAATATTCATATTCATCTTCGTCATGATCATAGCCATCACGGTCAGCATTTGGTTCAACTTTATTTGAACCACACTCCATGTCGGGTACCATTATAAGGCATGGAGTGTGATCATACCCATGTTACCATAATAATGAGTTAGCCTATAAAATTATGAATAAAATAATGTAGGTGCACCCGGGATTGGCCCAAGTACCCAAGTTCCTACCAAAGGAACCCAAGTCGAACCCAGAGGAGAACAAAAGTAGAACCGGAACCTAGCCTCAAACAAAGAACTAGATAACTTGGCTTTTTTCTAATTCAAGTTTATTTCTAAATTCTTCTCTAATTCTAACCTGATTATTCCATATTTTATTTTCCAATTTTCCTTCTTCCTCACTCCAAATTATGTTATGTTTTTATTTCCTTTTACTAATTGTGCTATTTCAAGGATCACCACCCATGACTTGGTTAAGATGATGAATGTTGTCAATGCCTTTATTACCAAGGAATCACCACCCGCCATTAATGAATATTAATGATCATTGTTTCCTAAGGTTAATCATTATTTGTGTATGCTAATCACCCAGTATTTGGCTATGATTCGCATGCTATGAGGTTTGTCAGAAGTGGGGGTATGACATGTTGGTTGGATTATAACATATTGACACTTATATCATGAAGAAGACAAATGATTAAACAGAAAGAGAGGACCAACTGAACCATCTTGTGGTCAGTCTATATCACATTGAGAAACAACGTCAAGACTTGAGAATCAAAACAATCAAAAGTTTCTTCAAGACCATGAATGATCAAAAACATTCCATCAAAAAAAAAACACTAATCTATGTTATCATTAAGCCATAAAATATGTCTTTAAAGGTTTAGAAGCATCACAAAAACTTTCAAGAAACATAGTACTATCCAAAATATGTCTTTAAAGTTTATTTCTAATGATTATGATGATGTTGATATTGATGTCTATAATTTATTTCACTTACTGATGCTTGCCTAGATTGAATTAATTGCCAGGCTGGAGAACACTTTCAAATTTTAGGGTATGCTCCACATGATACTCTTAGTTACAACTCAAATGCAACTCAACATATTTTTGATGCTGGGAAACCCACTACAAAAACTCATCTGCAGGTGAAATTTAATGTTGTGAATCTTGGTATTGTTAATGTTATTACTTTTCCTCACGTTTCATAATTTTGAAAATGTTTCTTGGCACTATCTTCTTTTTCAATTCCTATATTTGCAGCTTTTTAGATCATTAACTTAAGCATTACATGTCTTTGTTCAAAGTTTATTCTAATAATATATTATATCTTATTCTTATTACAATGTTCTTTGTTGT
This sequence comes from Chamaecyparis obtusa, assembly GCA_027943335.1. NCBI lineage: Eukaryota > Viridiplantae > Streptophyta > Pinopsida > Cupressales > Cupressaceae > Chamaecyparis > Chamaecyparis obtusa. Next base: position 316,632 of record BSBK01009206.1, read on the forward strand.
GGGGTAGGAGGTCAATCTTCATTATCTTCATTGTGGGGGACAGTGAAGATTTCTCTGACAAATAACAGGTCTTCTTTAGTACCTTATAATAACATGCTAAACTGATAAAGGTGTTATGGGCATTTAATCTGCAATTACTAATAGATTAAGCATATTATTACTATGCTTAATGTTCCATTTAAATGCATTTAACACAAAAAAACAAATTTACAAAACTGAACCAATGGCATGTTTACAACAAAGATGTGTTGCGGAGTTTGATCCTTGTTTAATGTTAACTATTCCCGCACAATCCACTCATACAACAGTGAAATGCTATGTGGAAGGGATGGTTGATAGTGTTCCTTGAGGGAAGGGGGATTTTGAAAGACTTGTTATCATTGTATTGTGTATTTCCAATATGTTTGGTTGTAGGGCAGACCCGGAGAATGAAGGATCACTCACTGATTGCATGATAACCCAGTTTTGAATGGTCACTAGTTGAGGGGACAGTCAAGGTCCAGATGATTGGACCATTGGAGGACCCTAGTTCTTTGTATTAATTGCTATTCAAATTGGATATATGGATTTCTTGTGAATTATCGGCTGCTATGTATCCTGCAACTGCATTTGTAAATCTGCATATACTTCTCTAGGGTTGTAAGCCACTTAGAGATCAAAATAGAGAAACTAAATCAAAATCATTCTTTGTCCTATTTCCTTTTAACAAATTCTCAACTATCAATGATACAATATATTTGATTCCCTAACCTATCAATACAAATGATGCCTAGCTAGAAGCTCACGAGCTATCCATTTGATAACCACAGTCAACATTTCAAAAAAATGGATATCCTTGAGCACAAGCACCAATAACATCAAATAATGGAGTTAAAGCACTGGCTAGGGCACGACACCAGTAGAATGTGGTCATTTCAATGACAGCAATATACAATGGCATCATTAAACATGCCAGTAATATCAACAAACGTGAATCCAAACATTTGAAAACCAATGGCATGTTTACAACAAAGGTCTAATAGAACTCCCAACAATTCTTAAACATACTTTATCTGATATGATGAATTCTTAAACAATTAAGGTTGGAGTAGACATAGTTATCACACATTTTTTTTGTGTGGTACAAGGAAGATTTGGCTAGGTCAAATATTCATTCGTGCTAGCAGTCTACAGAATTAGACCTTTATTAACAATTGATCATATCAGATAACTAGTATGTTTAAGAATTTTTGGGACTGCTCCTTTGGCGTGTATTAAACAGAATAGAATTTTTAGCATATTATTATCATTCTATTTCTTTGTTGTAAACATGCCATTGGTTGAGTTTTGTAACTTCATTGTTGTATGAGTGGATTGTGCAGGAACAATTAACATTAAACAAGGAGCAAACTCCTCAACACATCTTGGAAACAATTGAATTCAATAATAAATGAAACCTAATAGCAACACTATTCCTTCCATTCACTTCTACCAAGAATAAAACATTTAATCCATTCAACATTACATATAATCATTAGACAGTTACATTTTCTGACTGTGTAGAGGAACAGTCATGACCAAAATGATCAAAACTACTTTCACCCTTGCACAAGCTATTCCAAACTTCAAGTAAAAGGAGAAATATGCTATATCAAATCATTCATATTCATAGTAACCATTCAAAGGATCATTTTTTCAATGAAACCTCTGACTGTACCCCTGCGGCAGAGAAAGGAAACCTCAAAATAGAGAAAGGAAACTTAGTAAAACCAGTCTATGCCATTGTTTGTGAGGGTACAATCATGATAAGTGTCTCTCAAACCTCTCCAAACATGTAAGATTTTCTTAAAATACTTTATTGATCTCTTATAAACATTAACCAAATCAAACCTACATTTGAATCCACACACAATAACCCCAAAATGAAGGGTTATGTATCCTTTAATGAATCTCAGTCACTGGTAACGCATGGACAGTCAAACCAGTAGTCTCCAAAGCATTCAATAAGTGATTGGATTGTATTTAATACATGCCAAAGGACCAATTGTATGAAATTTTCAATCACATAGCATTTCACTATTGTATGAGTGGATTGTGCAGGAACAATTAACATTAAACAAGGAGCAAACTCCTCAACACATCTTGGAAACCATTGAATTCAATAATAAATGAAACCTAACACCAACACTATTCCTTCCATTCACTTCTACCAAGAATAAAGCATTTAATCCATTCAACATTACATATAATCATTAGATAGTTACATTTCCTAACTGTGTACTAGAGGAACAATCATGACCAAAACGATCCAAACATTTGAAAACAGTGAATCGATATCCTTGAGCACAAGCACCAATAACATCAAATAATGGAGATAAAGCACAGGCTAGGTCACGACACCAGTAGAATGTGGTCATTTAAGAGAGCATTCATGATCAAATAAAATGCAATGCATTTGAAATTTGCGGTTGAATATGATGCTAGATGCTCGAAAGATGAAGAAATCACATACGAAGAACATGCCATTGGTTCAATTTTGTAAATTTGTTTTTTGTGTAATTTGTAATTGGCAGATTAAATGCAGATAACACCTTTATTAGTTTAATTAGCATGTTATTATCATATCAGATAAAGTATTTTTAAGAATTGTTGGGACTAGTCCTTTTGTGTGTATTAAACATAATAGAATTTTTAGCATATTATTATCATTCTATTTCTTTGTTCTAAACATGTCATTGGTTCAGTTTTGTAGATTTATTTTTTGTGTTAAATGCATTTTTCATGAGGAGGGGTCTTCTTCTGAGGATATTGATGAAGATTGTGCACCTCAAAAACCAATTCATAAGGTACCAATCATGTTTCCTATTCACTTATATTTTTGGATTGGTAAATCTCCTTATAAGTTTCATGTCCTTTGTTTTGATTTCTATGGATGAGATATATATCTTACATTTAACATTCAAGTTCTTTACATTTTAGAACATGTAGTGTGTCTTTTGAGGATTTTACCAAATCAACTTTTAACATAAACTGAAAACACCTAACTGATATCTTGCCTTTTCAACTTTACAAAATATTTGCATTTGACCAACAACTGCAAGCAACTGAATGATAAATCCACATACCTGTATCTTTGTAAAATACCTAGAACATCAAAAAGATGGCTAAGTGGCTACCACCATGATTTTTATCTATAGAATATGGGAAAACAAAGCACCAAAAAGAATCGAATAGAAAATAGGATTGGTCATTTCAGAGAGCATTCATGATCAAATAAAATGTAATGCCTTCTCTCGTGCTCAATCAACTTTCACCCGCTCATTTTCTCCCACTCTTTTTCTCTACAATTGAAATAAAAATGATTTGGCCATTTCAAAATAGTGAATCGATATCCTTGAGCACAAGCAACAATAACATCAACTATTTTGATCTGTGGGTACCCTAATGTTGGCAATAGTTATTTTATTAATAAGATTACTCTGCAAGCTTGAAGAAGCAGTATATTTTGGCAAATGAAGAGTGGAAAGACGATGATATTCCTAAGATCATGGATGGACACAATGTTGCAGACAGAATGGGAAGACATCTTTCTAGCCTGGCCCTAGATCCTTTGACAATTGGGGTAGGATCCAGACCCAGGCTAAAAAGATGTCTTCCTTTTTGTTGTAGAATATAGGCTTTGCTGCTGCAACAACGACAAACTATGATGTAGATATTACAACAGCTAAGAAACATAAATGTAGGCATCATGGTCACAATTTTTTGGAGACACAACATAATTGAGTTCTATTCCCAGACAATGCAAAGCAACCACTAGTTTGCATCATCTGGGAAAACCACTCAATTATGTTGTGTCTCCAAAAAATTGTGACCATGATGCCTACATTTATGTTTCTCAGCTGCTGTGTCCCAGGACCCCTTATGACCCTTTACAATCCCTAAGAATACATCTTAGAGGTCTTAAAGTGTCATAAAGGGTCATAAGAGGCTCCTAGGAGGGGCCAGATGAGCTTCCACCTTCATGTGGTTGGCCATGTTAAGTAGAGAATGTTAAACTATTCTTGAAACAAAGAGAAGCTCAATAATTTAAGGTCTCAATCCATGGAGATGCTAAAAAAATGACGGGAATCAATGATGGAGATTTTTTAGATTCTGAGAAGATGTATATGGAGTGGAGGGCAGATTGAGTACCAGTGCAAAGATGATGATTCAGTAACCTACATCTATAAAACCTTCACAATTATCCCTTCTTTGGCCTCCACTCATTCCTCTTCTCAAAAATGGTTATCTAGAAACTTTGGATACTGTTTCTCATCCATGCACGAAATGTGCTAGTGATCGTATAAAATTACTTTAGGCCTCCATTATTGATGAGATGTACAAGTTTAAAAAAAAATTGTGAGACTGGGATCAATTTGTGTAGTGTACATAAATGCAAGGCAGTGATTATTCTTGACAATTGACAGGTATAAGTCTTCCAGGCCTTACCCAGTAGCTAGGACTAAAGATAACACAGCTGAAGAGACCATCATAGGTTGTCTCTTTCTTCAATCTATATTATTGACATAATATTTTACCTTTCATTAGCTCATCAAATCTAGGGATTTGAAAGAATTTAATAGAATATTTTCATGACAACGTATATTATTTAAGTTGATGTTGCATGAATTTATCTACTTCGCACACTTGTAGACTATTAGGATAGTGATAAAGAAGCATCTCCTCCCATGGCCATGCTTCTTTATCGCCATCCTCATAGTCTACAAGTGCGCGAAGTAGATAAATTTGTGCAATGTCAACTTAAATAATATAAGTTGTCATGAAAATATTCTATTAAATTCTTTCAAATCCCCGAATTTGATGAGCTAATGAAAGGTAAAACATTATGTCAATAATATAGACCGAAGAAAGAGACAACCTATGATGGTCTCTTGAGCTTTGTTATCTTTAATGTGCATATCCGTCAATTTTTTGACACTTTATAATTCATTCTGACGGTAGTGCTATACATCTAACATCATTTTCCATCGGAATATAGGCCAACACGTCACCTATCCAAAAGATAAAATATCATAGAAAACACTTTATGACAATTATTGCAAAAGTAATGCTATACGTCTGACAGGGCAACCTATCGGAGATATGCTACACTACTGTCACTCTTCTGACAATTAAAATGTTGTAGATATACAATTTTTGACAGACTATTCCGACACTAATGCTACATCACCAACGGGTTTATCTGTCAAAAATTGGTTGCAGATCTATCGCTATACCAACAGTTCTAATGTCAGAAAGGATATCTTTTCGATAGTTAGTTCTGACAGTGATTGTGTATTTCTGATAGGTATTTGTGTCAGAATTCCAATAGATGGACCGTAGGAAATGCCATAACAAAGTTGTTATCATGTGCAAGTTTCTGACATAATCAAGTGTTGGTAAACTGATAGATATCTCTTCTGTCACAATTTCCAATGCAAAAACTATGACGGACACATGTGTTGAAATGCCGACAAATGAGCATTGCAAATCTGACAAATAGCCATCAGAATTTGACCTCAAATGTACTAGTGATTAAATCATGTTTCCAAGGATCCAGCAAATAGACCTAGAGTCAGGCGTTAGAGGGATGTTGATGCAGATATTGTACAAGTGTTACTTGATCAAGCATAGGGTGCTCCTGCTTAGCAGGTTATTCCTCTAGTTGTTCCACAAGCTACCTCATCTCAGACACATGTTTCTGCTTTGATGCCTTCATATTCTTCAAATCCATTGTCTTCTCATTTTGTTCCATCTTTGGTTGATCCATCTTCTTCGATGCCATCTTCTTATGTTCCTCCTCCATAGTCTTTTGCATTACAGACTCCTGCCCCAACCTTAGCATCAAATGTTGTATCCCTGCAGACTTAGATTTCAGCAGTATAGTAGTAGGTTTCTCATTTGAGCTCGATGATGCAGACTTTCATGGCTGCTATGAGTCAGCATGGTTTATAGGATAGTTCTAGTCAACCTCCAGATAGTGCTCCTAGTCCTGATGGTACCGATGATGCTGGTGATTTAGTTTTTTGAGATATCTATGATTTATATGATTTGATATACCTGATCTTTCTCTTTTTTGTTATCGAGACATTGGACTCTTGTTGTGTCAGTTTTGATCGATTGATGTTGCTTATGTTGATACTCTGATAGTTTGATGGACATTGATTTTTGAATATTGCTTTTATGATCATTCATTTAGACTTTGATATCTTGTTGATTTCATGATGATGGTACCATGGACTCTGATACTCTCTTTGATAGGTTTCACTATATATGATGTCATCATGTGTTGGATCTCTTTTTCAAGTTTTTTGCATGATATGCAGATCTATATGACTCTATCTCCTATATGCTTTATTTTATGCTTTTTAGAATGCAATTTTCCAAATGTATGCATATGTTCTAATGATGCTTTAAATGATTGTCTTATGTATGACATAGAATAGATTAATGCAATGTTAATTTAATGATTAATGATATTGTGTGTATGCATATGAATACATGTAGGATGTTAGATGGATAATGAATATTTGATCTAATGGATTCCTTTCTTTTGATATGCAATGTGATGGATCTGTGTAATGATGCAATGATCGTGACCTTTTAATGATTAATGATATATGCCATATGGCTGAATGATACTATCATGGATGATATGCATTTAATGTTGAATGATCCTAATGTATGCAAAGAATGATCACTAACTTAATGCAATTCACTTAATGAAATGATATTTAAGAATGCACCTTAAATGAGATGAATGCAATCTAATGATAATAATGAACTTAATGCAATCTAAATGGATGCCATCTAATGAAATGCACTTTGTTTTTTATCTATTTTTAATTTCCAACACACTTAATCTGATATAGTTATTTTTTATAATCCTTTGATTTTTTATTTGAGTACACCTCCTTTTTCTTTTCCTCTTGTAAATTAAGCTAAGAAAGGCAAAACAATATACAATGCACTTAATCTAAGATGTATGCAACTAACTATCATTATTCAAAATTTGGAGCTTATAATCATCATTAAGCATTTTTGGGATCCTGTCTTAGTACAACCATCACTAGTTCAACTATGATGATATGAATACTTTTTGCACCTCTTTCTTTGCTTTCCCTTCTCTCTTCAGTATGACTATCACTGATTGAAGCCAATCATGAGAGTGCAAATACCAATTTTGTCAGATTCTATGTTGCAAGTGGATTTTGGTATTATGATATTGAAGATCAAAATAGCCAAGATATCCTTTTGCGTAAACAAGCAAAAATCTCAATTTTATGCTATGTACCAGTCCTCAATGATTCTTTGATGATCACATCCTTAGACAAATAATACATGATTTAAAACTTTGATTTTAAGAAATTCATTCAGAAATCAACAAAAATATCATCCTTTCATCATAGCTTGTCTAGTCTAAAACTTTCATCGATTCGCTAGAAAGACATGATTTCATCAATTTAGTCAACACTTAGAAAAATTTCTTGCAATATTTTTCAAATCCATATTTCAAGTTTAGTTCCATCCATTTCATACTTTTAATCCTGATAAAGATAAGGTCATGTAAGATCTTGGATCAAATTTTGCATTTGGCTCAAATTGGATTAGAATGTAGATTTGATTAAGTGTTCCTCTTTCGAATTTGATGAATTGATTACATGATTGAATAAAACTTTCTTTTGATGAATCCTTTCTCCTTTTGAGTAGATTGCCCCCAGTTTGAGATAATTTTATTTATGGGACTTAGGAAAATTTGCAGATTAGATGATCAAAATCTTAAGGTACTTGCAAAATGCAATTGTGGAGTTTTATTATGCAATATATACAAATGCTGGCGAATGCAATATTTACAAGGTGACCTTCTAAGTATGCGACTGACTTGGACTTTCAATGGAACCTGTTTACCAGGTTTTCACCGATTGAATAGATCTTGCTCTTTTTTCTATTTTTAAAGCTTTTCTCTTTTTTTTGCTACCAAGGCACCTATTTGCTAGGTTTTCACCAAGGCACTTTTTCTCTTTTTTCTCTTTTTTTTTTTTTTTTTTTTTTTTCATATCATCGAGGCACCTATTTGCTAGGTTTCCACCAAGACAACATCTTTTTAAGGAGCATATATGAATGTTTTTGGTATTTCTTCATGCTCAATTTTCCACCATTTTTTATCTTTTCTGCTTTTCAATTTATTTTTGTATTTTTTGCTTTTAAAATTTTTTTGGTATTTTCAAGATCTCTTTTGACAATGTACAATAAATATGATGCTCTCCATCTGATACTCTTTATACTCTTTCATCTACCTCATGTATAGAACCTCTTTAGATGTATTTTATTAATAGGTTCTTGCAGCTCTTCTCCATCACAATCTGCTAATTTGTATGTCCTGGTCCCAAAAGAAGAAGTAATGATAAAAGGTCCTAACCAGTTTGCTTCCCATTTTCCTTTCTTTTCTCTTTCTGCTTGATTTTTGGGATTCTCTCACAAAACTAGGTCACCTATTTGAAATGTTCTTGACTTGATGTTCTTGTTATAAGTCCTTGACATTCTATTTTGGTATACCTTCAAATGATCAAATGCTTGCTTCTATTTCTCATCTAGGAGTTCTAGTTCTTACAGCCTAGCAACTCTATAGTCTTCTTCACTTATCAAACCATGAAGAGATACCCTTAAGGATGGAAGTTCTACCTCCAAAGGCAAAACTTCTTTTGTTCCAAAGACTAAGGAAAAAGGTGTAGCTCATGTTGGTGTTCTTATACTTGTTCTATAACCCCATAAGGTTAGGTTTATTTTGATGTGCCAATCTCTACCTGAATTGTCCACCGTTCTCTTCAATATCTTCAAGATGTTTTTATTTGTTGCCTTGCCTTGTCCATTACCTTGAGGGTAATAGATGGATGAAGAATGATGAATCATGTGAAACTTTGTGCATAATTCCTTTAAGTCTTTGTTTTTGAAATGCTTTGCATTATCTGTTATGATAGCATGAGGTATGCCATATCTATAAATGATGTAATTTAGGATAAACAAAGATATCTACTTTCCTATTGCAGTTGATAAGGGTACAGCTTCCACCCACTTGGTAAAGTATTATGTTGCCATGATGATGAATTTATGACCATACAAGGATGGTGGATAAATCATGCCTATTAAATCTAGACCCCATTGATAGAATGACCAAGGTGTTGTCATCAGATGAAGCTCTTGTGCAGGGACATGTATCAAGTTTCCATGAAATTGACACTTTTTACAAGTTTTGGCAAAGTTACAAGCGTCTTTCTCCATCGTAGGCCAAAAATATCCTATCCTAAGAAGTTTCTTAGCTAGGGTTAATCCGTTCGAGTGTGATCCAAAAATTCCCTCGTGGATTTCTCGTAAGGCTACGTTTGATTCCTCTTCTTCTAGACATCTAAGGAGCATTCCGTCTAAACTCTTCCGATACAATGTTTCAAAAATTATAGTATATCAGGTGGCTTGGTGAATGAAGCTTTTCTTTTGATTCCTGGTTTGGTCTATGGGAAGAATTTGTTCTTTTAAGTAAGCGTAAATAGGTCCATACCAAGGTGATTTGTGTGTAGTTAGCAAGAAAATGGTATAAGGGTGGGTAGGGTCAAATGTGGGTTGATCCACTTCTTCTACCATGAATTCATATCTAGAACTCTGATTAGGTATTTGTAGAAGCGAAGCCAAACTTTCCATTGCATCTGCTACTTTGTTCTTTTATCTTGGCACTTGATCGAATGTAATAAGAATGAAGTACTTCTTAAGACTTTCCACCATGTTTTTATAGGGTACCAATTTGTCATCTTTTGTTTGATATTCTTCATTAACTTGATGAATGACTAATTGTGAATCTCCATAAACCTTTAGTTCTATCACTTTCCATTCTAGTGCCAACTTGATTCCAATGACCAAGGCTTCATATTCTGCTATATTATTAGTGCATGGAAATAACAATTTATAGGACTTAGGAATAGTATATCCTTGAGGAGTGATTAGATGTATGCCTGCTCCTGACCCATGTTGAGTGTATGAACCATCAAAATATAGTTGCTATGTTTTTGCCTCAACATTCACAATCTTTGAATCTAGGAATTCCACTTGGATGGGATGATCATCTTGAAGTGGTGCTTCTGCTAACGGGTCAACAACTTTCCCTTTGATTGATTTTCTATCAACATATTCAATGTTGAATTCACTTAACACCATAACCCACTTTGCTAGCCTTCCATTTAATGTTGTTTTACTAAGTAGATACTTCAAAGGATCAATTTTGGAAATGAGCCTTATCTTGTAGGCTAGCATATAATGGCCTAATTTTTGTGAAGCAAAAACCACGGTCAAGCATGCCCTTTCCATGAATGTATAGTTCAGCTCATATTTGACTAGACTCCTACTTATGTAGTAAATTGCCTTTTCTTTGCCTATTTCATCTTCTTCTGCTAAAAGTGCCCCTAATGAATTCTCCATTGCTAAAATATATAGGATTAAGGGCTTGCCTCTGATAGGGAGCATCAATATTGGTGGGTTCATGAGGTATTTCTTCAATAGATTAAAGGCTTCTTCACACTTTTCATCCCATTTGAAAATTGTATCTTTGTGCAGAAGTTGGGTGAAATTATGGCATTTTTCAGCTAATTGGGAGATAAATCTCCTGATGGATTGTATCCTTCCTTGTAGAGATCTCATTTGGCTAATGTTTTTAGGTGCTTCCATTTCCATAATGGACTTAACTTTAGCAGGATCCACCTCTATTCCCTTTGCAGATACAATGTAGCCTAGTAGTTTGTCGGATTGGACTCCAAATGCACATTTTTTTGGATTAAGCCTTACTTTGAATTGCTCTAATCTTTCAAAAAAAATTGCCAAAATTGGTAAGTGTTATTTTCTTGAGTGAGATTTGGCTAATATGTCATCCACATATTCCTCCATGAACTTATGCATCATATCATGAAATATTGTGGTCATCTCTTGTTGATAGGTCGCTCTGGCATTCTTCAAACCAAAATGCATGACATTCCAAAAAAAAGTATCCCATGCACATGTAAAAGATGTCTTATCTTGGTCTTCTGGTGCTATCTTTATCTGGTTATATCTGCTAAATCTATCCATGAGTGAAAACATAGAGTGTCCTACTATTAGGTCCATAATGGAATCTATACTTGGAAGTGGAAAGTCATCTTTAGGACATGCCAAGTTTAAGTCTCTAAAATTCATGCAGATTCTAATGGATTTATCTGCTTTTGATACTTGCACTATATTTGAGATCCATTGTGCATAATCAATGGCCCTTATAAATCCCACTTTCAATAATTTTTCTAATTCCACTTTGACAAGTAGTGCTATATGTGGATGCATCTTCCTTAACTTTTTCTTAACAGGTTTGGCTCCTTCCTTGATATTTAGATGATGCATTATTAGATTTGGATCTAATCCTAGCATATCATCATAAGACCATGCAAAGTTTTTTTTTTTTTCCTTAAAGAACTTGATGAATTCTATTCTTTGTTCGCTAGATAGGGATGCCACTAGGTGGATGATCTTCGGCTCAGTTTCTGACCCAATATTTATCTTTTATGTGGGCTCAATTAAGATTGGAGATCTTTCTTCATAATGTTCTGGTAGAACATCCAAACTCCCTTCCTTAGGTGCCTCAGTTGGGTTTTTACCTTTGGAAACATCCTTTATTTCTTTCTTCTTGATCTAATGTTGCCACAACGTGGTTTTCAACACTTGATTCTTTTCCTTTTTTGTTTTTTTTGTTTTTTTCATTTTTTCTCGAATTGAAAGTTTGGATGCTCCCCTTGATCAATTCTTCCTAATATTCCATGATAGAAGAGGGTATTCAAATGGTTTGTTTCAATGGGGTTTAAGGCTAATACCTTGTTAGATGGTTCATACATTGTATCATGCAAGTCTATGACATGGGCCTCTTCTAAATGTTCTAAATAAGTAGGATCAAAGTCCTCCTCGCTAGAATCCTCTAAGATTTATGTTGGATAAAATTCATGTGGATTAAACCTAACATTTGATTCCTCCATAGTAAGTCTCCATGAAGGTATGTAGGGTTCACCTACCCATTGATTTATCTATATTTCTATGCTTGGCACATTATTTAGAACTACTTCCTTTGAACTAGATGCTTGATTTGAACTTGATTATGCTATTGGTCCTTTATCCTTGGTAGAAGTATAGGTATGAATAACATCAATACCCTTATCGTGGCATGACTCATTAGATAATGTCTCCCATTCCCACTCATTATAATCTTTATCACTATGAGATTCTAATTGCAATATTTGACCATGGAGTTTGGGATAATGTTTTTGAGTGTATCCTTCTTCAAGATACCCTAATCCTATTTTCTCCTTGGTATCTCACCATGTTGTTTCTATGGGTTCAATGAGCCCTTCATTCTTTGTGCCCAAAGGTCCTTGACCTTTTTACCCCATCTTTTGCATGATTTGAAATCCTTTCCCATATTGATGTGTGGGAATGGTTATATTTTGGATATGTTTGACATGTGCACTTGATTCTTCATCTTTATATAACCAGTTTAGGATCTCATTGTCTTCTTCATCCATGGTGGATGATGTACCTTCCCTCACAAAATTATCATTATATCTATGAGGTAGATTTGAGGGTCTTCTATAGGACTTGGGTGATAAAGGTAAGTCCATCATAGATAAGGAGTATTCACCTATGCCTTTTTGCTTGATCTTGCATTGCTTATCAAAATTATTCATCATTTGGTCCATTTTTTGATAATGAGCCTCTTTGGTGCACACTTGGATAGCTTTGGTATGGTCTTCTTTTGATTCTTTAATAATATTATCCTCACTAACCTTCTCTTTTCCTTTAGTTGATGTAGTTAGGCTAGTGAGTTTTGGTGTGTCTTCAATAACAATTTCCTCTTCCATCTTTTCTTTTCCCTTCAATAATGGGATGTCTTTAGAACTTTTCCCTTGCTCCATTTGATTAGGTATAGACCCTTTTGCATTATGTGCGACTAAAGAGTCATTGATAGGCTTGATGTTGTTACAATATTGGAAAGGGTTTAGGTCCCCACTTACCATTATCTCCTGCCCTAGATAAGGAAATTTTAGGCATTGATGATATGTAGAAGAAACGGCTTGCATTTTGTGAATCCATGACCTTCCTAACAAGATATTGTAAGTCAAATTTAGATCTAACACTTGGCATATGGTCTATTTTTGCATGGGACCAACTCTAATGGGTAACACTATGACTCCTTTTGAAGCTCTTTCTTCATCATCGTAGGCTTTAATGGTTATCTTTTTCCTAGGGTCAATAGCCTCCTCAGAAAATCCTAGGGCCTTCACTAGGCTAAGGGTACAAATGTTTAGGCCGGCTCCTCCATCTATAAGGAATATATTCACCCTATGCTTGTGAATCAAGACTTCTATGTGCAAAGGTAGATTTTGAGGATGATTAAGGGACATGTCATCTTTCTCAGAAAATGATAAGCAATGCGGTGCAATGAGGTTTCCCACCATATTTTGAAATTTGTCTACCTCCAAATTTAGAGGCACATTGGTTTCCAATAAGGCTTTCTCCAGAATGTCTTTATGAGTTGGTGACAATTTGAGTAACTCAAGAATAGAGATTTGAGTGGGAGTTCTTTGTAGTTGATCAACCAAGTTGTATTTTTTTGATGATGAGGTTGAAGCTTGGTTTGATAACACAATTTTAGGAGCATTGGTAGGTAGAATAATGTATTATGCTTGCCCCCTAGTGACAACATTTGATGATGCTTCTCTTAACTTGTCCTTTACTATGACAACATTTATGGTATTATCCTCTTAGAGTATTTATCATGTTATCATAAGTATGAGAAAATTTCATTTCTCATTGCCTCTTTTTTTACTTTGATTAGCATTCGATGACTCACCCTTTTCATGACTCAAAAAGGGATTCTTGAAGGCCGTGTGATCCTCATTGTTTTGAGGTCCTTCAATTTTGATGGTTCCATTATCTATTAAATCTTTCACTAAGTGTTTTAATCTCATGCATTCATTGGTTGGATGACCTCTATTTCAATGATATTCACAATGATGAGAGTCGTTCCACCAATTAGGTTTAACTTTAGGTTCATATTCTCTCACATCGGGTAATGTGATGATTTTGTTGGCAACCAAGGTCCTTAATGCATTCTCCAAAGGTTCACCTAGATAGGTGAATTTTCTTTTGTTAATAGTGGAGTAAAAGGATTTGGGATTATTCCCATTAGCATTATTATAAGGATTATTGGCATTATTGTTGGAATTGTTGGAATTGTTATTGGAATTATTGGAATTATTGGGATTAAATGGAGCTTTGTTTGATTGATTAACATTATTTAAAGAATTAGCCCCATATGGTAAGTGAAAGGGGTTTCCTTCAAGTTGTGAGCCTCCACAACTCCATCATTCACAAGGTTTTTGTTGTTATTCTTTACCCTTGACTTAGACTTATCATTGTAATTATTGGACCCTTGATTATTGATATATTTAGGCACATAATTATTGTTGTTGGTGTTATTAGATTTGTTACCTTTAAATAATTTTATTTCACCTCTCTTGACCAATACACCCTCAATCTTGATCCCATTTTTGATAAGTTTTTCAAATGTTGGGGGACATTGGAGTTGTAATCTATAATTCATTTCCATGGTCAAGTTGTTTGTGAAGATTTCCATCTTCTCTTTCTCGGGGATACTTCGTGGATACCTTGCAAAAATGGTCCTCCACCTTTGTAGGAATCCTAAGAAGGATTCTCCATCTTTCTGTTTGGTATCACACAACTTGAGCATCGTGATTTCGTGCTCAATGTTATAAGAATAGTGGGTCACAAACTTGGAGGCTAGCTCCTCTAAGGTCTTTATTCCTTGGGGTAATTTTGAAAACCACTCCATGGTGGGGCCTCCTAAGCTCCTAGGAAACAGTCTCATTAGGTATGTATCATTGTGCATGAACTCAATGCTTAAGGCACAAAACCCCCTTAAATGATCCTGTGGGTCTTTTTTACCCATATATTTGTCATACTTAGGAAAAATGGTATTAAAGGGAAAAGGTGCCATAACTAAGCTTTTGTCAAATGGCAAAGGACACAAAGCTTCAATAGAAAAGGCCTTAGGTTCAGCCACCTTTTTCATGATATCAATTTGTTCTTGGAACACCTTTATTTTCCTAGTCATAGCATTCATGGGGTTATCTTGCTCTTGGTCATTCTTAAGTTGTTCTATATCAAAATCATGGGGAAGCTTTACTCCTTCTTGAGCTAGGTTTAGGAAAAATTTCTCCCTATCCTTATCTATTAATTTCTCCATGACCTCTAGGAATTCATGATCTTGGGTTGCTCTCTCAACTTTTTCTTCAAGTGTTTCTTTGGGATTATGGTTGGCATTATTGATGTTATGATTATTTCCTCCTTGTTGGTAATTATGATATGCAGAGTTTCTATCCATTTCTCCAAGTCTTTTTTCAAATAAGTTTGGAAAAATTTCCTCTTGATTAGGACCTTTGAAAAGACTTTGGTATTCAACTTCTTGCCCTTCATTTGTGACAAGAGTGCTATCTCCTTGTAAAGATACCCTATATGTGTGGGACCACGTGGAAACCAGCATCCAACAAGGGTTTGATTTGAAGTGATCCTTGATTTGATAATTGTTGATTTTAAATTGAAGAGATTAAAAATGTAAGATGAATTTTCAATGGATATCTCTCTCACTTTTTTATGTATTTCAAACACAACAATCATGCATTCACTTGTCTTCTTTTTACACACTAACACAAAATGTTTGATTTGAAAGAACGTTGTCACGAGTTTTGCACAAAAAGAAACTTGAAGCACCTACCTAGCTCAAGATTGGTTTGTAAACATGGCTCTAAAAAGGTGGTCTTGCTATTTTATCAAGGATTTAATATAGATTCCATTCAAAATGGATCTTAAAATTTCATCCCCCAAGTATGTTAAGGGGCTTCCCACCATCGGTATATCAGAGTTTTGTGCAATCCGTGAGGACTACTTAAGGAAGTTCAAAAATTTAAAATCCTTTTGTCCCACACCCCATTGAGGATGTATGCATTTTATTTTATAGTGGGTTGGATTCTCGCAGCAAAAGAAAGCGTATCGCACTTTGAGTTGTCCCTCTTACCGGCCTCGTTAAGGCAATTTCTTGGGAGGTGAGCCCACTAATGTTCTAGCATATTCATGTAAAGCAAGGAAATGGAGTTAAGAATTAGTTTTTGGGAATTTGATTTACCAAAAGGTGAAGAACATATCCCTAACTTTTCCTTAATTTCCCAAACACAATAAACAAGGTTCAATTACTAGCCCACTAACTATAGGGATTTGAGTATTTCTACTCTCCTCCACAAACAAGGGGCTTTGATTTTATGTGCTTGATTTCCTCAACCTTTATTCTTAATTAAAAAGTTCAACACCTTTGGCATTTTGATTCACTAGAAGAAGTGAAGAGCATAGGCCTAAATGCTAAACTTTCCAAACAAAGATAGGCTGTTTTGTAATTACTAGATTTTCAAATGCACCAATGCCACAATTTAAGGGAAAATATTCACTAGTTTGAGGCTTACCTTTCCTTGTAGCTAGCATAGGCTGGGGGCATTTTTGAGTGATTATTTCCATTTTTATCTTTCCTTGGCTATAGTTCCTTTCCAATGTGATTTTCCTCCAACAAAGTTAGTCAACAACAACAACCATAATGAAGGAAACCAAAAACGGAATTGAAGAAGCAAAGTTTGAATTGAATCTAAGGCATTATTTGCAAATTTTAAGAAAAACTTGAATTAAGGTGAGAAAATCCAATTAAGTGATACAAACTTAGTTTTATATGCTTCTACAACTTTAAGGTAGTTCTCATAAACTTGATTTTCCTCCTCTTGTGTATCCTCAAGAACCGATTCAATGTGAACAAAGTTCTCCTTCTTGATTTTCTTAGTCAAAGCCTTGCCTTCTTGGTTGAATCCGCTCTCTAGTTTCTTCACTTTTTTGTGATCAGACATCCTGCAGAGTCATACAAATCATTTTACCACAATCAGATAGTGAAAATTAATAGTTTATACAAAAGTGCTTTTGTAATGTTTAAAAGTGTTATTTTACTGCTTAAAAGTGCTTCTAATCTAATTAAAAGCGTTGTTTCAACTCTGTCAGTAAACTCAAAAGCATACAAATAACTAATAAAGGCACTGCAGAATCTATCAAAGGTGGTAAAAATGAATAAAAGTGCTCAGTAAATTAGCATAAGTGCTCAGGGGTCAAGGAATAAGTGCTATAGATCCGTGCAAAGGTGTTGTAAGAATGATAGACAGATAATAGAAGGATTGAAAGTGTTGTGGATCAGTGCAAAGGTGCACAAATTTGTCATGAAAGCACTGAAATAGTGCTGGAAAGCATCGTTTAATCACGTAGAAGCATTGTTTGAGCTCTCAAAAGCGTTGTTTCCTGAAAAACCCAAGAGGTAAACAAGCAAAAATTTGATAAAAATGAAATAATTCAGAGCGTTTAGTAAAATGAAGCATCCAACCCCACAGTGGGTGTCATTTTGTGTACAAGGAAATGTACCTTCATAGAATTAGTATTGAGCAATAAATGAAATAGAAACTAAATAAACCACACTATAGAAACTATTTAGCAAATGAAAGATCAATTGAGTATCCTATGGCTCTCTATCTAAGAGTGTTAATAGAAGCTCTCAGCAAGCTACCATTAATGACAGTCCTAGAATGAGAAATGATAAAGATTAAGCTAAAGCTAACAATTATATTCAAATTGAATGCTAATTAAGATCTTAAAATGCCTTTCTAGCTATAAAATGCAAGAGGTTCTATGTAATTCTCATATGTGTGGTTATGAATTATGAGGATTTTGGTCTTCCTTTTATAGATTTATGCAATGGTAGGGGGTGTAGTTGTGTTGATCATGATTAAGCCGCGATTGAGTCTTTGGTTCCACCCTTTGAAGATAATGCAAAGTTTGTGTCCTCAAAGCTTGGGACAAGTAGACAAGATGAATGGACAAGATTCTCTTTCACTTTGAGTGATTGAGATTGAATTTGGCTTGATCCATATGAATGCATTTCTCAAATCCTATTGGTTGATTGATTTTCCTCCCCTTTTGGGTTGTTGAGAGAAATTAGGATTTATTAATTGATTTAAATTCATTTATTTAGCCATGTACCCCTTGAATGGGTTGAATTTGATTTAATTCAAAACTATACAATTAATAGAATTAATTGCACTTTCATTTGATTTCACTTGATTAAAATACTCTCAATTTTGATTTATCTTGAATTAAGACTTGATTTTAATTTTGATTGGCTAAATGTTCATTATGATTCAATTGTCTTGATCTTGTCCTTGATTTTCCTTGATTTACTTCGATTTTCTTTGATTTGTTTACTTAATTGTCTTTGTCCATTTTTCAGTGATTATAGTTCCTTTACTTCTTTTTCTTGCATTGTTTGTAGATGCATTGTTGCTCATCTTAAGGGGGGGTGGTAGAGTAAAGAATTAATTTAATTACATTGATTAAATTAACTTTGCTACCTCTTAAGATTTCACTTTATGCACTTGCATTAATCATTTAATAATTAAATCTAATTATTAAATGCCTATTTACCTATTAGGGTTTCCCATTAGGTTTTTCGACCTCCTTCTATAAGGATTGATCCTTTGTATATTTTCATTCATTCTTTTGGCTAATGATAATAAACTTTCATATTGTCAGAGAAAAACCCTTTTTTGTTTCTTGTTTCCTACAGATTTCTTCCTTGTGACAAATTTTTGCATGCAGGTTTCTTGGGCTTAATAGATTTGTTTTTCATCAAATCTTACACTTTATACCTAACACTCATTTTCATGTTAACAAATAACAACAACAATGGTGAGTGGAGTGGGAGCGACTAGAGGAGCTAGACGTTCGAATTTGAATTTTAGCTCTAGCGGGAAATTGGCTTATGGTGGATTCTCTGTAGGAAATGATGCAGGTGTTGTGTAGTTGGGGGGGTGGGGGGGTGGGTTTGTCAGGGGAGGGCTCCACAAAGGAATCAGATGAACACAAGGACCCTGATGCTATTCATTCCCAAGGTGGTGGGCCTGATAAAACTATTCCTCCTCTAGCGGGTAAGTCTACCTCAACTCATTCTGCTGGAAATTTATTTTTGGGGTCTTCAAATAAAGGAGTTTGGTCTTCCCTTTTTGGAGTCAAACCTTTGGCTAAATCCTCCTTTCCAAGTATTAACAATTTTTTTGATCCTAAGAAGGGATTTTTTAGTATTTATTTACCTAATCCTCTTGTGGATCACACTATTTCTACCATAACTATGTCCCTAGTAGGAAAATTTACTGGGCCTACACCAAATATTGATTTGGTAAGATCTTATTCAGTGAAAAAATGGAAACTTAAGGGTTAAGTAGATATTGTTGCTATGTCGAAAGGTTTCTTCTCATTCAAGTTCTCTAATGAGGAAGATCTCTCTAAGGTGTTGTGTGGAGGACCTTGGATGTTTCGCAAGTCATCTTTGGAATTGCAAAAATGGTCAACTAACTTGAATCTCAATGATGACTTCTTTGTATCTGCCCCTATCTAGGTACAGTTCCCTGGCCTTCTGTTGGAATACTGGCATGAGGACATTTTTGTAGGCTTGGTGAATGCCTTTGGTGAACTCCTCTCTATTGACCTAATGACAGCTGCAATTTCAAGGTTAGTCTATGTGAGGATATGTGTGAATATCCACCAATCTATGGATCTCCATGAAATCATTACTATGATGTCTAAGCTTGGAAAATATATTCAATCTATGGAATATGAATCATTTCCTTTTGTATGTTTTGTATGTTTTGTCTGTAAAAAATTGGGTCACTGGGAAAAACAATGTCCTCACAAACAACACAAATATTTCAAGGGGTCTCAAGATAAACAGAAAGAGATTAAGAAAGAATCGAAGGAGAAAAACCTAAATATTAAGCCTAATTTGAGCTCTCTAGAGATTTCTAGTGAGGAAGGAAAGGATAAAGAGTCAGAGGGATCAATCTCGGGTATTGTTATTTCCAAAGATACAGGTGTTCCTCTGGTTATTGGTTATTTCCAAAGATAGAGGTGTTCCTCTGGTTATTTTAAAATTGAATATAATGTAAGGTCATCACTACTTAAATTTGCCTTTATATGAAAAAGAACTATATTGACTTACATAAATGTTAAAATATATCTCAAATGTAATAGTGTTTAAACTTGGTATTAACACATCAAAATAAGATAAATAATGGTACAACTTAGGCTCCCATGCTAGGAAACCAACTCAATACTAATAATGATGAACAACTCACGTAATATACAATAAATAATATATGAAATGTATTTAATTAGTCTTTGAATGTCATTAACCCCAAAAATCATTTACATGCCTGAGAGATGAGGGCAAGGCTCAAGCTCTTTTTGTCCAACCACAAAGCTTATTTTTCCTTGGAATCCTTCATGGCACAAATGATACTTAACCCTAAATAAAATGCCTAGTAACCTATAAATAATAAGTAGGAGAGAACCCTGGTGCAACCTGGAAAATCTACATGCATTTCTAACATAAACATGCAATGTTCTACTATCAAGATATGGAAGAGAAACATATCAATATAATTTATCTAAGCTACATTCATCTATTTCAATGAAAATGTGGCTTCGGCTAAAGCACTTGTAAATATTTGACCTAGATCCCAAAAATAGAATCAGCCTTCTCTGTTGGCCTATTTTTAGCACCATCTCCGAAGAGAAAGCAATCACATGCAAGAAAATATATTATGTTCTTCAATAAAAGACATAATAATCAAACATTTATATGCTCTTTAAAATGACTCTTTTATTTTCATGCAAGTGATAACATCACGAGACTACATGTACTCATTTCCTACTTGTGAAATCATGCAACATTTAGATGAATATATATTATCAATTAGAAATAATCTAATTTACAAACAAAATTGATCTCACAAATAAGTCCAATTTCATACTAGAAATTAAGATATGACAAAGAGATTGGAGTAGATCATTCATGTTGTTCAATCACATAATGTGTATGTGTGTGTATGTGTGTGCATGTGTATGTATCATGCTAATAACTACATATCCATTATTATTTTTTATTTAGTATATTCATTTCACATGAAATAACAAATTTAAAAATAGAAAAAAATCTATTGATAAGAATCCAAAATTTTCATAGATTAACAAGTGGAAAAAAAAGCCTAAGCTAGTGGGGCAAATTCTAGCCCCCCACTTTTTCAACCTGCTCAAATTTGCAACTCTAAAAAGTAGGGGTTGCTACTTTTGAGGAGAAGATTCAATTTAATCTTGTACTAATCTATTTTTTTTACTTGATAAGGCCTCCCACTCCATAAAAATTGATCCTTGAAGCCCCCCCCCATAAAACCACACCCTTAGTAATTTATATATATCTCATGCTTATCTAAAAATTAGATAAACAAAAATGCTAATATTTCATAGTTTTCACAATAAGTACAAAGAGAACAACAACTATACGTCTTTGTGTTTTTCTAGATAATTAGCAAATTTATACGTACATATATATAAAATACAAAGTAAAAACACACCTATGCACAAAAAACATTGGGAATGAAGAATATTTATCGATGCAAGATTTTCCACATCAAGTTGCTCCAAAAACCTCCAATGAAGCCTCCTAATTCTCTTTTCTATTCCTGACATTTAATGGTAAAATTCAATGTCAATGGATTCTCTAATATGCTAAGTGGTATGTTCTGATCAACCAAAACAAAATATAAATTAAGTGATATGTTTTATAAAAGTACATAATTTAAACTTGGGAATTAATTGCAAATCTCAGCTTCAAAACATGCTCAAAAGATGCAAGATAAAACCCACCTAAAACTACTTTATGTGCCTTCGAATATATCGCTCTTGTCATGTACTAATCATTGGATTTTGCCAATGTTGTACGTGCTAAAAACTAAGAGCCATTTGCATCTTATATGCCCAAAATTAGGTCCTAGATTAGGTGATGAGTGATTCCTATCAACTCTCGAGAGGATTTTGACTTAGTGCTCACTAAATATTCTCCCAAAACTTAACTTTTGGGATCTCATAACTCTATCTACCGATCATCAATCTTGATGTGATTGCAGCATCAATCCAATAATGTCATTAAAATCACACAACTCGGACTGCAACACTCGATTCCACTCCTATGGGACACACTTATCAAATCTTTCTTCTCTGCTTCTTCACTACTAAACCAATTTCATGTCTTCATCACTGACTGTAACCTGCATAAAACTCATCATATACATGTGCAATCATAGATATAGCACTTTAGACACTTTTAGAACATATGTGCCAAACCGCACACCATAATTCACAACATAACTCTTAATTCATCTTCTCCATCATAACTTGGCACATCAAGAACATAGTCAACCAAGAACACCTAAGTGGACATTGTATGCACCCTAAAATGGTCGCCTAGACTTTGGGCCCCCATTCAACAATTTATCAAATCCCTGAATCAATATTTTCAAAAATCAACATTTCATCAATTATTTCAATTTCCTTGATCAAGTCATATTTTATCATTTTTTATTATTTTCTATGGGCTAACCATTTTATCCTAAGTCTTTATTTATTTAAAAGGAATTTCCTCCCTTTTTATTAAATAAAAGCCCCCACTTTTCCTCTTATCCTAAGTTGCACAAATAAAGCATTATTCTTATTCTATAAAAAGAAGAAAAGCACTTTTTGTCTCATATGGACACAAAAGTCAACTCTTATTTTCTCATTGAAGGATATTTGTGCACATGGATTGCTCCTCTTTGATGCTCCACCGTTGATTACATCTTTTGCCTCTTAATCTCCATGGTCCATTCCTTCTCATTTCCTATAAAAGAAGAGCTCTCTTCCTCATTTGCATATGATCAATCTTTTTATGCTAATGTTATGTTGCAGGTTTTCTAGGTCACTTTGGAGCTTTTGAAGATTTGGAGCATTCTTGGCTTACATTTTACATGCTTTCATAGTTTATCTCTTGCTTTCTAGTTCTATTATCATGGCATTCATAGTATAGATTTCCTTTATGCTTTAGATTACTTCATCTAGTTTAACTAGGAAGGCTTGGTAATACTTGTACTTATCTTTTCATAGCATAGCTTGTACTTTTATTTCCATAGTTTAGCTTGCACCTTTTATTTCTAGCTTGCATATTCATCTTAATCTAGTTTGCATTTGCATTTCATAGTGATTCTTGGGGATATTGGCATTCTTGCCCTTGTCTTCATTTGAATCTCTCATTGTGTGGTTGACTAGCAAGGTCATAAGCTTAATAGCTCTAGCTGAGAGAAAACTTCAAATAATCTTGCAACTCTATGCATAGAGAGCTCTAGGTCACTTTTTAAGGTTTCCTCTTCATGAATTCCCTTGGATAAAATGACTTATAGAAGTGCACCATTTGAGTGTGTACATTTTTGGCACCCACCGTGGGGCAAAGCATTATTGTTTTGTCCTTCATTTCATGCATTTTCAAAAAAAATTTGTCATAGTTTAGTGTCATTTTCAGCTCTCTAGTTTTTATATCTTAGAGTGTCATGCGACATTTTACCAATGTTGTGCGACAGTTTCTTGTATGGCAACGTGACACTTTACTAGTTAAAAGTGTCACTTTGTTTGGCAGATAATATTGCACTGTTTTATGTATTTTGTCACCTGCAGGTAAGGCGAACTGTCGCACTAGGATAAATTGTCGCCCCCGTATAGAGAGAAGTGTCGTGTGACATTTCTAGTGACTGTACTAGTCACCTGTACGTGGCAGTGAGTTGAGTTTTGGGTATCAAAAATTTAAGTGTGATATATCATTGGAAAGCTCTTTCCGAGCCCAATCCAACCATGTTGGTTTCATTTTTAAATTTTTCCATTTGATCAGCTATTTTCCTTGCAGATTATTTAATTTTTGATGTGCTAACCATTATGGGGCTAACAAGTTGTGCTTGTAGGTTCTTTCATTGCTTGATTATTTTCTTAAAAGAATGCATGTCAAAGCTCCAAATGTACAAGGGCTACTAATGGTTTTTGTAGGGCTACCCAAAGCATAAAAACCCAATCAAGTGCTTATTGTTTATTTCATTTCAAGTGTGGCAATTACTAGTTGTTTCATTTCATAGGAACATAATATCTTGTTGTAGGAATTCTTGGGTGGTAGGAGAAGTATGCTCTTCACCCTTGTGGTGAACTAGAAAATCTTGACCCATCTTTGGATTTTGAAAGCAAGAGGGTAATTGAACATTTGCTTGGAGTGTTTGGGAGAAAGCTTTGGGATAAGGGAGTATGCTCTTCACCCTTGTGGTGAAACAAAATCCTTGAATCTCATAAGTTGATGTATTCTTTGTTTAGATCTTTAGAATCATTTAGCGGGCCTGTTCTTGAGCAATCAAGAGGAATGACCCAAGTGGGGACAAGCTTATTGCCAGCTATTCCAACCCACTATAAAATCAAGGCTATCAAGGACACAAAACCTTGGTAGATGTAGTGTTTGTCTTCGCTTGATGTAAGTATTTGTGGGATTGTGACCATGAGGAAAGTATTGAGCAAGAATGCTTAGGGTACTCTTGAGGCCGCGAGGTCTGTTACTTGTTGCAAGATAAGGAGTCCCTTTGGGGAGAAAGAGGGGTGCTACGAATGGAAGCCCTTAATAAGAACCATAGGTAGAGGCCACCCTATTTTTGCCGCTTAACTTCTTGGTGAAAGGATTGATCTAAGTGGAATAACCCAGATCACCCCAAGATTACTCACCATCTGTGTTCCTTTGGTTGTATCATTGGCACTTCCATGACAAAGCCAATATCTATTGTGGGAAACCACTTTGTGTGAGGCAATGGAGCATCAAGTGTGGGCAAATTTGTTAAGTATTGAGCCATTGTCTTTTTAGGCTAGAAAGTGCTAGAAGTGTTCTCGTTGTGATATACCCATGTAAACGTTCTTAAATAGCAAACATCACGGTAGTGTTCATAGGATTTTTCAATTTTGATATCACAATTTCTTGTCTTGGCAAGGTTGCTTTCACGCTTGTGCAAGTGTTCTATGACATGTTTGATCACCTACTATATGCAAACTTGTCTATTATCTGCTATTACTATATTCTGGACTGTGAAATCGAACTTGCCAAACTTACAACATTGACCAAATTGCCTTTAAAACTAATTTTTTCATGTTCACTGGTCAAGAGTCGCAACGCTTGTCTGGAAACTATCACACAGATTTATTTTGTTGTATCATTGTTGGTTGTTGTCTTACTTATCTGTGTCACTTCCAGTCTTCCTTGGTCGGTCCAAGTTGGATCTTAGGTGACGTGACATGTTGCTCAATATCCAAATAAATTTCAATGGTATCAAATTGCAAAAAATGACTCTTGGTCTTCTTTCTTCCACATCTCCCATGTCTTCCTAGTCTCTCATTTACTTCTTCCTTCATGCTTCTTCCTCTTCTTCATAAACTCCTCATGCCTTCTTGATTCTTTTCCTCTTATTATCTAGTCTACTTTCTTCTATTCATCTATTCATTTATTTCATGCTTGATTCCTCCTTTTCTAGAACCATGAATTTTAACTATCTTGTTATGGAACCTCTCTTGAGAATGGATGATCTCAAACTCATTGCTCAATTCAAAGAATTTTATTCCTCCAATAGTCCTTCTGGATATCTCATGGGTGACAAACTTAAAGAAAAAATAAAATAAAATATGATTGAATCAGACGCTTTTGCTAGGATCGTAGACATGATCTTGGCACCCCATCATGCTTCCAAACATTCTTCATCTTCTAATTCTTCTCATCCTTCCTCATCCTCCAAATCTTATCATGACTCTTCTAGGTCTTATTCGTATTCCTCATTATCCAAGTCTTCTTCATCCACTAGGTCTTCATTTTCCTCTTCTTCAAGATCTCATTCCCCTTCTACTTCTCCCAAGAGTCTTACTCATTGTCTCAAGGCATACCATGATGAGAAATATGATAACCCTTAAGATACCTATGACACCTCTATTCCTAAGATTCCTCCTAGTCATAGGATCATGCTTACTGGAAATGGGTCACCACATTGGATAGATTGTGATGGTGATCCATATGATTCAGATTTTGAAAGGGAGTTTGATGATTTCTGCAAACAATACCTAGATGATGCATCCACTTTTATTGAGGAATATAAAATGTATTATGCTGATATGAAATGTCACTACTTTGAGAATCCTTCCTCTAAGAACTCTCATGCTGAAGATAAAGATTACACTCTCAAGCAAGATCATGTTAATGCTGAACCTTTGTCTTGTGATGGTCCCCTTCCATCCCCTACTTCATCCAATAACCATACACTTCTTAAAGCTTCTGATTCTTTCAAATCTTTTGCAAATCTTTCATCCAACAAAGATCCTAATGCTTTTCATGCAGTTCCCTACAGTTATCCTCAAGGGATATCTCTTAAACAAACTCAAGCTAACCTTCACTTGGCTGCAAATACTTCCAATAATGCTACACCTAGCGAGCCTAAGCCTTTATGCACTATAATGCCTACTTCAGCTAGTCCTTCACCATCTATTCCAAAATCTTCCATGCAATTCCAACATGCTTCCTTGTCCTTAGAAGTGGCTCCATGTCAAGAGGACTCTAAAAATGATATAAAAAAAAATATAAAGAAAGATCAAGATCAGGAAAGCTTCATGTCATCCAATCCTTTTCATAATGTCTCTTATCCGTTTCATGGTTCTTTTGATCCTCTACGCTCTTTTGCATTCATTCCACCATCTCCTAAGAAAGATCAAGCTACTACTCACACCATTGAGCTTATTGACAATCAAGATGACCTTACTTCCATTGAGGTTATTGAAAATAGTGTTGTTACTTCCAATGTTAAGCCTATTGAAAATCAAGAAAAAAATGATGCACTTATGCTATCCAAAGCAACTTGTCAAGATCAAAGTCTTCCATCTTCTTGTTCTACCATTCCATGTTCGCTTCCACTTTCTACTCTTCCTAAGTCTTTGCAAGCTCCGAATAATCCTATCAAAGAAGTTGCTCCTATTCAAGATGTTCATGGTCCTATTGCAAATCCTAATGCTCACTCTAAAGATGCTAATATCCTTGGTTGTTATATAGATGCTGATGAACTTATTGATTATCCTTTTCCATCTTCCACGTCCATCCTTGGACCTCCTCCATCAATACTAAAGGCTTCATGTCTTCCTTCCATCTTGGGCCCTTATGTCCCTTCACTTTCCCCTCCTAACTCTCCTAATTTGTCATCCATCTTGGGTCCTTACGTCCCTCCATCTCCTATCTTTCCTCAAGATCAACATAGATGCATACCCTTGAATCCTTTTCATCCATCCACCCATCTAAACCAGTCATATCTTCCTTCTTCTTCCACAAGTCCCAAGTCTTTTGGAAGTAACTTGAATGTTTAATACAAGAAAAAGAAACAATACAAGGATCCATCAAAAAAAAAGATCACCATGTCTCCTCTAATCGACATGGAGGCATAAAGTCAAAAGAGATATCTAAGAAGAAAACTATAAGACAAGTATGGGTTCCAAAATCCATCATTGAAGATATTCTCTCTAAATCATCAAAAAGAAATGAAAAGCCTAAGGCTATATGGATTCCAAAGTCTCTCTTAAGAGATTCTTATGTTGAACAACAAGTGAAGTTGACATTCAAGCTTCCAAAGGCTTCCGCCTTATCTTTTTCCAAAAATATTCTTTCATTCCATGCGCCTAAACCGCAACCTCTGCTAAACATTCATCATATTCCTTTTTGTATTCCTTCATTCACATTTCCTCCACCCTCTCACCACCCTTCAAGGTGTGTGTTGATGTTGATCTTGCCTTCCTTTCCATCTACCCTTTCACAATCCTTCCATTCATTATCCTTCTACCTTCTATCATTTTTCCTCATCTGCCTATTCCTCCTATCTTCCAACCTCACTTGCTTTACATAAAACCGTATCCTCCATTTTTCTCTTCCATCTACCTTTCCCTATCAGCATCTTTGAGCATATCATTTTGAATCATTGGAATATCATGATTTATCCTTTCAAGGAGCATTATCTAAAATGCTTTCCTTCTTCCAAAAAAAAAATACAAAAATTCAAAAAAAGAAAGCAAAAAAAATGAAAAAATTGAAAATGTGCCTTGGTGAAAACCTAGAAACAGGCACCTTGGTAGCAAAAGTAAAGAGAAATAAATTCATCCTATGGTGAAAACCACTCCCTTGTGGTGCCTTGGATAAATATCGTGATGAAAACCTGGCAATCAGGCATCATGCATAGTTCTTCTACATATTTCATCCATTTTATCTTCTCTCTTTGATCTTGGCAATGTTGACTTATACACAAATATTTGGCTATTTTGTGAGCTATCTTACGATGATATTGCTTTCATTCCATTCATGTTTTTCCTTCATATTTATTTTCCTCCATTCATTCTATCTTTTTGCTATCCTTTTCCCCTTTGGTCTTGATCTAATAAAAAAGAGTAAAACACGATGCTATGAAGCCTCTTGACATGTCTACTCCTTTGGACTGCATCCTTTCCTTCTTTTTCACTATGCTTTCTATGACTTATCCTATGCTGGCCTTTCATTGCTTGTCCAAATATGCTTTACATGATAATTTTTCCCTAGCTTGGGTACTCTTGAGGAGTTTTCCATTGAGGATTTCTTCCCTTCATTTTCCTTCATTCTCTTGTCTTCTATCTCTTCCACTAGCTTGCTAATTCCTTCTTGTCCTCCACCTGGCTAGACATTGGGACTACACGATGTGATCTTACTTGGGAGTTTGATGCCCATTCTATCTGGGGGCATCCTTTGTACATATTTATTGATCCTGAAAAATTCCAAAAAAAATCATATATGATGCTGAAAAATCTTTAAAAGTATATAAAGTCCTGAAAAAATATAAAAAATTCAAAAAATTCAAAAATTCAAAAAAATAGAAAAAGTGCCTTGGTGAAAACCTGGAAATAGGTGCCTTGGTAGCAAAAATATAAAAAAAATTTTAAAAAAATGAAAAAAAATCTCCAAGTGGTGAAAACCTGGAAACAGGCACTACTTGCGGCCTTTGCACCCTTGTCTTTTAGCATGTGTCCTCGACACTTATTCTTTCTCCATCATGCCTTGACCTTGTTGCCTTGGTTTGGAATTGGTCTTTGTCTTTGTCTAGGGGGCATAACTATGTTAGCTCTGGTCTCTAGGATGTGTTAGTCTTTAGGACATCTTGCAAATGGTGTTTTTCAACACCACCCAAATGGTGTTTTTCAACACTACCCTAGCATCGAGTGTTTCTCAACACTTATCAAATATCTTACCCATAGTCTAGCATGATATGATATCTTTCCACTAGCAGATGTGATACTCAAAAATTGATTCTATGACCTACACAAACTCACTTAAACACTCGACTCGTTGAGACTTGCTTGACTTTATTTCTTTATGTGTTGTCTATGATGATTTCTTTGCTGAGTGTTCTCTCACTAATAATTTTTTATGATGCCGAGCTAGAAGACTAGGGGCATGAGAATATGTTTTATTTCTTTTTTTGCTTGTGGGTATATTTTGTTGATCTTGGTTGTCATGAGCATTTATGCTTGTTTCACTTGACTCTAGGATTTACAAGATATTATCCTTGACTATTTATGCAAGTGCATGCTTATAGCCATCTTGACCTTCTTATGTCCTGATGCCAGCATAATCTCACTATAGAAAACTTAGGTAATCTCACTACACTAGTCATCTTGACCTATATGTCTTTGGTGCCTAAGGGGGATTCTCATATATCTATCTAATATAGATCATATTCATATACCCATAGTCATATTAGTGTGATTGTATGATCTTACAATGCTACCAATAAAGCTCGATGATGATTATTAGATGTCTATTAGCGTTGTGACCTTGCAAGTCAACCACTTTTCATAGTAGCTTGCATTCTTAGGTTCATGTTAGATTAGTCTTTGCACTTTGCATATCGAGAGAGCTCTCCTTTTATCTTTCGTGGACTAGTTGGTCAACTGCGCTCACCTTTCCTTTTCTCAATCATGTCTTTCGATCCTTGTCTTTCACATCACATCCTTTTCCTATAATCACAATGGGTTAATCTTATCATCATATATAAAATGACATTTTTACCCCTTACATAGCATTTTGGCTTTTTTACCTAATTTTCAAAACACCTCAGAATTGCATGAAAATTGCACCCATAGCTAATTTCAACATCTTGGATCCGTTTTCGAACTCAAAATTGAAATTTGAGTTAATCTTCATAGTCAAAATTGTATTTCAAATTTTCACCCTCTTCTGCGCAGTTGGCTGACCATTTGAGGCCTGATCCTTCAATCTTCGTTGGGGCATCTTCATTTCTTCACCCCCCATCTCTTTCAAACTTCTAGTCTTCCATTCATCTTCACTCGCTTCATCTCTCTGAGGTTTGACTTCATCTTTTCAATCAAACTGGGGCATATCTTCACTGCTTGATGGTTATCCTATCATGTTTTCACCTTTGATTATGATTTCTAGTGACTTGATCAAGTTTATCAATTTGTTGTTCTCCTCTACTTGATTTTGATTTCGATTCTGAGGGGGTAGTACCTATCAGCTTTAATCTTTGATTCAGCTTTATCATTCATTTTAGCTTGAGATTTTTATTTTGAGACTTGATTATCACTTAACAGCAATGGTGTTGATCTTGTCTTTTGATTCTTATCTCTTATTTTAAGATTTGATTATCACTTAATAGCAACGGTGTTGATCTTTTCTTTTGATTTTCAGACTTGACTATCACTTAACAGCAATGGTGTTGGTCTTGTCTTTCAGCTTATGCTTATGCTTGTCCTGATGTGTTCCCATCCGTCAAACACACATCTGAGTTGTCTTGTGATCCCAAATCGATCTCACATTTCAATTCTTTTTTGACTGCATGTGTTCCCAGAATGATCACACATTAGTCAAAGAGGGGAAAATGTATGCACCCTAAAATGGTCGCGTAGACTTTGGGCCCTCATTCAACAATTTATCAAATCCATAAATCAATATTTTCAAAAATCAACATTTCATCAATTATTTCAATTTCCTTGATCAAGTCATATTTTATCATTTTTTATTATTTTCTATGGGCTAACCATTTTATCCTAAGTCTTTATTTATTTAAAAGGAATTTCCTCCCCTTTTATTAAATAAAAGCCCTCACTTTTCCTCTTATCCTAAGTTGCACAAATAAAGCATTATTCTTATTTTATAAAAAGAAAAAAAGCACTTTTTGTCTCATATGGACATAAAAGTCAACTCTTATTTTTTCATTGGAGGATATTTGTGCACATGGATTGCTCCTCTTTGATGCTCCACCATTGATTAAATCTTTTGCCTCTTAATCTCCATGGTCCATTCCTTCTCATTTCCTATAAAAGAAGAGCTCTCTTCCTCATTTGCATATGAACAATCTTTTTATGCTAATGTTATGCTGCAGGTTTTTTAGGTCACTTTGGAGCTTTTGAAGATTTGGAGCATTCTTGGCTTACATTTTACATGCTTTCATAGTTTATCTCTTGCATTCTAGTTCCATTATCATGGCATTCATAGTATAGATTTCCTTTATGCTTTAGATTACTTCATCTAGTTTAACTAGGAAGGCTTGGTAATACTTGTACTTATCTTTTCATAGCATCTTGTACTTTCATTTCCATAGCTTAGCTTGCACCTTTCATTTCTAGATTGCATATTCATCTTAATCTAGTTTGCATTTGTATTTCATAGTGATTCTTGGGGATATTGGCATTCTTGCCCTTGTCTTCATTTGAATCTCTCATTGTGTGATTGACTAGCAAGGTCATAAGCTTAATAGCTCTAGCTGAGAGCAAACTTCAAATAATCTTACAACTCCATGCATAGAGAGCTCTAGGTCACTTTCTAAGGTTTCCTCTTCGTGGATTCCCTTGGATGTAATGACTTAGAGAAGTGCACCATTTGAGTGTGTACAGACATCAATGACAACAAAATAACTGAAAAAATACATCATCAAGCCATCAACCTACTTACCAATCTCATCTGCATCACTTATGCCAATGTAGGTAAGTCACAAACTGTCGTGTCTTGTTCTTATGCAAAGATTCTATCTCCCTTTCCATAGAAACTCTCCTTTTACTTTCATATTAAACTTCATAAGCCTCCTAATATTAACTGGGTTTAGCAACAATTGTTAATAATGCATAATAAAAACTACAAGTAGGAGAGTATCTTCCATGTGGTTTGGATTCTATGATGGATCTCCTTATAAGGGGGTGGTGTGTCATGTTATGGATAATTTTGTTGATGTTTATTTTATTTATTTGGTCTAGCACCTTTAAATTTTCATCATATATTTACACCTCCACTAGAATAAATTATATTCTTTACTATTCTTTACCTCTTTCCATTGATTTTTCATTCAAATAAACATCTCAGCTGACTATAATTTTGTGGGTAGAAATGGATAAAATCACAATAAGTTGTCACCCTTAAAAATTACAAAGGAAAAGGCTAACAAAATCAAAGTTGTTCAACTTCAATAGTATAAAAATGACATTTATGTTTGGAATTTGAAGATTATGTAAACTAATTAAATGTGATAAAATAGATGAAGTTTATGATTAATATTTTTAATAATTTTTTTGGATAAGAATTGATATGTTTTTTTAATTTTTAAAGATGATTTTTCAGCTGCTGAAAAATGCTGGAAATTAGGGGTCTAGTTCCCACCAAAAAATTATATGTAAATAAATATTTTTTCCCCTAATTTAAAAATATGTCATAGATGACATATATAGCTAGTGCATGAAGAAATAAAAATTGGTTTGTGACCTATATTTTCTCTTTTATAACAATTCAAATTCCAACTCATTGAAATCGACAGTTTTCATCTCGCAACATATTTTTCATAACAAATCTATCCCAATCAAAAAAATAAATATATATTCTTGAAGAGGACTCTCTCCTCTAGTGCACCATATGTTTTTCAAATTTATTTAATATGATTTACTATTTTTTTCTTTCTCCGAATCAACATCTCCTCGACTGTTAAAATACCTACTTGCAATATTTTTTAATTACAATAAAATATGTCTAATTAAAACACTATAAAATCTATATGAGGATATTCTTGACTCTGATCTCTACAAAAGGGTATTTTTTTAGTTTAAAAAAAATATCATTAAAAAGATTAGGAGATATTGAAATGCCACTTTTCTGAAATAATTTTATTTTTATGGTAATTGGATCCAAAGTGGTATAAAACATGCATTTAATAG